>OZ020251.1:20868511-20968185 GCA_963971285.1 Astropecten irregularis | reverse complement strand
CCTTCACGGTTACACCACACTTTCGAAATGCTAAAAAGATCGTTCAGACGAACGATCTTTTTAAAAGACACTAAATCTTGATTTCCATAAAAAACCCACATCTGATGAACCAAGATTTCCCATGGGTTAGGGTTGAGTTGAGTCTATTTCCAGTCTCAAACCAAATAATTTGTTTGGAGAACCTGTACGCTGCCTTTAAAGGTAGTCTCATGCTTTGGTAAGAGACCAAAACAGAAATGTTCACAGATTTACGTATAACTATCAGGGTATGAAGATGATGCTAGTAGAAACCTACCGTTAAAATTTTTCCGCCTGAAATGGTGTATTTATCCAGAAATGAGTAAAACAACGACCTAAATTTGTTTTTGATCTTTTAAAGATCAAAAATAAAAGAGAAAAGACTTAAGAAATACTGTGGCCGCTTTTCACGATTTTCTCAAAAAGTGGGCATCGTATATGGAATTGAAATTTTCACAGATGACTGTGACTGTATCTTCCTTGATATTTTTGCCCATGAATCTGTACTTCTTTGACAAAAACCAAAGTATGATACTACCTTTAAGAGAAACCAAGAAAAAGTGGACATTCTTTAAGTTGATTCGAATGGGCGAGAACGCGAAGCAGATGGCTATCGCCAATGGAATTGATAAGCCCAAATTAATTACACTTCAAATGCGGTTTTGTACGGCTGTTCCATGAAAGAATATCTTTGATGGGTATAACTTTTTAAAGGCATTGCATACGTTTGGTAATGACTCTGAAAATTTATGGCAATAAAAACTTACTTGGTGAGGAAGTACAGCTGCTTTGGATAGTATAATGCATATTGAGAAACGTTCAATTCGAAGTACCGCGGTTATGGAAAAATATGTCACTTTTTATCTCCAAAATTATGAATCTGAGAAGCGTTATGGCCGTAACGCTTCTCAGCTATTGACTAACTGTTCTCTGGCGTAAAATAACCGCTCTAGTTTGTCGCCAAAATCTCAAAACGCTACCACCTTTTGAATTGAAACTTTCACAGGTTAGTTTTATGGTATATATATTCAATTATATTGGTTTGAAACAAACATTAGGCTCAAATTACCAAACGTATGCAATCCCTTTAAACGATACAGCGGTTTCGCATGGCTTACTGACAGCGTTTGGAAAAAAAAAACCCGGAAAAAACACTTACTATAACGACTTCTCGTCAAGTATGTACGTACCGGCCGGTTTTGTGTTTTATTTTTGTTTTCCATTGACTTCTTTTGTTTTGATTGTCTTTTTGTTTTGCATGTATTTCACACACGACATTGTACAAAACTCATTCCGGTGACTTGTCAATATACTAGATAAACAATGTCACACGTCGTTGTATGGTTTATGTTGTACCAGCATGAAACGAGAGACGTGTGTTTTTTGATACCGTACCCGCAAGTTTATGGGTTCTGATTCGAGGCGTAGTGCATCTCCTTGAGAGTCCTATAACTAGACAAACCTGCTCATCTGCAACCTGATTTCCCGTTCTGAAGTAGGCCTACTCATCTTGGCAGGAACCTGTCTGAACATAACTTGCTGGTCACATTAATCTTTATGGTCCACAGTATACAGTCGTAGTACATTCACATTTTATATTCCTAAAGAGTATATACATATGCTGAATGTTCGTGCATTATAATGTACTCGGTATCATAGTGTGGTGAATCCGGGACTGACGCTTTGACAAGACTACAAGGGAGGGAATTAAGCTTTCCATTTACGTACTTTATTATCAGTTGGGCATAAATTGAAACATTTTGTCATGTTGCGTTGCGGTATTTTGAGTAATGACGGTACTTTTGTTTGAGAAATGTAGAGTTTCCAACACGAGAGCATCAACTGCCATTCATCCCAAATCGTCTTTCTCGCGATTTAGGGATGATCGATGCCATTGCTGGACTGTCTCTGATGTGGTTCTATATTACAATGGGTGTCAATCCCGAGGGGTGGGGGATAACCCCCCCCCCCCCCCCCCCACCCCCAATATTTCGAGGTTGAATTTCATTCAAGTTTATTGTATAGAAATATTACATGATCCTCAGTGTTGTTTTTCAGTCTTCGCAGTTAGACTTTTGGACTCGGTTTTTATTAAAAAGTCCCTGGTTTTGGAGGGGGGTATCCCCCTCCCACAGCCTCCTCCGCTCGGTCGCTTGGCTCCCTCGCATAGGACACCAAATCACCAATCACCCCCCCCCCCCCCCCCAAATCATGAAAAGAAATAGACACCTTATGTAGATGACATTTTAAATGGTACTTCATTGGTAGAGTCGTGGTAAGCATGAAGGTTCCGTGCTCTTTTGTAATGCTTTAATTATACTTCAGTTAAATGTTAAAAGGTATAATACATGATTGGTATAAAGGTCACAGAACAGCACTCAGACTATGTCTGATCAAACATGCACACGAAATAATAAACCTGTGAAAAATTGAGCTCAATCCTGAGTCGCGACAAAATAGCAAAAACTCGACTCAATTTTTCTTATAAAACATAAAGACTGGTTTTGATCTTACCTTGAGATCAAAACTGGTTTCGGTCTTTGTTTTACTTTTACCTTGATAAATACACCATTTCAGGCAGAAATATTTTAATGGCACGTTTTTACCAGCACCATTCTCCATACCCTGAAAGTTATATAATTTATGTAAATCTGTGAATATATCTGTCTAGATATAATTTATGCAGTCCTGTACAGTACCAGTAATTATTATATTTATAGTCATAAAATAACCACAAGGAAAATTGACTGAATTTTGAGTCATTGAAAAGTGAACAAAGCAATGAAAAATTGAATTGTGGGATTGCAATATACCAGCGACCTCCTGAACACCATACAGGCGTTCCACTGACTGAGCTATGAGACCTAGTTTTGAGGTGTCCCAATAGTCAAGTATCCTTGTTCGTTTGGAGTCAGAAGCCATGAAACCGCATACTGATTTATCCCAAGGATAATTTTATCGTGGTTTTATGCCTTGCTGTCAACTGAAACAAACAAAGATAAGGACACAAACAAACCGCCTTGAAATGGGTCCAATCATTCCTCACAAATCGTTCGCAAAAAGTAGTCGTAAATGGAAGAACATCCCCTTGGAAACCAGTCTTAAGTGGCATGGGTGTCGATCCCGGGGAGGGGGATGGGGGATATATCCCCCCATCCCCAATTTGAGGTGGGGGATGGCGTGTATTATCACCCCCCCCCCCCCCCCCCCCACCCCATATGTCGAGGTTGAATGTCATTCAAGTGTATAGAAATATTACATGATCCGTGTTGTTTTTTTAGTCTTCGCAGTGTTTAATTCTTTTGAATATCGATTTTAAATGCTCTAAAATGCGTCTTTTCGTCTCTGTTTTTATTAAAAAGTCCCTGGTTTGGGAGGGTGGTATCCCACCTGCCCCGCTCGGTCGCTTCGCTCTCTCGCATAAGTTCAAGACACGAAAATCACCAATCATCCCCCCAATCATGACAAGAAATCGACACCATATAATATGTTAAGTGGTATAGGGAACAGTACCTCTTTATTCTCTTCATCAATGATATCGCATAATATATTACATCAACCACAAGGCTGTTTGTTGATGACTGCATCCTACATCAGACCATTAACACCCAGGCAGATGAGAAGTTGTTGCATTCTGACCTTGACAGCCTTGTATGTTGGTCAAGCCAATGAGACTTAACAACTGTAAGTGCAAAGTGATGACAATGTCCAGGAAGCACAAACCAAGCATGGCAAAATAGAAAACGCTTGGCGAGCACGGCATCATAATCCAAAATAAATCTTAAGCGGGAATGCAAACTCAATCTGCCCCTATACCAAAGCCACTAAGATGCTATTTTTATTTTTCAAACTTCAACTAGGGTTAGTGTTCCAAACCAGTCAAGGAAAACCTGTACCAGACAATTCTTCACCCACATCTTGAATATGCATGCATCCGCTGTGTAGAACCCAGGCACCAAGAAAAACGCAGAATCCATTCAAAAAGTCCACAGAAGGGCAGCTAGGTTTGTGTGTAGTGATGATAATCCAATTAACATCAAGCGTTACTAAGATGCTCGCTGAGACGCTGACCTTAATATCCCATGGAAACTAGACGCCAACTACTCAGAGGCGGACCATCCTCCTCGAGATATTCAACCACGAACTCGACATGGTTGTTAAGCAGAAACCAAGCAGGCCACAAGAAACAAATTAAAGGTAGTATCATACTTTGTTTTTTGTCAAAGAAGTACAGATTCATGGGCAAAAATATCAAGGAAGATACAGTCACAGTCATCTGTGAAAATTTCAATTCCATAATTGGTGCCCACTTTTTGAGAAAATCGTGAAAAACGGCCACAGTATTTCTTAAGTCTTTTTCTCTTTTAAAAGATCAAAAAGATTTTCGGTCGTTGTTTTACTCATTTCTGGATAAATACACCTTTTCAGGCGGAAAAAAATTATTTAACGGTAGGTTTCTACTAGCATCATCTTCATACCCCGAAAGTTATACTTAAATCTGTGAACATTTCTGTTTTGGTCTCTTACCAAAGTATGATACTACGTTTAAAGTCAAACACCACATATCAACTCCATAATTTCAATCCTTTTTCCCTGAAACCACCCAACTTTGGAATAAACTACCCCAACCAATAATGAATAATGAGATGATATGAGAAATAATGAGATTTAGATCCCGATCCCGAAATTTAAAATATTGCACTCTTTCCACATCAGAGTTGATGACTAGTGGAACGCTTGAATATCAGGAGGATTCTTTCGAAAGTTTACAATTTCCTTTGTTTATCTAACATTCAATTCTAAATTGTCTAATAAACCACCAGTTATTATATTGCACTTCGTTACGATATGATTTATCGGCGTCTTTGATTAATCCACCGTACCTGCAGTCGTATCATCAGCATATTTAATTATAAAATTGTCAGAAGTGAATAATAACAAAGGAGACAACGTGCATCCTTGGGGTGTATCAGTGTTTCATACCAAATCATTATTTTGAGTACCCATTACCCGTTCAAACAACCTGTGCACTCTCCAATAACAAATCTAATATCCATTTACAATTCATCAAATAACCACAAGGGAAACTGACTGAATTGAAAGTTATTAAAAAAGTGAACAAAGAAAAATTGATTGGAGCGGGATTCGAACCGGCGACCTCCTGAATACCGTACAGGCGCTCTACCCCAATAGTCAACTATCTTTGTTCGTTTGGCAGTCAGAAGCCATGAAACCACGCACACACCGCCACACCCCAGGGATCGTTTCAATGATACACGCAACAATGCTGCAACCTGGGAACGGTACATGGGGATCACTCAAAGAAGATACGGCGTTTTAATTAATTTACAAAGATTGACATTGAATCCCAGCGAGCTCCTTGTCATACTAGCTTAAATGGGGAAATCGTGTTTAAGGCTGAGCTATACTCAATAAACAACATTTAGACTTAATTAGGATTTTTTCCCCCAAAATAATTTATCTAAAAACTGAGACAAATTAATACTGCAAGAGAAATTGCACCCTCTACCGATGTTGTAAGCGAACTGATAAGGATCGATCGAGGGCTGGGGGATGTTAGCTTAAAGGTAGTAGGCCCTATCATACTTTGGTAAGACACCAAAACAGAAATGTTCACAGATTTACGTATAACTTACAGGGTACGAAGATGGTGGTGGTAGATACATACCGTTACAATTGTTCCGCCTGAAATGGTGTACTTATCCAGAAATTAGTAAAACAACGACCGAAAATCGTTTTGATCTTTTAAAAGATTTAAGAAATACTGTGGCTCAGTGTTTTCACTGTTTTCTCCAAAAAAAAATGGGCACCGTATGGGACTGACATTTTCACAGATGACTTACTATACAGTATATCTGTCTTGATATTTTTAAAACCAAAGTATGATATTATTAATATTATGATAATAGTCTTATTAGGAGTAGAACATCATGTCGCCTATACACAACAAGAGTCAAGTAAATAGGCGCGTTATAATAATTGAAACGATCCATTTTCTTTTGTCGGGGGGAGGGGGGGGGGGGGGGTGGGGTGAACCCATTGGTAGTTTTGGTACGCATTGGTAAAACCAAACCACCAAAGTCACTGCCAAAAGACCTCAGCAACAAATATTGACCGTTTGATGAACCTCATCTCCAACTGTAATTGCTTTCTCTTTCACGCCAAGGTCAATCTTAATTGTTTGGTTTTATTTTTTAGCTGGCTTCCATTGTATGTATAATACATGGTGTTGAAATAAAGATTGATTATATTAAACATGGGCTGACCAACAATTGACTTTACTACGCGCGTTGAGTTATTTTTATTTCAAACATTATATTGACCGATCGGTCAATCGGTCATGGAAGCTTGTAGGCGATGAAAATAACTGTACGTTGATCTTAGAATAGAATAAATATGTGAAAAATATGCAGGCACTCATTTTACAGTTTCATGTTTTGCCTTTGCGCGGGTAGGTACGTGACCTGTAGTAGGCACAAGCATTGTACAGTTACTATCTGCGGAGTTTGTTTACATACAGACAGACAGATACCCTGTTTGTTTAATGCACAGGATCACGGATCCTGCGGGTCCGGATCCCATTTTAGCGTACCATGCATAGGACGTGGATCCCCAAATCTGAGTTCCTGTGCGTTAAACAAACAGGCCAATAGTTTAAGATATATGGAGCAGGTAACAGCCGCCGGGTAGATTGGATTGAGCTTTATATAAAGCATGCACGTGGGTAGGGAGGGGTGAGCGATAGGCGTGAGCTAGAGGTAGAGGTAGATTGTCAGCACTCGGCATTAGTTGATAGAACTGAAGTTACTTTCAAACAAAGATCATCTATCTTTGCTTTAAAAGGAAGACCTTATTGCTGAAACACGCACCGATAGCCGTACCGTACAGGACGTGAGTTGCTTAATTAAGGTAACGGTTCTTTCCAAGATGAATTATTCAGGCTTTATCGTGGTTATTATTTTGTACGAATGAAGGTGTAATCTGTGCTGTGTGTTAAAAGGTACATAAGTTCGTAAACAGAAACCATGGGCCAATTTCATAGAGCTGCTTAGCACAAACATTTGCTAAGCATGACATTTCTGTCTTAATAAAAACAGGGTGGACAACCAAATTCCCATGTGTTGTGCATCGCTTGTGATTGTTCTTTGGCTGTTGTTCACTGACCATGAATATCAGATGAATTTTTTAACTAATTTTTGGTTTGTTTAATATTGGGCAAGACATTTTGTGCTAAGCAAATTGTTGTGCTTAACAGCTTTATGAAATTGGGCCCGGATAGATACATGCATCGGTAGTGCACGCGTGTATTATCGTACATGGTAGGGAGTCCGACAGTCAGGTGATTTTTTGGCCTCCTATCATCTGTAACAACACTAAAATTGCCTTTTTTTAAATGTTGATTTTTAAGATAAATAAATATTGCGCAGATTTCCACGAAAGATGACTGATGTGTGGATTAAAACCTGTTTCATTCATATACAGGGGGATATATGGTATGGAATTTAACACTTACTGCCATTTTGAAGGAAGAAATTAACAGTGAAATTTCATCGCGAGTGAGAGATTTTTCTGACGGCCATCCGCCATTTTGGTTTTTGAGCGTGTAGTTCGTGTTCTTGTTTTTATTCTTTTTTCGTTCGAGAATTTGATTTATGTGTTATTTCAGTGTGATATGTGGACAGAGAATGAGTGTAGCTTTCGGATGGTACTAAATTTGTCTGCGAGTTTGGTGGATTTGAGTTAGCCTGTCACATGCTATACTGTGCTGCGTGTGAGTCAGTTTCAAGCCATTTCAAAGAAATTTAGGACCATGAACCTATCAACTGTCAGAACTGTCAGTCAAACGTCATACCTAGAATCAGGGAAAGTCGCGGCAAGTAAACAGGCTTTAGTGAAGACTTGCTTAATTTCATGTTACGACATCATACCCACAGAAACAAACAAATCAGATGGACCTTTGAAGTTCAGTTAGTGTGGTGCTTGTAACAGAAATACCAGCAACAATGGAGGCATAATTAGCAATCGCTCTTAAAATGTCCAACTATATAAAACCACTGATTCCTTTAATTTAACACTGCTATATACCGCCACCCAAATTATCATCTAGAGGTTTTCCCATGTTCTGATCATACATATTCAGGTCAGCTTGGCCGTCAGCCACGGCACAAGGTACACCCGTGAGAGTGGGTGGTATGCTGCCCGGTCTTGCGTAAAACTCTGTAACTTTAGACCCACAGCGTGCCCGCTATGCTCCACTGACCGTCTGCCACAGCCAACCTGACGCTGCGGCTCGCTGCTAGTTTATAGACCGAATTTTTTTATTCACATACATTTTTGTTAACATAATTATTGTTACTTCGCGCACACTAGCATTGAATCAGCGTCACAGACGGAGTCGAGTTGTCTCGGAGTCGAGTTGTCTTTGGAGTCGAGTTGTCTCGGAGTCGAGTTGTCTTTGGAGTCGAGTTGTCTCGGAGTCGAGTTGTCTTTGTGGTCGAGTTGTCTTGAGTCGAGGTGTCTCGCGATCGAGTTGTCCGGTGCCCGGTCTATACCGTGCCTGAGTGATACATTGAATGATGTCGAGTCGCCAGCCCGGAAGTCGCGTCGCCGCCGCTTGGGATCGCACGCTCGATCATCCGCATTCTAAATTGGGGACTTATTATTACTCGGCCATTAAGCGATGTTCCGATAAATTCGGATTTGGGACACGTTTCGATTATGGGGTTGACGTCGAGGGCTCGTGGGTCGAGGGGGTTTTAGAACAACCCCTAATTTTGGGATATTTGACAAGTTCAGAAGGGGAGAAATCTATTTTTAGGGTTTTGAAGCTAGTGTTCAATGACTAGGGGGGAGATGTTTGAAAAAAGGGGGCAAATAAAAAATAAAAAAAAATAAAAACGCCCTCTTTACACTTCTTTCTTCTCTCCTACCCTCTCCTATCCCTTCCTCTTCTACATTATCACTCTTATTTTCCAACTTGTTTTTACGTTGATCTCACTGGGATTCGAACCCGAGCTGTGGAAGAAACAACAATATTATTACAAATTCAATGGATTATCTGAGCACACCACACGAGCGCTTGCTGCCAGAAGACGGTTAATATGTTCTATTTGAAGTTAAGGTCTAGTAAAATTGGTGGGGGAGTCCCAATATGCAATGGTTAAATCTAAGCTGCGTACCGTATTTCAATTCAGACCTTCCAAAAATGTCCCTAGAATAATGCTATTTTGAATTTCCCACACCTAAACCCTCCCCCAATTTTCCTACTGTTTATTACCTCACACTAAACACCCCCACCCACCCCAGGCAAACAATGGTCCCTCCTGAACATCAATATTCAACAGCTCCAGTGCCCTTTGCCCTCTGTCATGCGCACCACACATAAGTTCACAGAAAATGGCTGCCCCCGTTGTGCGCTACTGATCCGAAGTGTGAGTCCAAAATACCCTGTAAAACTCACTTTCCAGATGCTCTACCCAGCTTTCCACTCCTGAGATTGAAGTTGGTCCTAACTTGTATCCAGTAAGTTAACTTTTAGATGATATATATAACTTTTTTTCCGTCATGGCCGTCAGTGGAATTCTTGCCCAGCACAGCAGGGTACTACATGTCAGGGATGAGATTTCTCAGATTAAAATCTGATTTCAGTTTCTTTTGTTTTGGATTTCAGATTTTTTTCCTCACAGGCTGTGTACAAAAGTATAGGAGATTTTCAGATTTCAGACTTTTTTTTGCTCCCTGTCAGCTGTTTTCAGACATTTTTAAAATTGGTCAATCTTATCCCTATGGGCCTACATGTACGTGCATTAGTGTTATTTAATGTCATCATAAGCTATGTTTTGCTTGTGGCTGAAACCGTGAAGAAAATAAATTATTTCTTATTCAAGGTAGTATCATACTTTGGTAAGAAGCCAAAACAGAAATGTTCACATATTTACGTATAACTTACAGGTTATGAAGATGGTGGTTGTAGAAACATACCGTTAAAATTTCTCCGCCTGAAATGGTGTATTTATCCAGAAATTAGTAAAACAACGACCTAAAATCTGTTTGATCTGAAAAGATCAAAATTAAAAGAGAAAAGACTTAAGAAATACTGTGGCTGTTTTTCACTGTTTTCTCAAAAAGTGGGCACCGTATGGGACTGAAATTTTCACAGATGACTGTTATTGTATCTGTCTTGATATTTTTGCCCATGAATCTGTATTTCTTTGATAAAAACCAAAGTATGATATTACCTTTAAGTTGATACCATAATTATTTGATAAAATAATTGGGAAAACAGAATAGCACAAATTACATTTTAATGAAAATATCAATCAAATTATGAACAAAGTCAAATGCCTTATGAAAATGTGCTTTTTATGTTGAAAATTAATTAATCAATTAATGAATAGTAATGATGATTGTTTGGTGGTTTTTTTTATATTGTTTAGCTTTGTTTTAATTAATCTGTGTATATAATAAGATTTTTAATTGGCAGGTGTTTGGGAAGGCACATATTTTGATGACAGGTTTTTTTGTTTTAACTTTTGTCATGTTTGTCATCCCTGGGCAGCACCTGCCAATGTATTTTGTATTCTTATACTGTTTGTAAAATAATAAATTTATAAATTTATAAATAAATAAATACATAGTTAAATTCACGCAATTACCGTGAGACTACGTAAAATTACCAGACGTTTTTGCGTGCATTTTTCCATAGGGACTGAGTTGGTCACGGACCGAGTTGACTCGGACCGAGTTGCCCTGAAACCACATTGTACATCGGTAGTGCACGTGTATTATCGTACGGGTCTAGTTTTAGTTGAAATCCTGCGGTTCCTGGTGTGTGTTGTTCTCAAGATCTAATATTAATAATAAGCATGATTTATAAGACCATCTAGACAGACGCCACTGGGGAAAGAATTCCACTGATGGCCATTACGGAAACAGGCTAATATGTATTTCCTCCAAAGATATAACTTATTGGATGTAAGTCATGATGAACTTCAATCTCAGGTGTACACTGGGGTAGCATCTGAAAAGTGACATTTCCAGTGTTTTTTTACCTACAATGATACACTTCGTATGCAGCGATAGCCATTTTTCTCATAACGCCCTCTGTCGGTCCCATAGGTTTGTGCACAAGTGATGGCCGTCAGTGGAATTCTTTCCCAGTCATGCCAGTGCATTGTGCTACGCGTGCTTGTTTTCACTCCAGCCACATTGTCAGGCATTGTTCAGTGACCAGAAAAGCCAGGATGTCCGACCGAGAGAATACTCCTTGTTTACAATTCTGACATTGTTGTAGTATAGGGCTACAGGACGTTTAACTTGAAAAACACGAGAACATGATTCCCCACTGAGATCAAAACCTCACATTTATGTACAAATACCTCACAATTTGTGTTTACAACAATTTCTATGTTTTTTTGTTTTGTTTTGTGCATTTTCCAACGAATAACTGCAGCTGGATTCAAACCAGCGATCTCCGGAATACCGTACCGGCACTCTATTCCAGAGATAGCTGGTTCAAATCCCGCTCCTGTCATTTTGTCTTTGTTCAATTTTCAATGACTTAAAATTCAGTCAGTTTCCCTTGTGGTTATTTGATGATCATGATAATATGTTGTTAACGTGTTTCTTGACAATACCAGTTTTGTCTTTATGTTGCTCGCAGGTATAAGCAGTAACAAACAAAACCAAAAACAAAAGGAGAACACAAATTTGCTATTTATAACCAGATAACAAATAATGTCCATGGATTTGCCTTTTCCTGTAGTGATATGCCTGCTACTATACCAACAATGGTCCTTCCAACCTCAATGCGTAAGCTGATTGCCAGCAAATTGTCAAAGCAGTTCAGGGATGCAATAACCCTACAGACAGTGCCAATTCCCAAAGTTGGAACTCATGATGTTCTTATTCGTAACAGGTAAGTAGCTCTTCTCTTTTCATAATTCTACTTCCAATAATTAATCCTGGGTCCAATTTCATAGAGCTGCGCGCTTAGCACAAAAATTCGCTAAGCAATTCTATATCTTAGTAAAAACAGGTTTAACAACCAAATTTTTGTGTGTTGTGTATCACTTGCAATTGTTCTTTGGCTGTTGTTCGCTGACCATGAATATCAAATGGAATTTTCAATGGTGGTTTGTTTAATTGGGCAAGCTATTTTGGTGCTAAGCAATGTTTTTGTGCTAAGCAGCTCTATACATTTTCCCCTGGTTTATTCTATGCAAAGTAAAACAGACCTGTGTGCATCATAGTGTGACAAATCAAGTCCTACATGTACTGATTAATTGTTACATCATCAATTGCAAGTTCCATTGCAACTTTACCAAAGTCACATTAACTAATTTTGTTTGAAGTCCATTAAACTATCAGCAATCAAAGGGTTTGGAAATTGGCAGTGTTTCATTTTTACAGGGATGAGATTTCTCAGATTAAAATCTTATCTCAGATTTTGTTGTTTTGCATTTCAGATTTTTTCCCTCTCAGGTTGTGTAAACAAAAGAATATGAGATTTCCAGAGTCAGTTTCCCCTGTCAGTTGTTTTCAGATTTTTGTTATCATTGGTCAATCTCATCCCTGTTTTAGGGGAATTTATTAAGGGAATCAGTGACATCAAGAATGACACTCAAAATGCATGCAACAGATTGTTAACTGCGCACACGCATTAAACTGTTAAACTGCCAAATTGCTACAAAAATGGCTGAGTTTGTGATTTGGGACTCGTTTTTTTTGTGGAAACAGCTCCTTCTAAATTCCAGAAACAAGAAATTCCTATTGAAGGGCTGCTTCGTCATCGTTCTAGAAAAAAAACACACAATTTTAGATAGAGGTTATATGTACATACTACATATGGATGTATTTTGAATGGTAATATGGTCACAGAACAGCTTTCTCTGATCAAACATGTACATACATTGTACATGAAATAATAAGCCTGTGAAAATTTGAGCTCGATCGGACATGTACATATCTGAGTCACAAGAAATAGAAAAAATCTGACTCAATTTTCCTTATAAAACATAAAGAATGGTTTTGATCTCGGCACAAGATCAAAACTGTTTTCAGTCTTTGTTGTACTTATTTCTGGATAAATACGCCAGATCGGGCAGAGACATTTTCACGGTATGTATCTACCAGCACAATCTCCGTTTCCTGAACGTTAAATCGGTGAACATTCCTATTTTGGTATGTTACTAATCCTGTAAGTACATGTACCTTTTATACATCTAACTGTATATTCAGGCATGTCAGATGTGAACCAGTACCAGTCATTGCCAGTATGTTTATGATCATGGTATGACTTTACGTGTCATGTGCGTATACTTAGTAACATACCAAAATAGAAATGTTCACAGATTTAACGTTCTCACCCACGATACAAACACAAAATACCTAGTGATTCTTTACTTTATGGCTTAATATTTGACATGCATATTGGCTTTATAACATGATTAAAACATGGATTTAATCAATTGCATCATTAGGCCTACTCTAATAATAGGCTCTCTATAGGGTCACTCTGTGTCAATTCAACACGCTTTGGAACCCGACCAACACGGATTTCAATGAAATTTGGTATGCTAGTTAGTCTCCCTGAGAAACCTTCAGAACCGAAATTGTATGTAATTTGGTCCTTTACTTTTTGAGATACGGGTTAACGAACTTTTGACTTATTAGCACAATCTGTCGCATTCAAACAGCCATATCTCCAGAAGTAAAGAATCTAAAGAGATAAATTTTACATCATTCTAAAGCTCTTATAATGGCCTTCATTTTGTAAAATAAAACCAAAATGTTTTCATGTACGACCTTTTTGACCTTTGACCTCGATTTAAAAAAATGTGTAATTTTCAAAAAGCGTAATTTTTTTTTTAATTTTAGCGGGCACTCATAGTGGGCGCTCATACTTTTGGAGTTATGATAATTTAAACATCGGATTTTGAGGATAAAAGCTGTAAATACATGTATGCATTAATTAACATGTGCACTGTACAACATATACTTATTTGCATGTAATCTATGTACATAGTAATGCCTAGTCATCTCCATTCCATCAGACTTTTTTTGTTGCAGATTTCATTTCTTTTGCAGACATTAAGCATTGTCAAGTAAACATATCTGGTTTCTGTAACAGTTTCCACAATTATTACTATATCCTGAGATATCTGTGTAACCTGAAGGAATTTACAGCTTACAGTTAACATTATTAGCTGGAAGGAACAATTGCTAGTTTGCTTAAATACGTGATTACACATTACGTGATGCACTCTCAGAATAGTAACAATTGTGGAAACTTTATTATGAAGAAGCAATTTTTTCAATATTTTTTTGTTTTGTTGATAATGATGAAAAAATAGCAAAAGTTCTATGAAATTTCGAAAAGATATGAATGATTCACAGCTTATACCAGTGTAGAATTGTGTCCCAGGCTTGTAACATTAATATGAATACAAAATGTCTGCCATAAACCTTGAACAGTTGAAGGAAGAAAATTATGGTAGTTCACAAAAAGTGGACAAAAGTGTCATGTCCGTTACGTTAAAAGTGTCATGTACATGTATGTTACGTTAAAAGTGTCATGTACATGTATGTTACGTTAAAAGTGTCATATTACGTTAAAAGTGTCATGTACATGTATGTTACGTTAAAAGTGTCATGTACATGTATGTTACGCTGAAGGTGTCTTGTCCGTTATATTTTTGAGCTGGCAAAAAAGAATGGAATGAAAATTTTATGATTAGAACATCAGAATCAGGTGCATTATGTCCAAAAATTCACAGGAATTTGCATTTATAATAAACTGCTGACCAGTCAAAAAGCCTTGTCCAGTGTACTACGTGTACATACGTTTACATGTATAGTATTATGAACACATCAACCTGATCAATGTAGTCAACTAGTAGTATTTTCATAAATGAACTTATTGAATGTGGTTCAGTTTATACACTTGCTCCATTTTCATGTGTATTTGATATACCAGTATTTATATAAATTATCGTTTTGTTTTACAGGTTTGTTGGAATTAATGCCAGTGAAATCAACATGACAGCAGGCCTGTACCTGCAGAATCGCATTGCTCCCTTTGACATAGGATTTGAGGTATATAACTTTCATTTTCAATTTTGATATCAAACTTTATTTATTTCTTGGCCAGATTTTATACATCAGTGGAAAACCATGGCTCAAATAGCATGCAGTATACAGTGGAACGCCACTATAATGAACACCGCTATACCGAACATTTGGCTATGCTGAACATCATCCTTTTATTTAAAATGTACAATGTATCTATATGCCTGTTGAACATTGTTCACTATTACGAATGACAACTATAACTAGCAATTTCTGTACATCCCAGCGTGTTTGTTATACATTGGCGTTCCACTGTAATTATATGGCAATGGCATCATTTGCTTTTAAAGCAATATTCTCCCTACTTTAGGCTATCAAACGTGGTTAACAGTCGAGTGTATGGTACTTAGGGCGTTTACGAAACAGAGGCTCAGACTCAACTTCCAGCTCTGACATCCATATGCTGAAAATATAGGTTGCGTTGTGGTTTTTCATTGAAGTTGAAGCTCTGTTTTTCCTTTCAAACTAGAGAATCTACTTCAGAACTGCAGCCAAAAGCCTCTATTTTGATACCCGTTATTGTAGAATGGATTCACAAAATGGAGCCAGAGCCTGAAACGGAGCCTGAGCCTCCGTTTCGTAAATGCCCTTTAATACAGTGTAGTCTCTGATCCCTGGAAAAGGGGACATACTAATCAATGTCAATATAGAGGCATCATCATCTCATCCCAATGAGAAAACAAATACAAACTGACAAAGTACTGAAATTACACCAATCCGATGGCAGGAAATACCAGCCACCATAACTGTGGTGTCCCTGCCCACCTTCTGTGCATAATACATGAATACGACAAGTTTGCGATTCATGTAATTATTAATTAATTGGCACTGCAGTGTGTCAGGGGGCATATACTGTACATCCTGCAGTTTTATAGAGTATGGCGGAGTGGGAATTCATCGTTGCCACTCAGTCATTGTCAGTGTGCACAAAAGGCGGACTGGGACACCGCAGTAATGGTGAACAGTATGTCGTGCTATCGGATTGATCTGTAAGAAAGAATTTGCATTGCTTTGAATATATTCCATTTACAATAATAGTGTGGTGAATTAGGCCGTCGGGAGGAGGCAATTAAAGAATGAAAACTGACACGATATTTTGCATCAACAACAGTAATCACTTGTATTTATTTGGCAGAACAAAATTACCTGACCGCAATCTTCAGCCAAACTGTCCAACTATCAAACTGTCAACATTCTAAATCATTACTCATTTGTATATCAAGAACATCGAATAAAGAACAAAACATTATCACAACAAATATACATGGTCAAGTGTAGCGTGCGTGCAGCTAGCGGCAGCATGAACGCTCGGTGGGCTTTCGCAATGCGCACTAACATGTATGATCAGTAATCATTCATTAATACTCAATATACAACTATGCAATCATGTAAATTCACAACAATAGATTATTTTCTCTTAAAAAATCGCCACTGAAGCAACATATACATGTAGGCCTAGTAGTCTGCGCTGACTTGTCATTTAGGGCACACTGGGTCATACCATATATGTAGGGGTGTGCAAATAGTGCAAGTGCTGAGCCATGGATAACAACTCTCCCTACCACCAGTGTTGTAGTACTCAGTACTCACACTCGAGTACTACTCGAGTACTGTTTTCTGAGTACTCGTACTCGCACTCGAACGTCCAAATACTTGCACTCGTCCTTTGGTACTTGTACTCGGGCTAATACTCGGAACTCGACATCCAAAAATTGTACTCGAGCATCTACGTACTCGTACTCGAAAAAGAGTACTCGATAGAAAAATCTGTTCAGTTAAAGTTTGTGGATCTGAGCATTCTAACAACGAATCGAATCTAGCATATAGAAATTACATGCTTATGAATACATGTAGTTGAATCTGGAAAATAGACTTCGCTGTGCCTGGCGTCCACCGTTGTAAGGTATTATTGTTGCAAGGCGCATATAGCCACGTGTGTTGACCACTATTTTTAGATCAGTACTTGTACTCGATTGGCAAAGTACTCGACCTGCCTTGGTACTCGACTGTCAAAGTACTCGGCAATACTTGGTACTCGAAAAAAGTACTCGACTACAACACTGCCTACATTTAGCTACCCACCACCCCCTCCCAATAATTTAATTATAATACATACAGGTACATGTATGAATATGATGTATATTGTTGAATGTTCCTTTTGGAAAAGTCTTTGACATTCATACGCCATAAAATGGCTTGGCAATAGCACTTCGCACTTGCGCTAAAAATAGCACACCGGATCTCAGACAATCATTGCAACCATGCAAACGTGTGGTGGGTGTGCTTGTGTGCGTGCATGCATGGTGTACACTACACCATGTACGTGTGTGAGTCAATGTTTGTCTGACATCCGGGTACTTTGTACATGTGCCATGTTTTGCGCGTGCATGGCCAAATTTTTCGTATGACGTCATTATGTGCGGAGCGCTATTGCATTACTTGTACACCCATGCATAAATATTATCGTATTTTTAATTCGTTTGTACTCATTTTAGCTTGGACAGTTTTAGCCTCTATAGATAAACAACAACAGAGTATTACAGATTTTGAGTTCCGCTCTTGCATGTGTCTTATGTTGGCAACAGTCAGATACTGATTGACCTAAATACATGTGTACATGTAGATTAAGATCGTCGGGCGGATCTGCACATACATGTACAGAAGGCAGATTGTGATTTGTTGACCAAAAATCTGAAACCCAGCTTAATTACATGTAGCTCACTTTTTAACTAATCATGCTAATAATGGAACTTCCAATCATGTCTAGAACAGACAGCTGTTGACAAGATAACGGGGAGGGGAGGCCTACGGTCTTTTTTGCATAATGTTAGTGCACAAAAACAGCTCTGGTTCTGTTTGGTGGGTTGCTAATTTATGTGGTGTAGTTGTCCTGCCGGGTACCAACCAAGGACCGCAAAGTAAACATCTCCCTACATGTAGGTTGATGAATACTGTTTGTGCAGACGTATGCAGATGGATTAAACTATTGAACTTAATGTCAATGAATCTGCAACCCATATTTCATTATACAGTGTACTGTGAAATATTGTCACCACGGTTTTGAAACTACATGTATACTGTTCCTGGAGTTTGATCATGATACCTGGACATTTCTCCTGGTGCGGCATCAGACAAAAAAGTTATTCATGATTGACATGATTGAGCTATGTTGTTTTAAAGGTGTATACATGTATAATACATTAAAAGTAAACAGGTAATGGTCACAGAACAGCATCCACACTTTGCCTGATCAAACATGTACATGAAATAGCTAGACCCCCTAATCATGCTAATAGGCCTAAACCTGTGAAAATTTGAGCCTAGTTGGACATCTGAGTCACGATTCATTTTTTCTTATAAAACACAAAGAATGGTTTTGATCCTACACCAAGAGCAAAACTGTTTCGGGCCATTGCTTTACAAATTTCTGGATAGGGCCTTGAATATATTTTTATAGAATCTGAGCTTTATAAATTAAATTATTATTATTAAATTATTATTATTAAATACACCATTTCAGGCGGAAATAATTTAACAATATATGTTTCTACCAGCACTATCTGCATACCCTGAAAGTTATACATACATCTATGAACATTTCTTTGTGGGTATAATGCCAATCATGTATTTACCTTTAAAGCTGTTGAATTAAATTCTTGCCAAAACAACAATGCACATTTTGTCAGATTTCTATCCAAACATCATTAAACCAAAATGACAACTTAATATTGGCAAGAAAACTATCGGCTGAAGCACTATAAACATTCTTGCATTTCAGTGTCACTGTCAATCAAACGATAAGAGATATCATTTGTGCCTTTGAGGTTGCCAGCATGTACATGTATGTAAACTGCGAGTTTTTTTATGCTGGTAAACGTGCTAGTCGAAAGTGGAAATCGTCTTGTACTTGTACTGGGAAGTAGAAGTGTTAAATGTGAAGGAGAATGTTGCTCTCTGGCATCGATGCCTCCCAATTATCATTGTGAAGAGCACTACATATTTTGTGGTCTTTCTGATAACAATGAAGAGTTAATACCTACGGTTCTTCTCAGAACCACACACTCTCACAGAAGAGATTACATGGTGTCACCGCAAACTTACCTTCATTTTAACAATGAATTTTATATAGGCCCTATCATGTACATAGTGTACATGTACATGTATATGAATGAAAGATACAGCTGGGTCATTCCACGTCAAATCAACCAGTGGTTCCCATGTAACCCTCATCAGAATGATGGGATGGGTCCAGATTGAACACATGCAAAAAATTAATGTCAAATTAGGCTACAATGTATGTCTTTTTTGAGAAATGGTTCGTCCAAATTTGGACGTGACAACCTTTTTTTGCGCTCTTCAGACACAAAAGTTGTTTTTGTGGTATTTTCTGACTTTGAAAGTTCAGTCCTTATAATAGGCAAGAGCCTCAATTTTGGTATGCTGGCTTACTGTCTGTCAAATAGTAAGAATCTGAACTCAAATTGAGGGTATCTCCTTTTGTTTTCTAGTTATGTAATGGTCCCCCAAAGTTGGCACTTTACTCAGCCGGAAATGTTTTTGCGATTTTTTGGGTCACCCTGTGTCAACACGAGGGGTCATATTGATCCCATATGTTACATAAAAATGAGTATTATCTATGGGTACATACATATGTACATGTACAGTATCTTTACTTATACACCATGTAAAGTGTTTATAAGCTCACCAATGCATTCATTGAGAATTGACATCTGCTCAGAAAAATGTCAAAAGTTGACCTTGAACTTGAAACCCCATACCCCATACCCCCCCCCCCCCCCCAGTTGAGCTCGGTATCAATTGAAATAGGTTTTTCAAATTAACACCAGTTGAAGATGCATAATATGTAGTTATGGCTAAAATTTGAGCTTTGGCACTCAAGTCCTTCATGGTGTGATTATATGAGCTCCCAAAGTTAGAAAATACCACAAAAACAACTTTTTGTAACTGAATTATAGCGCGTGAAATATATGGCTGTCGCCTCCAAATTTGGATGGACCATATCTCAAAAACGACATGTATGGAGTTTGACATTAACTTGTTGTATGTGTTCAATCTGGACGCATCACATAACAAAATGAGGTCAAAGGTCAACGTATACGCATTTCCAGCCTCAGCAAGTGTTGGAAGGATGTGGCACACCAATGGTTTCAGACTGGTACTCGTAGCTGTGACTAAATGTTGCAGCTGCCATATGATAATACCAGGAACGTGATACACGTACGTTTTAGGCGTACACCGTGGAAAAATCATCGGCAAAACATAAATAATTACTGAATTAGGCGAATCCGTCTGTGAAAACATAAGGCTTTTCAGAATTATTCACAAAATGTGTTTGAGATGACGCAATGTTTTCGAGTTGACGCAATGTTTGCGAGTTGACACAATGTTTGCGAGTTGACACAATTAATGTTTGCGAGTTGACTCAATGTTTTTGACAAAAGGATTTTGAGGGCATGATCGATGAAACAATTTTCGAGGGACCAAAACGAATACCCAAAACTTAATTTTGAGAATGACACAAAACGATTTTGAGGACATAAAATAATTTTCATGTATGACAAGAAATTATCTCGAGGCTTTCCCGCTCCGCTCGAAAATCCCCCCCAACAAAAAAAATGCAACGGGGACTGGGTGAGTGAACCAACTTGCAGGCCGCACGGTCTCGGTTTAAAAAATGCTACACATACATGTACGTACGTACATGTACGTGCGTGGACCGCACTGGTTATCATGGGCCCATGCCTCGGGCTGAATGCGTCGCAAGCCCCCACGTGCTGTGTCTCCAGAGGTGTTAGGGCACCCGCAGTTACTGGTCTTTTACATAATTCTAAATTTGGCATGTAAATGTTGCTTTATCGTGTTGAAAATTCTTAATTTTAAAAAGGATTAGGAATTTATTCTCAGTTCGACCAGTTAAGCTTTGGTTAAAAAAAACAAGTGATTAAACAAAAAAGTTATACTCAAATTTTGTGTAGTGAAAAAAAGCTTTTAAACGACTGGAAGTGAAACTAACACATGATCACGTGGGTTTTCTGAGTCTGCTTCATTTGCCCTTCACAAAATTGGTACTATCAGACAATATTTGGATAGTAAATCTACAGAAAAGTTGATACATTCTCTGGTTATGTGCCGTATAGATACATGTAACAGCTTACTGTATGGTTTGCCTGATTCTCAGATTAATAAGTTAAAACGTATACAGAACTCTGCTGCTAGACTTATTACCCGGACTTGTGACTCTATATACACCAATTCTTTATGATTTGCACTGGCTACCTATTTGGGCAAGGATAGACTTTAAAATTTTGGTTCTAACATATTAGTGTATCCATGGTATAGCCCCTATATATCTTCAATGTTTAATTCAGGAGTACAAGCCATCAAGAAATCTGCGTTCCGCCCATAAATCTCTTTTGATACCTCCAGTTATTAAAACTACGTCATATGGTTCCCGCTCTTTCCAGTACGCAGCAGCTCAGTTGTGTAATAACTTACCAGATGTTGTCAAACAGGCCGAGACATCAGATCAATTCAAAAACCTGGTCAAAACTCATCTGTTCACCTTGTATAATTCTTGATTCATTGACAGTGCATAGGGACCTAACGGTGATATGCGCTATATAAGAATGGCTTTTATTAGGGGGGCAAAAAAGTCGGCATTTCGTGCGTACGTACTTTATGGACGGTTCAGAAGTTCAGATGAGAATGCCAAGGAATATTAAAACATTTTTTTAATTTGAGTTGAATCTGCTAATCCATTCAAGAGTTAATTGTGGGTTTTTTTTATTTCTATAAATTCTTTATATGCCCCTCCCAGTTCTCTGTAGCAGCACAATGCATTGTTCAAGGAATTCTGAAATAAACATTGAAACCAATCTATCTGTAGTCCTAGACTCCACACTACTTTACAGAGAAATATTATCCTCAACATATTCCACTATAAGAAGTTGTCTCTGTGATATAAGTTGTCTCTTTGCTGGCGATCTCTGGAATGGCGAGCAGTGTCCAGGAAGCCCTATATATACCCCTGCACCGACGCGAGCGCCACTGTCGCGCAGTAGTCGTGAACTGCTCGTGCCATGCGCAAACTGTTTGTGAAGTGCGCAAACTAGTCGTGAACTGCTCGTGCAATCAATGCGTGAAGTATACGTGACCATGTCAGTGGGAAGGCACGGCCACGATGCGACGCGCACCAATTCGTGAACATGTCGTGAACTCGACGTGAGCTGTTCGTGAACTATTCTTGGCAGTTTGTGACAGTCGTGGCATGGCGCGCACTGGCACGCATCCTCCCGACGAGTTCACAAACAGTTTGCGCATAGTTCACGACCCAGTTGTGACAAAAGTTTTGAACTTTTCAAAATTCTCGTCCCGACATGGCACGCAGCCATGACGGGTTTACGCACACTTTACACGAAAGTTTATGACTGGTTTGCGCACTGGCACGACTCGAGTCGTGCCAGTGCGTGCCACAGAATCGTGCAAGTGTCAGCTAGCCTTACATAAGTAACAAAATCCATTACACACTGGATTATACAGTAATAATTACTGGTATAACCAGACAGGAAGCAGTATATGTATGGATAAATATACTGGTACCAAGTTTGATATTCAAGTGAGAAAGTATAGATAGTTGTATCCATTACACCAATCCTACATGTAGCACTTGGTGTCATACTGCACAAACTCCAACCCACTCATGAAAAGCCATAGGGTCATTCAGTGTCAATTCAACGTGCTTTGGAACCCGACCCACTCGGATTTCAATGAAATTTTATGTAATTTGGTACATTACTTTTGAGATACGGGGTAATGAACTTTTGACTAATTAGCACAATCTGTCACATTCAAACAGCCATATCTCCAGAAGTAAAGAACCTACGGAGATGCATTTTACATCATTCTAAAGCTCTTATAATCCCTCATTTTGTAAAATAAAACCAAATTTTTTTCATGTTCGACAATTATGTAAAAATTGGACCTTTGACCTCGATTAAAAAAAGGCGTAATTTTTTTTTTATTTAAGCTTGACATGTAAGTAACATCTCCAGAAGAATTTGGAGTTGGAGCTCATAGACTTTTGAGTTAGAGTTAAATATGTGAATTTTTTTTAATCGAGGTCAAAGGTCAAATTTTAACACAATTTTTTGTCGTACATACAAAATTTTTGTTTCATTTTACAAAATGAAGGCCATTATAAGAGCTTTAGAATGATGTAAAGTTTATTTCTGTATGTTCTTTACTTCTGGAGATATGGCTGTTTGAATACGACAGATTGTGCTAATTAGTCAAAAGTTTGTTAACCCGTATCTCAAAAAGTAATGGACCAAATTACATAAAATTTCAGTTCTGAGGGTTTCTCATGGAGGCCAATAATCATACCAAATTTCATTGAAATCTGTGTCGGTCGGGTTCCAAAGCGTGTTGAATTGACACGGAATTAAGGACCCATAGTGACCATGGTAACTGTTAACAGGTAACAGGGTATTAAACATGCTTATGTGTGATCATGGTGATATTGCTACTGTTAGACATCGTAGTCTACAACTGTACAACATTTACAATGTACATTTGTGTACTTCATTCAACTTTACTGATATAGTACATGTACATACACGTATACTTACTGCCATTTAGGCCGTGAGACACTCATCATTATTTTGCATTTTCGTGGTGACCACCTGGTAACTACATGTAAGTGCAATTCACTTTAAAGTGTTCTTTATGTGTATTAAAATGAAATTAACTTGTTACCCATGTCTAATAATTGCCAGTTAAAAAGAATGTTTGGTTTAAAAATCATAATTTATTTCTGATGAGGTGTCATTTAATGGCTTCCATTGTTTTGAGAACAAGGTTGCATTGTCTCTGTATGCATGTATGCTACACTTTTGTCATTTTTTGTCATTTGTTATGGGATTGAGGATAAGACAAAATGGTGGCATGCAAGACATGTGTCAAGCATGTTGTTATGAAAGCCCTGTAGTGCCATCAAATATATTCTGAAAAAATGAAGTAAATATTTGAAAAAAAATTTTTTCGAGATATAATATAAAAAATCAACCTTGCTGAAGTTCATGTAAAAGTACCACTGTGTGTTGTTCATCCTTTTATTCTATTTATCATGGGCTTCGCTACTTCTTAGCCGCGGGGTATTTTGTTCATTTATTTTTTTTAATTTTTTTTTATAAATTGATTAATTTGCGCAGTAGAGTATATTCATATAGTAGCTGCGCAATATAAATGACCATAATTATTATTATTATTATTATTAATATTGTGCATCCCAAATTCCTTCATTTTCCCAGGGCCTTGTTCAAAAACATTGCATTGGGAAAAAAATTACATTTTTTAGCCAAACTGGCAAGATTTGAACTTGGTAACAAGTGTTTTTTATTTGGCAATGGTTTTTTCCACTGAACTACGAAAGAAATTCTCAGTTACCATCGTCACCACAAAATGTTATATTTAGGGACTTTTTGGGACCCTGTCTCATGGCCTACAGTTATTGGGCAAATGCATGTTGCACAATCCTTCAGGAGTCCAACAAGAGTTGGTTGGCTCACTTGGGGGAGAGTTTGGGTTAAGGATTTTACCTATTTAATTAGCAGAATACTGGTATCTGATGTCTAACTCACTCTAATTGTCATGCATGTAACTGTAATTTATTGTCACAACCATGTAATCTTTGCTGTTATTTCCCTTAATTGATTTAATTGAAACGTTCTTATATGGTGCTATAGAAATATTGTTGGCTTTTTCTCGTAAGCAAAAAGCCTTTGTTTTTGTTATGTAATTTTTTCTTCTTCTTCCTGCTCTTCTTCTTGTCACCGAAAATCCCACTTTGCACATGAGCATGATGGGTATTGCACATAAGCATGATGGGTATATTGTATAGCCACTTTGCACATGAGCATGATGGGTATATTGTATAGCCACTTTGCACATGAGCATGATGGGTATATTGTATAGCCACTTTGCACATGAGCATGATGGGTATATTGTATAGCCACTTTGCACATGAGCATGATGGGTATATTGTATAGCCACTTTGCACATGAGCATGATGGGTATATTGTATAGCCACTTTGCACATGAGCATGATGGGTATATTGTATAGCCACTTTGCACATGAGCATGATGGGTATATTGTATAGCCACTTTGCACATGAGCATGATGGGTATATTGTATAGCCACTTTGCACATGAGCATGATGGGTATATTGTATAGCCACTTTGCACATAAGCATGATGGGTATATTGTATAGCCACTTTGCACATGAGCATGATGGGTATATTGTATAGCCACTTTGCACATGAGCATGATGGGTATATTGTATAGCCACTTTGCACATGAGCATGATGGGTATATTGTATAGCCACTTTGCACATAAGCATGATGGGTATATTGTATAGCCACTTTGCACATGAGCATGATGGGTATATTGTATAGCCACTTTGCACATGAGCATGATGGGTATATTGTATAGCCACTTTGCACATGAGCATGATGGGTATATTGTATAGCCACTTTGCACATGAGCATTATGGGTATATTGTATAGCCACTTTGCACATGAGCATGATGGGTATATTGTATAGCCACTTTGCACATGAGCATGATGGGTATATTGTATAGCCACTTTGCATGGTCGCTTTTAACCAGCCGATCCTAACCAAACTTGGTCCAAACAAAGTCCCTACTTTGAGATGTACCCTGAAGATTTACATTCTGGTGACATCATCAGGTGTCAAATTACAAGCAATTTGAATTTAATCATCTAAATCTTTAAAAATCAACCAAAAAATTCAACCGTTTGAGATATTAAGTTGATTCTTTCACCAAATGTCAATGTTAGTGAAGGTCTTTCTTTGTGACACATAACTTGACCTCTGTGACCTCTACTTCCGGTTAAACAGGAAGTAGCTCCTCATTTAGAAGTGGTAAGAGGTAGGATCATGATTCTTTTGCCAAATGTCAATGTTAGGGCACGTCTTTCTTAATAGTGACACAATACTAATTGACAAGCAATTTATATCATTATGCAGAAAAGCCTTACACACGTGTGCTGTTTACAACAGCCATAAATGTCTACAGTGTAGGTCATTATTATTTATTAAATTCAGTCTGTTGTGCAGCTGAAATGTTTGGTTTTATTGACTTACACATGTGTACATGTACAGTGTACCGGCTAGTTAACAGAAAACATGGAATTCAAAGTAGCGTGTAGACATTTCATGTGTACCTGTAATAATGGTCATTGAAATACATGTATTCATTATCTTTACCAGGTGTTTGCCTATTATATAATTGTTTTGTTGTTTTTGTAAAATTATATTCTTTTTCCAGAATTTACCATTTTAACTTGTATTCTTGTTTTGCAAGGGCGTCGGTAATGTTGTTGAGGTTGGGAGTGAAGTTACTAATGTGAAACGAGGCCAGGATGTGTGTTTCATGAAATTTGGAGCATTTTCTGAATATATAGTATGTCCATTTATTTGTTGTACTATTATTTCTTACTTCTGCTATAGTAGTTTAAGTTTAACAGACTTGTTTGAAGAGATGATTCTTATACTTAAAATGTGGTTAGTTTAAAAGGAAACGTTCAAGATATACAAACCAAGTTGCAACAGGTGTCATTCAATTTTAACACCAAACTCAAGTCTCTGCTTTTTGAAATAGAATTTTCTTAAACAAAACCAACTGTGGCATTTTTCAGCTTATCAAAGACAATACAACATTTCATCGTGAATATCGTTGAGAAAATTTAGTTGTCAAATTTTCAAAATCTTGGATTCAGTTGGATATTGGGGTTTCAAATTTGTACGTGGAAATAAGATTATTTGATAGAGAACTTACTGAATTATCCCACAATGGACTCGCATTCAGGCATATCAGTGTTGTTGTTGTTTTTTTCAAATTGAGTACCAGTTCTGGAAGCTGTTTATAATTGTAGATTGTTTATCATTGACTTTTGATGAAACCAAACAGGTTGTTCCATCCCAGATGGCCTTTCCAGTGCCATCTGCCAAGCCAGAATACATCGGTCTATTGGTCAGTGGTCTTACTGCTGATATTGCTTTGAGAGAGGTAATTCATTTCACCATTTCTGAGCAACATTTGGCACCCTATATCCTCCCACACAGCCAAAGCCATGTCCAGCCTACTACTGACACACCTGACCGAACAGGCAATCCTCACTCACACAATACGCCCCAGCGAGCAGCCACTGGATCCACACACACTCCAGTGAGCACCAATCAGAAAAGCCCTTCCACACATCCAATCCTCTCACACCCCAGTGAGCACCAATCACAAAGCTCCTCCACGGAACAGGATCCAAAGCAATCATAATTATATCAGGATCACATCCCTAATTTCAATTGTCTCCTGATGAGGACTAAAGCAGGCTAGTCAAAACGTTAAGAGTTAAGACCTTATGAAAGTGCGAACAAGATAGAAGTACGAAAGTACAACCGGTAGGGTACTGTACAGTCTTCTAGATGTCACTAGTTCGAATCCCGCTCCAGTTAAATTTTCCTTTTTCACTTTTGGAACAATTTTGATGGACTGGGGTTCAGTTGATATTGATGGGATTATCTATTAACCATGCTTTTGAATTGTGTTTTTCGTTCAGGCTGGTCGGATAAAAAAAGGCGAGACAGTTCTTGTGACTGGTAAGCTATTCATCACTTGCATGAGTTTGACACAATTTCAGAATATAACTAGACATTGTGGTTGTTGGAACAACCACTAGGTGTTCGGGGTCTCATTGCGTACTGGAACTATTATGAGAATGTCTGATGGAACGCATGAGTGGCATATTGAAATACACTTAAACTGTGTGACTGAGCAAATACTGATCATGCTGTGTGCAGTGTATTCGTACATGTACACTGACTGATAGCGTATAGAAAATAGTGTCACCTTTAAATAATGTAAAATTGCCCGGACGATAACTTCCGTTTAGTTAATCACAAACAACTGAAAATTTGCAGAAATCATCGAATGCGTACGATGTAAACAATTTGCAATTTGCACTGATTTACGTCATGTAATTATCAAATAAACAGTATTTGAATAATAACATCATGTTTCCTTTAAAAACACATAACTTCCAGTTGAATGACGTCACAGATGTCAAACTTCACACATATGTCAAGGTGCATTAGTGCTTCATACTGACTGAATTTGGCGGAAATCCGTTGTTTACTTTTGGATTACGTAATCACTGTATATCTTTAATCCACCCGTAGAGGGCGCTAAACAGCCCGTATGACGTCATCGTTTATATTTTCTGAAAGCTTAAGACCTACTCTATCATTTACCCAGAGAGGTTTTATGTGCCCAAATCCTTCCGTTTTCGAGTTATTTTGAGTCAAACTTCAACTTCCGGTAATACCGGAAGTGAAGGTCATTTGTACACAACACTGAATATATTAATTGTTGACATTAACGTGTTGAGTAACATATGTAAATTTCAATATCGTAGGTCATGTGGTTCTCAAGTTATAGAGCACCAAAGTTTTTCCTAAAAACGTATGTAATTTGATACCCGATGACGTAATCATGACGTCATTGTTCTAGATACAACTTGACATCATGACCGAAGTTCCCACCAAGTTTCATGTCAATATCTTGTAACTGTCATGTATAAGTCTTGCAGACAAGTTTGGGCAGAAAAAAAAAAAAAAAAAAAAAAAAACTTGAACAATAACAATAGGTGTTCGGCTTGAACCCGAACACCTAATTATGTCAGTATACAAATATCACATGGTTTGAGGGTGGACAGTCGATTCTAGCTCCCAATGTGTTGGAGCTTTGACAAACTACTGTACATTTATAGGTCCCAAGACGAAGCCTAGTGAACTAGTTTGTCAACTTTCAGCACCGAGGGAAGCTAGAATCGACTGTCCACCCGAAATAAACCATGTGATATTTGTATAATAAAACTCTTGTATGAAGTATATGAAGGGGCATATACATGTATGTACATATCAGATCACATCAGTGTAAAGATATTATCATCAGGATTATTTTCATTATTAGTGTTTTTCTTCCTCATTTTTCAGCTGCTGCCGGAGGGACTGGACAGTTTGCTGTGAGTCGGACTTTCAATAAGGAATTAAGCTACCTTGATTTAGATCTACGAACATAAACTTTTTAACGCGATTTAATTCAAGACAGTTTGAGCTCATAAATTCTTCAGGTTCAGAGGTTTGGTATATTGTGCCATTAAGTGAGCCATTTTTCAGGCACTCTGCAACCAATTTACCAAGAAAGTTCAAATTTGTACAGGTCTGTAATGATATTCCCCAGCAGTCAGCACTGTCAAATAGCATTCTCCATTATATTAAATGTATAGCACCATTAAGTCAGGATATGATTCCCTCTTAAGTAAGAGTACATCATTATGCACGTCATGAAATTAATCCATTTGAAAAATTGTATAATGAAACATGTCAAATATTATGGAACTGAATGTTTGCGCTTTGATTCAATTTGCAATCGAGCTCAGTTCAAAAATGGACATTCCCTGTTTACTTTTTACCCAACAAATTGAAATTCTTTTAAAGGTACAGGTGTAGTATCATACTTTGGTTTTTGTCAAAGAAATACAGATTCTTTGGCAAAAATATCGAGGAAAATACAATAAAGGTTATCTGTGAAAATATCACTCCCATACGGTGCCCACTTTTTGAGAAAACGGTGAAAAACGGCCACAGTATTTCTGAAGTCTTTTCTATTTTATTTTTGATCTTTTAAAAGATCAAAAAGATTTTGGGTCGTTATTTGACTAATTTCTGGATAAATACACCATTTCAGGCAGAAAAAAATGTTAATGGTATGTTTCTATCACCATCTTCATACCCTGTAAGTTATACGTAAATCTGTGAACATTTCTGTTTTAGTTTCTTGCCAAAGTATGATACTACATTTAAGACAATTTGGTTTTTTTAATACAAATTATATCTTGGTTTGTTTAGGTTCAATATGCCAAACTTGCTGGCTGTCACGTGATAGGCACCTGCTCATCAGATTCCAAAGTGCAGTTGCTCAAGGTAAATATTTGGTCTGAAAAAGTTAATCTTCAATCAGAAATTGAATTGAAATTGGCTATGATCAGAATATGTTCATCTTGTGTTTGAAGGTATAATACATGACCTGTAAAGATCATAGAACAGCACTCACACTTTGTCTGATCCAATTATGTACATGAATAATGTACTGTGAAAATGTGAACTCAATCAGACATCTGAGTCACGAGAAAACAGCGAAAATCTGTCCCAATTTTTCCTATTAAACATAAAGAATGTTTTTGATATTATCTCGAGATTAAAACTGTTTTCAGTCATTGTTAGACTAATTTCTGGATAACTACACCATTTCAGGCAGAAATATTTTAACAGTATGTGTCTACCAGCACCATCTTCATACCCTGAAAGTTATATGTAAATCAGTGAACATTTCTGTCTTGATGGGTATGTTACCAATCCTGTACTGTACCATGGGATGATGAAGATGGAATTATTGAATTCAATTTTTCTGGGGCGTGTTTTGGTGGACATGACCAGGAAAGTGTTTCTGTTGTCACTCTTGATGGAACATAGTTGGGGGAGGGGGGCGCCAAAACGCTCATCACAAAATGTAAACAACAAATTACGGCAGACATGGCGGATTTTAGCATGTTTAGAGTCGGATCTGTGTGTAGCTTAAGTACCTTTCTAACGCTCCATGTTGAACTGACCGTAAACCAATCCATTCCCTCGGTTCTTGTTTCAGTTGAACCAATCTTGTCACTGAAGTAGAACCAAAGTCGCTATTTGTCCAAACCAACAACCAACCCAGAAACATTGTTCATACATATAGTTTGGGCCGCCAAAACACGCCCCTGATGACTACACACTTGTTTGATGTGCCATGTGGGAATACATGTGATGTAATTTTCAGTACTTATTTCTCAGATATTTGTAGAATTACAGTTTTAATTACAGAAATAATAATAGATAGTGTGCAGGTTCAATGGAATTGCCAATATTACAATGTATATCATTTTCGGTCATTAGACTGAAGGCACTTTTGTCACCAACTGTTTGAATTGCAATTTACTGACATAGTCTTAAAACGATTACTTGAGAAAAACTGAAGATATTCAATTGGTAGTTACCCAAAGATTTGTTTGTGATAAATAAACACGATAATGTGAGTTTAATATATAAGATACATTTATGATTTGACCTCCACAAGATTATTCAAACATGATGCCCTAATTACACCAATAATAATGAAATATCAGTGTAGGATTGAGAGGAGTTACTGTAAGTTGACATTTGGTACAGAAGGGGATTGCAGAATTTAGCAAATTGTCTTCATCAGAAGTTGAAACGTTGAGACCTTACGAGAAATGCGAATGAAATATAAGTGCTAAAGTATACAAACGATTCTTACATGGTGTTTCCGTAAACCGATCCACATACCATACTGTATTACATTAATGTAATTGTAGGAATTGGAAGGACATTTACATGTAAGGTATATATGTTGCAGGATTGAATTGGAGTGCAGCTATTTCTAATCATCAGTTATTTTCTGTATAGAGTCTTGGGTGTGACCGGCCGATCAATTACAAGTCAGAAAACTTGAAAGAGGTGCTCAAGGAGGAATACCCTGTGAGTTACCATTCTTTTCAAATTGTTCATTTGATATGATTAATCCCCTTTCCCAGCCCCATGTACCTTTACTACATTGAAGTCCACCTTTGATCTTGCCTACCCCAGACACCTTTGTTGCTTTCCCCTGACCACACCTGTCTAACCCCACCCCAGGGGCAGATCAGGGGGGAGGGGGGTGCGGGCTTTTCTTCCAGCAAAGAAAAGGAAAAGAAAAAAGAAAGAAAGAAGGAAAAAACAATATATGGGGAGATAAGACTCAAAAAGAGGGGAGACAAAATTAGCTAGCTTCTTATCACCCTGAAATCGCTGCATTTTATTTTCACGGCCCCCTCCCGCCCCCTTTGGAAAATCCTGGATACCCCTGCACCCTCCCTGGTCACTCTGTCCCTCTTTTGTTCTGATCCTCTCGTCCAGTTATGTGTATCTTTACTTGCATGTTCTTGTCATCTTGTCATTTAGCCTCTGACATGTTTGATAAAGATCCTGCTAAGATAGAAACACGTCAGGCCCCCAACTCAAAATATTTTTGTGTTTCCTTTTCTGTGTGCAGATTCTCAGTTGCATTTTTTTATTAATTGATTTATAAGCTTTCATCATGTTTATTATTCAAAGTATTTGTTTATTGTTTTACAGTTTTAGTGTTAATTTTGTTTTGTTTGCTAGTTGTCTATTTGTGAATCTTGATTTTTTGCCGAAATGTGAATTTTCTATTTTTGGCAATTACATTGGATATTTTGTATATTGTGTAGATGATGTGGTTTATTTCAGAATGGAGTTGATGTAGTATATGAGTGTATCGGTGGGGACATCTTTCATACTTGTCTCAATAGGTAAGTGGTCTTCCCCATGACAGGCCGGCTCATACAGTCAGGTGGGCCCATATGCAATTCAAGTTAATTTAGAGGCACTGAGTTCCAGGTAGTCTTCAACTTGAAAAGCTCTGTCCTTCTAATTTTCTTAGGACGATTATGACACAATGGGCCGTATGCATAAAAAGTAGCAATTGCTTGTACTAGCCTTTTACTTGAATCCGTATGCATAAAAATAAGTCATTGCTTGCAAGCAAAAGCTTTTGCTAGCAAGCACAAGAAATAGCTTGCGGACAGCAAGCAATTGCTTAAAGATGAGCAATTGCTATAGAAAACGTATGCATAAAACTAACCTTTTGCTTGCTCTTATGAGCAATTGCTTACGTTTTTTGAAGCTCCGTCATACCAGCTTGAGCTCTTGCTTAATCATGATGTTTGCGTTTATTCATCGTGTTCATAATCGTAAGAGAAACCCCGAAAATGTAAAGGAGTAGAATAAATCGAGAAGAAAAGCTCCAGCGACCTATCGCAAATTATTCTGTTTGTGTTTTGTTTCCGCTCTTGTCTTCATTTGTTTTTCATCCATCCTTTTGCCAATACTGGTCATGATTTTTGGTCTTTGCCTGCTATAGAGCTTGTATGAGTGTTAGGCATCCTGTACTGATCGCCTCCCCACCCACGTTACATATTACGTAACCCGCCTTTGCTCTCCCATGAATGGTGTTCACGCCGGCGTGGCGTCCTTATTGTTGAAACCTCAAGCAATTGCCTGCTGAAAGCAAGCAAATTGGTTAAGCAGAAGCAAAAGTTTATGCATACGGATTTAAGCAATTGCTCGAGCTTGATCTTTTGCCTGACAAGCAATTGCTTGTGCTTGAAGCTTGTGCTTGCAAGCAATTGCTACTTTTTATGCTTACGGCCCATTGCCTGATGACTTCCAGGAATTGTCTTTTGTCATGTTTGTGCAGCATTAAAGTTGTCTTTTTGCACTTTGTATACATTAAGACTGATTAATGTGCTTGCCACCAGCCTGCTTATAAACAACCTGCTTTGGGAAACACTAGCCTAGCTACAGTAGCTAGCTGGCCTTTGACATGTTTCAGGGATTGAATTTTATTGACAAGTGAACAAAAGAAAAATTGACAGGAACAGGATTCGAACCAGTAATCTCCAGAACACCGTACCGGAGCTCTACCACCTGAGCTGACCAGCGCTATATGTTGGTGGTGTCCCAAATAGTCAATTATCTGTGTTTATTTGGCAGTCAGAAGCCATGACACCATGCACGTACATGTATTGCTATATCCCAAGGATCATTTTATGGATGCGCACAGGGCACAGCAATCTGAGAAACAGTACATGGGGGATCACTCAAAGAGGGTGCGGCTTTTTAATCAATCATGAAATAACCACCCAATATTTGAAATAATAAGCAAAGCACTGCTGTGCTACATGTTAAAAGTTTGTTAGTTTGCTATACAAATTAAACTTGGGACTAATTGTAGGTGTACGCGGGTAATACATGGTTTGTTATGAGGGTTGGGTGAATGTGCTACACATAGTGTGGACAGTTCAAGCATTATTTAACTTCAGCCTTTGTTCCCTCATTGTCCATGCTTCAAGGATTATAGTTATCTTTTTAAACAAATATAATTCCTAAAGTGCATGTGTTCTCAAATGTTTAGTGTGCAATAATAGAATCAGTTTAATGATCAGAGATAATGATAGGGTTGCTAGCGTCAATCCTAGCTAAAGGTAACATTGATCCTACATATGTAGATAAAGCATTATCTAATCCTTTAAAGATACTACACGTATCATACTTTGGTAGCATACCAAAACAGAAATCTTCACAGATTTACCTATAACTTACATGGTATTTAAAGGTAGTATCATACTTTGGTAAGAAACAAAAACAGAAATGTTCACAGATTTATGTATAACTTTCAGGGTATGAAGATGATGGTGGTGGTTGAAACAAACTGTTAAAATGTTTCCACCTGAAATGCTGTATTTATCCAGAAAAGAGTAAAACAATGACCAAACATCTTTTTGATCTTTTAAAAGATCACAAATAAAAGAGAAAAGACTTAAGACATACTGTGGCTGTTTTTCACTGTTTTTCCAAAACGTGGGCATCGTATGAGACTGAAATTTTCACAGATGACTGCTACTGTATCTGTCTTGATATTTTTGCCCATGAATCTGTATTTTTTTTTGATAAAAACCAAAGTAAGATACTACCTTTAAAGATGGTGATGGTAAAAACATACCATTATACACTATTAAATAATTCTGCCTGAAATGCTGTATTTATCCAGAAAAGATTAAACCAATGATCAAAAACTATTTTGATCTACGGAAGATCAAAAAATCTGTGAAAATATTTTTTTAAATACCATGGACGTTTTTCACTGTTAAAGTGTGCACCATATGGGACTGGAAATTTCACAGATAACGGTTTACTGTAACGTTCTTGATATTTTTGCCCATGAATTTAAATTTCTATGACAAATACCAAAGTATATTACCTTTAAGGTCTGGCTAGGATTAAAACATAAGGTCCTCCCTACTCTGAGCATTATATATTTTTCAGATCATTGTTTTTTGTTGCCAGCAATAAACAGTAGTTTATAACTTGTATTTGGACAGTTTTAGAAAATAAGTGGGCTGAAAACATCATACTGAAGGTTTATGAAGCCCAAATTCAATTGATTTCTCCCTCAGCTTGGCATTGAAAGGTCGACTAATCACAATAGGCTTCATCACAGGATACAAGGACAAGATGATACCTTCACCTACAGTAAACCCTGATGAAGTCATGGCTGTAAGTCTCATGAGAATTCATTCATTTGAACGCATGGATATACCATCCATAAGTTTCAATTGTTTCTTCAGTGGTACATGTACATTGGTTTCTCATATCATGTGATTGTCTCTTTTATCATTGTTTACCTTCCGTGACTATTATTTTATATTTTATAGCGTTCTTTGTTTTGCAACATTGGGAGTTTGGTACTATTTAGTTAGCCTTGTATATGTAATGGTACCTGCAATAATATTAAAGATTTGATGCTTTGCATGGTGACAATTGGTATGTGGATCGGTTTGCCCAAACACCATGTAATAATCGTTCGTACACGTTTCCGCTAATAGCCTTGTATTAGCCTTGTATATGTAATGGTACCTGCAGTAATGTTAAAGATTTGATGCTTTGCATGGTGACAATTATTTTAATGGGAAAAGGTTGATGCAAATTATCGATTCATATAGTTATATGGACCTCTTGTGGCTTTGCAGCAAAGTCATATGACTCAGTCAATAATATTGCAGGCAACAGGTTTGTCACGGCATAGAGGGAGGAAGGATCCTTCCTCTATGGTCACGGGGAGTAAATTCTGCAATGTCAATCATGGGTGCGGCCATCTTGCTTCTACACAAAAAGATAACAGCAATTGGGAATTCTCACTTGGGACGTTCAATTGAATAAAGCTCCACGCTTGAGCTATTTATAGAATATTTATCAACAGCTATAGTTACCTGGATGTTCGGACAAACTTCACAATTTTTACGTGTTCATAAGTTAATATGCCACGTGAGACTTGTTTGTCCGAACATCAGAATGTGACGTAACGAGCACGTAGCCCTATTAGACACGGCAGAAAATTTACATTTGAAGCCGTGCCGCTCTTCTGCCGTTAAAAGCACCAAGACCTGTCGAGCAGAAAGCCGGCACTTGCTTCAAACGTCAAATTTCAGCCGTGTCTAATTCAACTTTTTGGCCAATATTTAAATTAGACACGGCAGAAGTTCAACGTTTGACATACAATACTGTGTGACACGTATGACATTCCATGGCCCACTGTGGTGAGGAAGGGTTCAGAATTAAGTGTTTTATCGCGGGTTGTGACAAGAATGTAATTTTTTTAAGGAAACAAATTCCAGTCTCTTGGTGTTTGTTTATTTCCAAATATTTAAGACTCAAATGGACTTGAGGTAAACAATCGACTCTCATGAGATCTTACTTAACTGGACTCTACATTCATCACCTATAACGACTCGAATCGACTTGAGTCACAAAACAATGACTTGTTAGAACTCTGCCATTCTGAATAAAATCAACAGCTATGCAATGCAGCCTGTAAATTCCTGGTCACTGATTATTTACCTCATCCTCACAAAAGTACCTGAAAAAAAAATACATGTATATTAATCCTCGGTAACATTATCATATTTGTCCTCTAGCTCCTTGCAAAATCAGCCAGCATCAATGGTTTTTTCGTGAATCAGCATAGCAGTGAGTGGCGTAATTCCTTCATGAAGCAAGCTGCTCTCCTGGAACAGGGCTCAGTCAAGGTGGCAGTTGACTTGGGCAAGGACAGTGATAGTGGTCCCTTTAAGGGTATTCAGGCAATTGCAGATGCTGTAGAGGTACATGTAATGTGCAAATGATTTTATTGGAATAAAGACTGACAGGGGAGGTTGGTTTGATGGGAAGTGCATGGTATCATTCAAATTAAGGGCGGAATCTAGCATTTTTTCATGGAGTCTGGAGGGGGAGGGGCTGAAGCTGAGATGCGATTTCCTGCCATTTTCCTGTAAAATTTGTTAGTGTCAAACATTCTGATTGATGTTTTCGCTTTAACTAAAAAATCATCAAATAACCACAAGGGAAACTGACTGAATTTAAAGTCACTGAAAAGTGAACAAAGTAAAATTGACTGGATTCGAACCAGCGACCTCCTGAACACCGTACAGGCGCTCTACCTTACTGAGCCATCCAGCCCTACCTACTTGTGTCACCACCAACGAATAGAGCAGCAGCCCAGAGCATTTTGATCATGTACGGTGTTCAGGATGTCGCCGGTTCGAATCCTGCTCCGGTCAATTTTTCTTTGTTCACTTTTCAATGACTTAAAATAACCCTGAAAGAATTGCCGAGGGAGGGGGTCGGGTCACTGGATCGGCACCTGGATTTCGAATCATTCAATTTAAATGAATCAGTTTTTCATTCTACATTTACTTGAATGTGTGATGAGTTTACATGCAGTGACAATATTAGATTTACCTGAATGTGTGATGAGTTTACATGCAGTGACAATATTAGATTTACCTGAATGTGTGATGAGTTTACATGCAGTGACAATATTAGATTTACCTGAATGTGTGATGAGTTTACATGCAGTGACAATATTAGATTTACCTGAATGTGTGATGAGTTTACATGCAGTGACAATATTAGATTTACCTGAATGTGTGATGAGTTTACATGCAGTGACAATATTAGATTTACCTGAATGTGTGATGAGTTTACATGCAGTGACAATATTAGATTTACCTGAATGTGTGATGAGTTTACATGCAGTGACAATATTAGATTTACCTGAATGTGTGATGAGTTTACATGCAGTGACAATATTAGATTTACTTGAATGTGTGATGAGTTTACATGCAGTGACAATATTAGATTTACCTGAATGTGTGATGAGTTTACATGCAGTGACAATATTAGATTTACCTGAATGTGTGATGAGTTTACATGCAGTGACAATATTAGATTTACCTGAATGTGTGATGAGTTTACATGCAGTGACAATATTAGATTTACCTGAATGTGTGATGAGTTTACATGCAGTGACAATATTAGATTTACCTGAATGTGTGATGAGTTTACATGCAGTGACAATATTAGATTTACTTGAATGTGTGATGAGTTTACATGCAGTGACAATATTAGATTTACTTGAATGTGTGATGAGTTTACATGCAGTGACAATATTAGATTTACCTGAATGTGTGATGAGTTTACATGCAGTGACAATATTAGATTTGCTTGCCTCTCAGTATAATATTGAAACTTGTTCCTTTATTTCTTTTGCAGTATTTGTACACAGGTAAAAGCAAGGGCAAAGTTGTAGTGGAAATAAATGACGCTTTGGCACCAGCATCTGGGCTGTGATCAACTTCACCGAGGCATCGCTTTCATCTTCCTTAAACTATCATGTCTTATTTGCTAAATTATAGATTTATACACCTATTTTGACACTAAATTAAATATACCAATTCACATCAATTATGTCATAATCAATCAATTAATCAATCAAAGGACATTTATAGAGCGCCAAAATCAAAAACTTTGCCCTAAGACGCTGAGGAACAAAAAGAAGACAAGTTATTGATGGTACGCCTCCTGAAACAGGTGAGCTTTCAGGAGTGTCTTGAATGTGTGAAATGAGGTGATGACTCTAATGTCTTCTGGGAGTTTGTTCCAGAGTCTGGGACCGTATACAGAGAATGCTGTGTTAGCAAAGGAAACACATTGGTCATAACATGACCTATAGTGGATATTTTTGCCTCTCAATTGCAGTGATACATGCAAAGAAGATATAATAGTCTTCTTTGCTCATTTCCACTGCTGTTCAACACAAAATGAAATGAAAGTAGAGTTTATGGCTGTTGAAAACAGTGCCAACTGAATCTTAGTCGTCTTTGAAGCAGTGTGTCTGACACCTTTGAAAGGTTTTGATAGATGTGATGGTTGGTTATATGCTCTTGCCATGAGATGTTCAGTGCTGTACGTAAGAGCCTTGTATATGCACCATCCAGTCTCTTGGTCAGGGTGTTAGTGAGCTTGGGTCCAGCATTCAGCACCGTGCAGCAATACACTTTCAACTGTTGCTCTAAAGAAACTGATCTTCAATTCTCTATCCAAAGAGCTCTTCCAGATTTTGTCGAGTTTGGAAGAAGCTGACCATGCTTTTGCGATGCGTATTTCTATATCCTTTGTTGTATTCCCAACCCATGATCCTAGATATTGAAAATCATGGACACATTTCAGCTTGTCTCCGCCCATTGTATACATCTCACCCGTGTTGTTGTATAGAATATACTCGGTTTTGGTCTCGTTTATCATGTTTATGAGGAGCCCAATTTCCCTGGTTGCAGCTTCAACTCTTTGTAACAGGGATTGAGCATCCGCTAGTGTGTCAGAGAACAGTGCGATGTCATCAGCATATTCAGTGTCAATGATGGTTACCTCAGTATATCGGCTGCTCTGTGGCTGTTTTAGAGTAAACCCAAACTTCTCATACCCTTGATGAGTAAACCTTTATAAATTGATCGTCAAATAACCACGAGGTGATCCCCATGTACCGTTCCCAGGTTGCAGCATTGCTGCGTGTATCGATGAAATGATCCCTTGGATATGGCGGTGTGTGTGTGGTTTCATGGCTGCTGACTGCCAAACGAACAAAGATAATTGACTATTGGAGTCACCACCAATGTAGGGCTGGATAGCTCAGTTGGTGGAGCGCCTGTACGGTATTCAGGAGGTCGCCGGATCAAATCCCTCTTCAGTAATTTTTTCTTTGTTCACTTTTCAATTAACTAAAATTAGTGCAATCATATTAGGGGTTGGGTAATTATGTTTTAAGTCAACTCATGTATCTAAAATAATTATGTAGATCTGAAGTGTCATTTAAACATTACATTCGTACTGTCATAAACGTAACAGGTGATTTTGTTTTAATTGTACAATTTCTTTAAGTTAACTTATTATTTTGAATTAAAAAGTGAACAAAGTCACTTTTCAATGACTTAAAGCTCAGTCAGTTTCCCTTGTGGTTATTTCACGAGCCGTATCCTCTTTGAGTGATCCCCATGTGCCGTTCCCAGGTTGCAGCATTGTTGCATGTATCATTGAAACGATCCCTGGTGTAAGAAAGCGACACCTCAAATAAAGTATTGGGAAAGGGACACTTTTAAACTTCTTCAATTATGTACAGTTTATTTACACATCAGAATAAAAAAAAGGAGAGAACACTGGTCTCCCATGATTTGAATTATGCACAAATAAAATAAATTCACATTTGTCTGTTATTAATTGAAACTATTAATTGAAGTTATCTTATTTTAAATCAACCAAGTCTGCACAATTACTTAGAAAACAAAATAAATCATCATCAAAAGGCAATTGCGATATCTGTCTCGGATATCAAAAAAAAAGAATAAATACTTTACACTTAATTTTCTCTGCGTTCGTCGACTTGACAGAACAACAAAATACAAATAACAGTGAAAAATTAAATATCAATTTGACATCCCTTAATTAGTCTGGTGTAGTATAAGCCTGGCAGCCAGCGGTCCCTTCTTTTCTGGGCACAGTTCGGGTATGGGGTGACAGGTTAGACAGCTATCGTCGGCCAACTTCTAGTCTTGGTCCAAGACTGCAAAGCTCGATAACGGACCCCATCGTGCCATTGCGCCCTCTCGTGACGTCATTTGACCCAGTTGCTCGCACTATAGACTGGTTCCCGTCCCAATACATAAAATATATAGGGACAGGTAGCTAGTAGTAAATGAAGGCTCCTGATTGGGTCAGCTCTGCGCATGCGCACAAAAGTGTTTCTATTTATAGATATGGTGTTTACAACTTTTGTGTGCGCACGTGTAAGATGATCACAAGTCGTGTCCCATGCGTGACTGTCAGCATGCCATAGTATGCAGCTGTTTAATTATTATAAATTTTGACTATCATCATGGACGTAGTAACCCCCTCAAAAGCAAAAAGATAGTGATTGGAATTAAACTCATTGTCTTCATGAGTTTTTAAGGTTGTTGTTTAATTCTAAATGATTTTTTTTTATTTCTGTGAAGCGCCTTGAGCGTCAATTTTGACGGATTTGGCGCTATACAAGAATTATATATTATTATTATTATTATAAAAATTCGATTTAGATAAAGCACGTTACACTTTGTTTGAAAGTGACACCTTTCTTCTGAATAACCGCATGTGTTAAATAAAGGCCGAAAATTGGGGTATTTTCAATTGATTAATTAGTCGCTAATTAGTGATTGGAATTAGCCAGTACGGAAATTAAGTGTGCCCAGGGACCTGGTCTTCCTGATCCATTAATAAAAAAATCGATTCAGATAAAGCATATTTGGTACACTTTGTTTGAAACTGGCACTTTGTTTCAAATGATTATGCATTTTTAAATCTCGATCTTTTGTTGCATGGATTCTAGGTTTTGGAACACGCGGCTGAATACGCGGCTGAATCCACGGACGTATATATATACGTCCGTGGCTGAATCACGGACTGAATACGCGGCTAGCTTTAGACAGGTCTCGTAACTGTACTGTATGAATACAATGTTTCGGGTCTGGGAATCAGACTTAAAGAACCCCGTTGCATTATGGGAGCTCATTAACATAAGAGTGGAGGAATTCTGACACTATTCATTACCCGCTAGCGTAATACCCGCTACCGGTCCCTACATTTGAGTGACGATAGACGTCAGGAGACTACTGTAGGGAACGGGAACCAGTCTACTCGCACTACAGTCTTGGGCATTTGCTATAAACCGAGGCGTGGCCTTTGTATGCCAATTAGGTGTACCTTATTATGAATATTCATGATTAACGTTGAAATGCAAAATAGGAGAGGGAGGGCCGTGGGAGCGTCACGGTTGGAGCTGCTGAAATGAAAACAAAGCTAGTTTTAGAGGTTAGCGAGATTCAAATTTAGCATTAATTTTTGCACTTTTGTAAACGTAACACATGCAATTTTATCTGGACAGAATAAGAAATCAAAGAGTGTGAAAAAAAACATACAACAAACTCCTCAAAAGTGCATAATAGGAAAAGTGCTCTGTTGTATGGGAACAATAATTATGCTCTATTTGGGCTAACTATAGCCGGAATGAAACATATTTACATGACGTGTCTTTCCCTGAAGTACATGACCTTGCGTGACCTGTCGAAAATAGCCGAAAGTCAACGTTACTATCCGAAGTTGAACGAAAACTAGTTCGAATCGTAATGTTTCAGATTATTCCGTAAAAAGTCAGAAAAATATACACCAAGAAATATACAACAAAACAAACTACTTTTATGCAAAATGACATTCATCATAACATGTGACTTTAGTTTAACTTTAAAATGTATCTATGAGTTTCCCGAACACTGGTGTCGATTTCTTTTCAAGTTTGGGGGGATGATTGGTGATTTGGTGTCCTATGTGAGGGAACGAAGCGACCGAGCCGGGGACGCTGTGGGAGGTGGGATACCCCTTCCCAAACCAGGGACTTTTTAATAAAAACAGAGTCGAAAAGTCGCATTTTAGAGCATTTAAAAACGATATTCAGAAGAATTAAACAGTACTGCGAAGACTAAAAAAAAAACAAGGATCATGTAACATTTTTTATATAATAAACTTGAACGACATTCAACCTCGAAATATTGGGGGGGGGGGGGGGGGGTGATAAAACACGCCCCCCCCCCCCCCACACACACACCACCCACCTCAAATATTGAATATTGGGGGATATATCCCCCCTATCCTCCCGGGATTGACACCCATGCTCCCGAATGTGTAATGGCAATTTATTCCAAAATAATGGACCCGCATGAACAAATGAGCGGTCCCCCATTTGGTTTTACGTTTTGGTACAACACGATAGGAGATGGATTCATATGAACGTAGTTTCATAATAGGGGTATATTGCTGTATACAAGAAATCATTGTTTCCGTTTCGAAAGGTATTCAGTAACTGACTAAATAATTAAACGCGAGTAAACTTCTTAGCTGAACTGGAATACATTATAATCGACTTACACAATTGCAGTCGCAGTGTACTTTACACTTTGTGTTAAATGTTTTAATGTTATATGATGTCGGCAAAGCTTCTAAGGAAACAAGACTTTACAAGTAGCTTAGGCCAAGACTATAAGCCGTGCTACTGCCGTGCCGAACTTAAATCAAATGAGTGCAGCAATAGCACGGCAGTTGCGCTACACGCCGAGCTTAATTGAAAGTGTCGCGCCAATACCGCTCCGAATACCGATAGCGCGGCAGACCCTGCCGAGCCAAAGAGCTTGCCGTGCCGAACTCAATTTGCCGAGCCAAATTCATGCTAAACGCCGTGCTATTGCCGTGCCGAACTTGAACATGTAAAATCTTTTTGAGTTCGGCACCGCAGCACGGCGTATAGTCTTGGCCAATAATGAGATATGAAGGTTTGCATGGTGGGTTCACATTGTAGGGTGATTGCGGTGACAACATTTAGGCCAGTATTATACTCTTGCGAACAAGAGTGATGGGCTCTGTCAGAAGCCGGTATAATGGTAGTCTTGGATCCAAGACGCCTTTTGCGGTGCTGGATCCGATATGCATAATGCATAATGGGCATACTGTTACAACAGCGCCCTCTCTGACAAGTACCATCCGCTCGTACGATGTACATGCGCGAACATTATAGCGCATCCGGTGTAAAGGTTATATCTGTCCCCCCTCAAAACGTGTCCGCCCGGACAGATTCAGCCAGCTAAAAGTGTCCCCCCGCTGTGTTAATTATGTCCCCCCTGAGTTTAACCTGTCCCCCTCCATGTAATTTGTGTCCCCCCTGGTTGTTCATGGATAATGTGATATCACTGATATTCCCGTGCCTATGAAATGAATTAAACCATAATTAGATATGCATTCTGACTGCTTTTTAACCATTGATTGAAATAAAATTCACGTGGGTGCACCTGAAGGTGAGAAAAGTCATGGCAACGACTGAGTCGTGTCTAGTCTCAAAGCGTGTATCCGTATATCCATAACGTATTGTACGCTGTAACCACATGTACAGACAGTAGCAAACGGCCCATCATGCTCTTATACACGCGATACGTGATTGCACATAAACAAATCCTCGCATGCAATCGTTTTAATCACGAAGCCCACTGGTTTTGTCATAAAAGGTGCTTGGATGGCGACCCTAACATTGAACTAGTCCGCAGAGTCATGAAATATGGCCCTGATTATTATGTAGCAGTATATATTTCCTATAAATTAATTAGTAAATTACATGTAATTAACTGTTGTTTATAATCAATTAATCATTAAACAAAAATAATGTAAAATTGAAGTTTTGTGTAGCCTAGTATTTATAATGTGTACGTGTGACATGGTTCAAACATTGTTATGTAATTTTTCTTTTTAATTCCAAGCTCAGAATTAATTTCCAGGCCTGAGGCTTAAGGCCCAAAACTTCTTTGACATATCAACATAATCTTGATGAAGGGGAATCAGCAGAGTGAAAAATAAAATAGTCATATAGGCCTAATCAACATTTATTTATGACCTCACATGTAATTTCCCAACACTCAGCAGCACCGAGATAAAACCATGAATCGAGAGAGTACTAATAAAACTAATAAAGATTCATGCTAAACAACAAAATAGCCCTCTCTGATTACGCGAGTATCGTGGACTTGGGAGCTATGTTGCAGCATTTCAACCGCGAATAATGCACGTAGTCCAAGCAGTTACAATGTATTACAACAATGTACATGTACATATTACTATACTATCCCAATATTAATGGCCGATCACGCATAGCTGATTCGCGATCCGTCCAAATCCGCAGTTCATCATCATTGACGTGATCTAAAAGAGCCTACGCACCCTGCCCTAAAACAATCATGTAAAATGCACTAACCTAGTCTGTGTGGTAGACTGGTTACGTATCACGAGGTGGGGGACCGATCTAACCGGGGGACACAATTATCCTTGGGCAGGGGACAGATATACTTGGAGGGGGACAGATTCATCCACGGTGAACGTGTCCCCGCGGACAGCTGTATAAATTATGGCCACAGCGGCGTAAATGTTTCCGCACGGACTCGTTTTGAGGGGAGACAGATAAAACCTCAACACCGGCCCGTGGTTGTGGTTGGACTAGGACCGATCGCTAAGAACGTCTTGCAACCAAGACTAGTATAATGGGAGAATTTGGAGCATCGGTCTTCAAGTCAACAACGCACGCACGCGCACAACAACGCGCGCATGCTCACAATTGCGCGCGCATGCTCAGAGATAGCAAAAGAGACTTCAGTCGACGTCTCAAAAGTCTCCCATTGTATAATAATGCTAATTCACTGCACAATAAGCTGACAGTTTGTATATAAAGGTCATAGTTTATACGCAGATTATACGAAAAAAAGTAGTTCCAAATAAGTACAATTTAGCGATTATTTAAATCATCATTAGGTACATGTACAAAATTTTGATATCCGCGCCTGTACATGTATTACTATTATAAAGTTCTACGGATGTCCTCGGCAGAGGGCGCTATAGAGAGTTACTCATCGGCTTTCCCGCGGTTTGCGGAAGTCAAGCTAGCCACTCCGTTTGCTCGAATCGAATTGATTTGATTTTCTCTTATATTTGTAACAATACTAACTTGGTATAGTATTAAATTCATGGCAATGTTCAGTTGTTGTTACTTTCAGTTATAGAACATAATATAGGGCCTAGCATTCACCAAATACTCTTTAGCCAGAATTACATATATACGGAAACAACTTTATGTTCTATTTTACAAACTGGCCATTTCTTTGATTTTGTTTTTGGTTATAATCAGCCTGGGGCTTGCGGGTGATTTGTGGTTAAATACGTAGCCTTCATGGTTAGTAAATGTCCTGATTTCTCTTATGTGCAGCCTTTCCCGCCCAAAGTTGATGCATTTGTTGTGCATTTCTGTACGAGGAAGGAAGGATGGGTTAAGTACGCGTGGTCTTGCACTCAAGTCAGCATAGCTAGCCTTCCTGGTTGCCATATACACCAAATAAATGTTTGTCACTTCTTTATTATTGAAGGTAGATCAAACATGCATTGGGAAAACTGTTTCAACTACTTTGGCGCATAACGGCGGGAATGTGCGGGAATGGTATGCACCTTTGGGTAACAGTATTTAAGTTTACTTTTGCTTTCCCTGACCCACATATTTCTGATTGTATAATGGTGTCTTTTTATTATCATGTCTCTGATTTCGTCTTGTACATGATTATGGTTCGCCCCGTTACTGTCTCTGTCAGTATTATTTTTTGCTTATTTGGGTGTTTTTTTAGTCAGTTATCCAATTGGAGACTTTTGAGAGGGGCCGATTTCACTAACGCTTTGCGACCATCGCTAAGCCCAAATCCATCGCTAAACCGAAAATTGATCGCTACTTTGTATAGGAATTTTCCGTTTAACGATGAATTTGGGCTTTACGATCATGATTGCAAAACGTTAGTGAAATCGGCCCCAGGCCAATTTTTCGAGATTATATGGAGCAGGTAACAGCCACCGGGTAGATTGGATTGAGCTTTATATAAAGCGTGCACGTGGGTACGGGTGAGCGATAGGCGTGAGCGTGAGGTGAGCTAGAGGTAGAGGTAGATAGTCAGCACTCGGCATTAGTTGATCATAGAACTGAAGTTACTTTCAAACAAAGATCATCTATCTTTGCTTTAAAAGGAAGACCTTATTGCTGAAACACGCACCGATAGCCGTACCGTACAGAACGTGAGTTGCTTAATATTAAGGTAACGGTAATCTTTTCAAGATGAATTATCCTTTATTGTGGTTATTAATATTATTTTGTACGAATGATCCTGATGAAGGTGTAATCTGTGCTGTGTGTTAAAGAGTGTACGTGTGAGTACGTATTACAGAAACCAGATAGATGTACATTGTAACCTTGTACTTGTAGGGTGCCAGTCAACTCGGTCCGAGGCCAACTCGGTCCGAAGCCAAGTCGGTCCGAGACCAACTCGGTCCGTGACCAACTCGGTCACTATGGGAAAATGTACACATAAAAAGAATCCAATTTGCGGTAACGGTGTACGAGCAGGTCCGATACCTAGAAAGGGAATAAAACGACTTTTTATCAAGAAACTTACCTAAATATACGTTCGTGGTGTCCTCTTCAATATTATTAAGAGCGTGTCCACGAGAGGACCATGCAGAAAGTGATAAGGTGGGGGTCAACGGATTTTGCTGAAATTTGGTGGGTAGGGGGTTTATATGGAGCCTTGACGTTGTATACAGTTTTAGCCCAAACGGACCTTCCTATCATAACAAAAATGGCAAAAAAAGTACTTTTTGGGTCAAAATGCACGATTTTCCTGATTTTAGGGGTACACATTTTCAAACACTTGCTATGTCACAATGGAAAGTAGTAGAGTATTGATATTTACAGGGTTTAAAGGTTGTATCCTACCCTAAAGATGGATGCCACAATAATGAAAAAGAAATGTTTTTCAGATGCGATTGCACATCTTTTTCTTAGGGGTACCCCAAAATTTGCGTCATAGATATCGCTAACTTTGAGTAGCATAGCGTCATTAGTGCAGGTCTTTGAACAATAAAACTTTGATGAAAGAAGGTCCTTATAATGGTCGATTCAATGCATCAATAACATTTTCGTCAGCAGTTTTCTGTATAAATTTACAGGAGCATGTTTTTAGCACTATTTTAGAGGAATTTAGCATGTTTTGAGGGGAAAAACGGGTGAAAGCTTCAAGTTTGAAACACATTGCATCTCGGGAACGTTTGGAGAAGATGCACTTTGTTGCGCAGTCACCGATCACTGGGACAGGAACCCCCTGAGGCAGCAAGGGGGCGATAATTACCCGCCTCCCAGAAGGAGAAAAAAGTGGACATGAAGTGTCATAATTGGGCTGAAGGGGCACTTCGCCCGTGAATGCGAGAAGCCCAAGAGAAGGCGTTACTCCGCCGGGGAAACGAGCAGCAGCCGACCGGGGGACCCGCGGAAAGGCTGAACAACACACAGGGTCCACAACAACAGGTGAAGAGGAAGCGTGAAGACGAAGCCTGCCAAACGACGGTGACCGGGAAGGGACCTACCCATGGTCTATTTGTAGACGGTTCGGTGCGCCGTCTATAATATCAAGTTTAGACAGTTAATCGATACTGGAGCCACCGATGCATTAATTACCATGACTGTTTACTACCAGATGCCGAAATAACAACAACCGGTTCTGGAGAGTTGCGATTCCGGGATCCGACAGGTGGACGGGAGCCCAGCCTTGGGGGTTTACGGACTAGCTTGGCTGGAGCCGAAGATTGGTAGGACAGTACATAAGCGCCGGTAAAGGCAGTCTTCGCAGATATTCCCATTCCAGCAATGCTTGGAATGGACTGGTTATTGCAGGCTGGAGGTAGTCTGGATTTCAGACGGTTGGAAATGAACATCAGGGGCGAACGAATTCGATGTACAGGCAGTAGAGGTGACTCAGGCCCCCTTCATTGGCCGAGTAGGAGTCCCACAAGTAGATTAGTGGGACAGGCTGAAGGGGACAGGCAGGCCCCGTGATCCTAGAGCAATGTGGTGGACCACTTGGCGACAGGGGATTGGTCCTTGCAAGAATATTGGTTGACATGCCGGCCGAAGTGGTACCAATTAGAGTGCTGAATCCAAACAAAGCAAAACGCGTCTTTCTGGCGGGAACTACAGCAGCCACGTTCATTGAGGTGGAAGTCCCGGCCGGGGATAGAGGGCGCGTGGGGTGCTCTAGTACGTAGTCTGGTTCCCTGCTCAAAGATTCCCTTACGACTTTTATTAACAATCTTAGGTCAGGTATCGGCTACGGTTAAAAATATAACATGACACAGCTGTCAAGTCTGCGCCTGCGCGGAAGCTAGTTTTAGAGTCTGGCGAGTTACCATTTCAGCATTAGTTTTTGCACTTTTGAAATCACATGCAATTTTATCTGTATTAATAGTCGGGAGCTTTTTAGGTCCGGGAACCAGACTATCGAGTACGCTGCCTAGCCATTTGCAGGATCTGTACGAGAGGGGCAAGGTGAAATTGCCGCCGCATTATCCAAAGTTGGAAATTTCAAGATGGGTTTTCCCGGGGTAACGGTGATATTGGCCACACTAGCATTGTTAAACACGGTATCCATACTGGCGATGCCAGGCCGGTAAAACAGAGGCCTAGGAGACACCAAAGATTTAAAGAATCGAGGACTGATTGAAGCATCAGATAGCCCCTGGGTCGCGAATGTGCTGTCTTAGTTAAAAAGAAGGACGGTTCGAAGCGATTATGTATCGATTACCGTGAATGCTATTTTAATCAAAGACGCGTATATCCTGTGCACATGATCGATGACACACTGGATGCGCTAGATAGTTTGCTACCCTAGACTTACAGCAGGCTACTGACAGATAGTTTTAGACGAAGAGCCACAGCAAAAGTCGTCTTTTGTGGTGCGCAATGGGCTTTACCGTTGAAAGGTAATTCCGTTCGGGCTGGCCAACGCACTCACAACATTGAGCGCTTGATGAAGAAGGTGCTAACAGGGGCCAATTTCATAAAACTGTGAAGCACAAAAATTTGCTAAGCATGACATTTCTGTCTTAATAAAAACAGGGTTAACAACCAAAATAATGTCCCCGTGTTGTGTACCACTTGTGATTGTTCTTTGGCTGCTGTTCGCTGACCATGAATATCAAATGAAATTTTCAATGCTGGTTTGTTTTATTGGGCGAGACATTTTTGTGCTAAGCACATTTTGTGCTAAGCACATTTTTGTGCTTAACAGCTTTATGAAATTGGCCCAGGTCTTCAATGGGATATCATCCTGGTCTATTTAGATGTCCATGAATATTAAATTATTTTTGGTCGGGAGATAGATAACATGCAAATAAGGCTTGCCATTCAATCGACGTGGATGAGCACTGTATACTCAGTGCTTGTGAGTGCACGTGAACAAAATCACATGCTGGCCGAGGTGGGATTTGAACCCACGACCTCCTGTTTACTTGTGCAGACCAGATGCCAGCCATACCGCTAAGCCACAAGGAGCTAGCTGTGGTCAGCGGGGTGAATCGAACCAAATAACGCGGCGAGTAGCCTACCGCTGCGCAGTAAATCATGAATTAATATTGAATGATTTTTGGCTTGCCCTTCACCGACGTGGATGAGCACTGCATACTCAGTGCTTGTGAGTGCACGGTGGCCTAGCGGTATAGCTCGTCGGACCACTCCTCGCTCTGGTGGTGGATGAGCTTTACAGAACTGGAAGGACAATTAGCCCGATGGTTGGAGGTGTTAACAGAATATGACGTCACCATACAACACCGCCCGGGAAATAAGTGTAGCGGTTCATTATCGTGAAACAGACAGTTCATTGACTGATGAAGACTGTTTACACATTATTATCTTTTCATCAGTATTTTTTTTTACTTTTCAATGTGATTATCCAAATCCATTTTTTGTCTTAAATACTATCGGGCCTACAATACATGCATGTAACTGAAAACCTGTATTCACTAATGTTGACATATAGCCTTATTTCATCATTGTTTTGCTACATGTAGACAGCATCTAAGAAATAATTAATCCTTATTTCCATCCTTATTTCCAAGTACGATTGTTGTCACATAGTTTCACTTCCTTATGTCAAACTCGCGATGCGCGTAAGTTCAAATAAAATATTTCGCAAAGATTTATTTTTGGGGGGCGGGAAGGGGGGACTCGAGTCATTATTAGCCTTACTCGAGTCGAGTCGAGTCATTCTGATGAGAGACTCGAGTCGAGTCATTGCTCGCAATGACTCGAGTCGAGTCGAGTCATTTTAGCCTTCGGGACTCGAGTCGAGTCGAGTCGCCAAAAAATGTGACTCGAGTCGGACTCGAGTCGAGTAATTGACTCGAGTCATTACAACTATGTAGTTAGCTCAGTCTTACTGCTAGCCATCATGGAAGCAACATTGCTTTTCTAGTGCCACATGTTCTCGAAATTATCATGCTTGGGTTTTTAAACTCAGAGCATCGCACTGTACTCATCATCATGTGTATTCAACAATAAATATATCTCTGAACTCAACCCGAGTATTTAGTGTGTCATCTATTGAGCCTTGCACGCTAAATATTAGCATGCGAAGGCTGATAGCTTTTTGAGGCAGCAGTGCAAGCAGTGCACACACTGTGGTAGTAGTGATAAAGATGATGAGGTAGTCGATAGAGGGCTCACTGCCGAAGACAAGGATGATAGCCCGACACTCAATAGTGTCCCATTGACTTTAGTGACAAATACCTCAACTTCACAGTTCAAAATATCTCATCCAGAAGTCTCTCAGTGTTTGGTGCAATAATGCAAAACGTAGTTTGGACCCTCATCTACATGATTCTTTTCAATGTTTGGTTTAGGTAACCGATCAGATTTTTTGCTAATTGTCCCAAGAAAAAAACACCCCCAAAATGTCCAAGTTTTCCCAAACCAACTTGCAGCCGGTTTTCATGAAGCAACCATCCATGTTCAAAACAATGTAGGGCCACATGTTAAGCCTAAACTTATCAAGTCTCCACAACAGGCTGGAGCACTGAACCCCCAGGTTGCGATAACCCGTCATTATTACATAATATATTAATTGCACGACCCCCCAAATTGCTTCTATTAAAAACATTTGAGGGTACACACAATAATTATGATAACCAGCTTGGCGCATTGATTTTTGAGCAATTTAGTGTGGTGCACCCGTATGGGTGGCTGTTCTGAAACATTCGTTGGACAACGAGAGCCTGAAAAAGGCTGAGATATCGGACCCGACTAGACTATGAAGTGGATATGGGTCGCCAAGGACGAGGGGAAAGCGCACCCTCCTCAGTGGGCGGAAATTGCCCATTTGCATGCAAGACATACTGGGCCTACTGGGAACAGTTGTCGGTGCGAGCTGGTGTATTACAACAGAGATGGGAGTCTGATGATGGTAGCTCCATTAGATGGAGACTGGTCGTACCCGTATCATACAGACATGATTTCATAAGAGAGGTACATGGCAGCAAACTGGGCGGCCATCTTGGTCTTAAGAAGACACTGGCATGCGTAAAGCAACGCTACTCCTGGGTAGGGCATGGATGCAGTGACGCAAGAGCGTACGTGTCTCCGCCAATGTGACCGTAAAGACTCTCATTACAATACCATGGTATCACTCATGCTTGACCCACACAAGAACCAACGTGACTAGGATAAATATCTCCCATTCGCTATCAGTGCATACAGCTCAGATGCACACCGCAGGAGAGTCTGGGGGAATCCCCCAACTTGGACAGGAGGTGGTACTCCCGTTGGACTTGACGATAGAGCACCAGGCCGCCAGTGAGGAAGGGGAACCCCAGACCGATTATGCAGAGAATCTGAGGAAGCAGATTCAAAAGGCCCACGAGAGGGCGCAAGTCTGCTTAGGGAAAAGCATGAGGCGCCAAAAGAAGAACTACGATCGAAAAACCAGTAACCCTAATATCCAGGAGAAGAGCTTTGTGTGGCTGTTCAACCCAGCGAAGCGGAAGGGGGTGTGTCCAAAGCTCCAGTCCAAATGGGAGGGACCCTACCTGGTATTGAAGAAACTGTCTGATGTCGTCATCAGGATACAGAAGTCAAAGGGTCAAAACCACGCGTAGTTAGTTAGAGCCATACCAGGGGGATCCGATTGACCCCTGGATAACCCCTGAGGAAGAACCACCGGAGTGCGAAACAGTCGTGGACTGTTTAGACTGCACAGGGAACAGTCGTCCTGCAGTCTCCGGTCACGAAGACCCGCAACGATTTACGGACACGCAACTTCCCCGCAACCGTCCCGCAAGCACTTGCGGGTTATTCACGAAACACCCTTAAATCTGCGTGTGCCCGCAAACCACCCGGAAATTTGCGGGACCCCCAGAACTTCCCGCAATGATCCCGCAACTTCCATGGATTGTCTCCAGGGTCCAAATGAAAGGCAAATAAACCCTGGTAAGCACCGTATGTGACTCCTTGTCAAGGAAAGAAGACAGCGAATTGAGGTGGAGGTGGAAGCGCGGCTGAATCGACCCCACCATCTACACAAAATACCCGAGCACCCATCAAAGTAACGATCCGATTTTCAGTTCGTATGCGATAAATTGCCTGATAAATAATGTAGCTTCTTCTCCTTATTGACTTTCTTTTTTGCTAGGCCCTTAAGGTCTTCCCATTATTCTTGGGAGGGGGAGGGTTGGGGGGGGGGGGTGGTAGGAGGGAAACCCCCTCACTCGAAAAGTCGCATTTTAGAGCATTTAAAAACGGTATTCAGAAGAATTAAACATAGTATAAGAGTAACACTTATTGTTTTTCTAGATTCCAAGCATGCTATATTTTTCAATATTTCAGATATTTTGTCGGTAATAAATTACATTCAACCTCGAAATATTGGGGGGATGATAATACACGCCATCCCCCACCTCAAATATTGGGGGGGGATATCCCCCCCCCCCCTGGATCGACACCCATGAATATAATAGACCGATTGCGAGACCCATGTTTACATGCCATCACGTGACTTATAGTGGGTATTTTGTCATCTCATTTGGCACAGAGCAGCAGTGAAAACATGCAAAGAAGAATGTGGGCAATTATAATAGTCTTCTTTGCCCGTTTCCACTGCTGCACCAAATGAGATGACAAAATACCCACTTTAGGTCACGTGATGGCATGTAAACATTGGTCGCGCGATCAGTCTATAATTGTCACTCAGCATGCATTTCAGTACACGTACATAACTACTGTACGAAGTTCACAGTACATTGTGTCATTCTATTGAATAATCACTATATACTTTGGTCACATGATCGCCTCACTTTCACTTACGGGTCCCCGCAAAGCAATATTTTGCGGGTGCTTTGTGAATAAGGCCCCAGGGCACTAAAGAGACAAGTTACAGTGTACAGTAGTGTTATGCATGTGGTGTGCATGATTCATCGTACCCGATATCGAGGTTGAAACTAAAGTTGAAATTGAGGAAAAGTCCATTAAAGTCACGGACAAATAGAACATCATTGGTGCTCTTTTGTTTTGGGTCTTTAAGGCCAAGTGGCCTTGCCCCTCTGGAGCTAAAGGTTGAGGCCTGCAAAAATAACCCATATTTATTTATGTCTACGGTACAGACGTTTTCAGTGGAATGGTGGTCTGCTGCCCTCTATTGACACCCCGCTCCAAAAGTCTCCTATTAAAATGTTATCTTTCTGTTGCGTTTTCTAATTAAAGGTCCCCTTTAAATTACTGCCCCCTCCGCGCACACAACGTGCGAATGTTTTTGTGTACATTGTACGTATACGTATCACGGTATAATTATATATAGCTGGCTGGCACGGTACGTAAGGTACGGGTATGCTGTTTCATAGCTATAGCCTTGGTCAAGTACCAGTCGTTGTATAGTAGTACCTATTATTAAGATATTCAAATTAGTTCGAGATATATAGATCAGGTATAAACAGTCACCGGCCGGGTAGCTTGGATTGAGCCATATAAAACGTTGGCGAGCGGAAGATAGTCAGCAGAGTATGAAATAAGAGGTGGAAGCGCTAGTTGTTAAGAGATAGACGTAGACCACGCCCGATAGCCGTACTGTACAGACCGTGAGTCGCTTATTAAGGTAACATAAATCTTTCCACGATGAATTACCCTTCATCATGTTTTTTATTTCAATAATCATCAAATAACCACAAGGGATACTGACTGAAATTTAAGTCATTGAAAAGTGAACAAAGAAAAATTGGCTGGAGCGGGATTCGAGCCGGCGACCTCCTCAATACCGGGCTGGATGGCTCGGTAATGTATTCAGCGCCTGTACGGTATTCAGGAGGTCGCTGGTTCGAATCCCGCTCCAGTCAATTTTTCTTTGTTCACTTTACAATGGTTATTATTAAGAATGGAAGTGTAATGGTAGACTTGTAAACAGGAAGTAAGGAACCAGATACATCCAACAGTAGCAACAACTGCAGCGATGAACGCACGTGGTCCAGCTACTAGGGACAGGGTAAAGGCGCCTTTCCATATAGTCCGTGGGCCGAGCAGCCGAAAACGCTTTAGTATTTGAGATACGTGGTCTGCATCACGGAATTCCATACAATTTGGCAGGGGTGTAGATTGTGGTACACTCATCAACAAACAAGTTGTTCCCGCTTGCACAAATTGCTCCATAAAGAGAAATTTGCGGTTAAAAACGACCAAAATTCGTGTATAAAGAAAACATAAAAGAAACAGCGCCCTCTATTGGTAGATCAAGTACAACTCTGTGCACATAACATTGTTGTTACAAGCGGCAGTTCTAGCATGTGTATATTTTGATTACTTCAGGGAATCCAAATGAATACTTGGGTAATTTTCGGCCGGCATTAGAAATAATATGCGTTTATATTATGTTTTTCGGGAAAAGGGTGTATAAAATTATGGACTTGCCGTGGTGGAAATGGAAATATTTTTCAGCCAAAGCTGCTACCTTGTTGTTGTTACCACACCTGTTACAATGGGCATTATTAGGTCTTAATCACAATAATTGTAATGTTTTAAAATATAAAAATTAAAATGAAAACTCATGCTGTTCCAGTACATTAAGTGATTTATTTATTTCAAATTTCAATGTGATTTCTGTCGAATAAATACTTTATTTTTAGTTTTAAAATAAAATAATTATTACATATTTCAGTTTTCTTTTTTCTTTATACAGTAGTATATATCACAAATACATGTTGATAAATTGGACTACGAGGTTGTGTTTCCAGCGTTTCTGATGATTTTCAAAATGCATCAATATAGGCCAACTCTTATCCTGTGCATACGGTGAACAACATGGTATGAATTAATACAGCTGTCTGATGACATGCCCATTTACAGTAGTGTGGGATGCTTTAAACTAGTTAGTGAATTGACATTTAACATGGTAGGACAAAAAAATTACAGGCTGTTGTGCGTGCCAACTTTTAGATAACCATCAAGAAATTAATGTTTGGGTCTATAACACTGTTACAGAAGTACTTCGATCAAGACTATACTAGAGTTGCAAATCTGAGACTTTACAAAAATTCAAAATAAACAGAAAAGTTCAAGGTTTAGGCCTATCAATTATCATGTACAAAGTTAAAAGTTATTGATATCATCCTTGTGATAATTGTTGTGCATTGATGGTGCTGCACGCTGTGACCAGAGGTTCAGGTCTTCTCTTTCTTGTTGCTCTGCACCTTCTTTCCTGCAGAGTATACACTCTCTGGGCAGAACATTCACTGATTGTGCAGCAGGCACAGAAGTCCTCTGTGTATCAGAGCATAGTCTCCTAGTTTTTCCAGGGGTGGAACTGGTGGAAGTATCTCCTGGGCTGCTTCAGGTTCTAAAACACAAGAAAGGAGCAAGATAAAAAATAATCCTTTGTTCCACAAACATAGTAAAATGTATCAGATGCATGAACTTGTACATGTATTTCAGTATTTGCTAAAGTAATACATCTTTTCAATTTGCAGGTCAACACTTGGTTGTGCAACTTGTGCTATACAGTAGTTCCAAATGCTGCCATGCTTTATTCCTATTAATTACAAACCCTAGATTCAATCCGTTTTCAATCACATGGACATTTACTGACACTATACAACATGAGTAAGGACTACAATTCCTAGCTGATATAAATCACACAGACATTTACATAATTAATTAAACAATTGAATAATTGCATGACATGAGTGTGTACTTATTAGAGCCCATTGTATTATTATCTTACCGATGATAACCAGCATTCTTTGGGATTGGGAGATCCAGTAGCCATTCACTAACATACACAGCCTACTGTTGCTGAAGCTCTCGAGGCTCCCGGCTGACCCACTCCAGCACTACAGATTGGGAAAAAAATGTAATTAAAAAATTAATTTCAATGAATTAAATTAGTAATGCCTCCCTAAATGAGTAATAAATAAAGCTGCATGCACATCTTTAATTAATGTACATGTTCATCCACAGTGCACAATGCACCTAGATCTTCAGTATAGGCATGCATTGCGAGCAGTCGTACACTACTCCCAATGATCATGAAATGATGCATGTACACTCCTACATCATTTCCTGATCATTATTTCATAGGTCGAACTCTAATTTAAGCCACTTCAATTTCAAAGACTAGAATAGGACTCTAAGCCAGGGGTCAATTTCAAGAAACCTATCGATCGTAACTCGAGGTACGAAGGATAACCCATGATCGTATTCTAGGAATCCTACATAGGGTTAATGCCTCATAACATAAGCCCCATGAATGATAGTAAACTACGATGAGTTTTATAGTGACTGAAATTGACCCCTGCCTGGAGCCACAACATTTAAAAATGCACCCCCGCCAAGAAAAAAAAATCAAAAATAAATAAATATATAAATCAAATGAAATCAATTAATCTCCCTGGTGGAGAATTCAGGAAGAACTTTTACCCTGTACATCAATATCATGGGGTTAGTGTAGTTTATGCCACCCATATTATTTTCAGTATTTATTTACCTTCTTCTGTTCCAAAATGAGATTCGTTACTTAAAGCAAATTTATTCATGGTCCTGAAACCCTAAAATGAACTTATTTCGGCAATATTTCAGTGAAAACAAAACAGTTTCTTACCCAAATAAATACTGAAAATAATATGGGTGGCGTAAACTACACTAATGCCAATATCATGATCATCTGAATTAGTCCGAGTAACTTGGACCCTAAAAATCGCCTTTTTTAACATTTGGACATGGTCTGGCGATAGTAGGGTCCAAGAACCTTGTGTGCATTTTAGCTACAAGAGCTCCATTTTGCAATGTTTTGCCTCTACCCTGAGTCAAAATCCTGTGATTTCACCTCCAAAACGATCCCAAAATTTCTCATGCGGCCAGCTATGGACCAAGGGAGAATTGGAGATTCCAATAATGACAAGGTTTACTCACATTTTTTGAAGAAAAGATCATTTTTTTCCATAAAAATGGGCACAGAGACCTCATATTCCTGAGCACAGTGTCAGTTGGCTGCCATGTTTTCAAATTGTACACTGGTACCCGGTTACCATTCAGTGCATGCAGCATGCAGTGCATCTAAAGCTGGTAACCATACAATGCTATGCACTATGTGCATTTAAACATGGCAGCTCAGCCAACTGACACTGTGCTCAGGAATATGAGGTCTCTGTGCCCATTTTTATGGAAATAATGATCTTTTCTTCAAAAAATGTGAGTAAACCTTGTCATTATTGGAATCTCCAATTCTCCCTTGGTCCATAGCTAGCCGCATGAGAAATTTTGGGATCGTTTTGGAGGTGAAATCACAGGATTTTGACTCAGGGTATAGGCAAAACATTGCAAAATGGAGCTCTTGTAGCTAAAATGCACACAAGGTTCTTGGACCCTACTATCGCCAGACCATGTCCAAATGTTAAAAAAGGCGATTTTTAGGGTCCAAGTTACTCGGACTACATCTGAATACGGTTTTACTCACTCGGCCTCGGCGATGTTGCTGGAATCAGCACGGTCGCGTCGGTAGGCTCACTCCGCGAAGGACTAGGGCTAGGCCTAGCCTACACTGTACAACATGTAACATGCCATTATGATACGCACGTCCGATCCCTTTCTCGACGGTGCAATGTTCAGTGATGAACTGGCCTTGGAAATTGCGATTATGGGTGATCTGGACATAGGCCTACTGGCCTGTCGAGAATGGTCTTCCAGATGTCAGTAAACCCTGTTGTACTTAAGCTGCCATCAGTTTGAAAATGCATTAAGTACTAAATATGTCTTTCTAGGGAATTTTCAACGTCGGTGTCTGACATCGACTCGTAGCAGACGACACCATGTTGTTTACTTCCGCATTCATGAAACGTAGAGCTTGATTGGCTGCTTCTGCCGCAACGGCTCAAACAATGCTTCCTATTGGGTATTTTCCTAGTCTCTCTCACTGCTATCATTTTCAATTTTATTTCGGTCTTTAAAAATTCTTTTTGAAGTTGAGAGCAATTTCCCAGCGTGGGAACAAGCATTTTATGCATTTGCTATTTTTATCTATCGAGTGTGATATATTAGAAAAGATTCCGAAGACAAGACCGCGTGATGAGCGAAAAAAAGGCCTCGATCGGCCCACGGACTAATAATGCGCGTTGCATCCGCTGCGTATACGTTGCGTGTACGTTGCATGTGCGGTAAAATCATAGATATCACAAGAATAAACAACTATTTGGTAAATGTGTGATTTACACACAGTTGAAAAGTTCCAGCAAAAATAAATCCATGAAGCCAAATCTCATATATACTTTAGATGGGCTGAAGTACTTCAAAGTACAACGTTTATACCTGGAAATCAAGAAAGTCGCAGCACTTTCATTGCCATGTTGTGTAATCACCTAATCAAAGTCCGGGAGATTTAATACCGAAATAATGTCGTTTGTCGTATTACGGGTTATGTATGACCATTGAGACTGTTTTTATTCACACTTGAGTAATTGTAGGTGAATAGGGCATTGACAATCACTTCACTGCTAGATTCCATGACGCCGTCAATACATTTCATATGGCCGAGTGGTTCGGGAATGGGACTTCAAATTAGGTGTCCCGGGTTTTTTGTTTTTCTGTTCTTGTTTCGTTCTAATGCGTGTGTGGGTCATGGCAACATAATATTGAATATCAAAACAAAAGTGATACAATTTTAATGGAAAACGAACACAGGGCTTGACTGAATCTAAACATTTGAGTAAGTAGCAAAGGGTAGTAAAGATTACTTTACATAATTAGTTTTTTCAAGTATATTCCATGGACAGCTTGCACAGTCATGAATACCTTTATCAAAATAGTCCTAAGAATGATTATAATTTGTTGCATTCTTTCTTTTTTATTAATACGCAAGAGAGATTGCTTCTTAAATCATGCTTTATTGAACTTTTGAGTGTCATTTTTTTTTTTTTTTTTAAATATCACCAACCCCGTCTTCTTGTGGACTCACCCTGTATGGGAGACGTTTTACTTTCTTGTATTCACCGAAAGAGGAACTCTTGTCTTGCGAACCTTCATCTCCTCTTTATCTTTGGAACTCTTGTCTTGCAAACTCTTCATTTTCTCTTCATCTTTGAGTAAAATGAAAGACGGCCAAAAACAGTTGTGATCTCCGAGATCAAAACCTTATGTACAATTACCTCACAACTTCATGTTTACAACAATTTCTATACGTTTTTGGTGTTTTCTGCTGTTCTCAAAGAAACATTTACTAGAGCGGGATTTGAATCAGCCATTTCCGGAATACCATACCGGCGCTGATGACTGGTTCCCGCTCCTGTCAATTTGTCTTTGTTCACTTTTCAATGACTTAAAATTCAGTCAGTTTCCCTTGTGGTTATTTAATGATCATGAAAATTTGGTTAATCTTGTTTCTTGACAATACCAGTATTGTCTCATATTGCTGGCAGGTATGATGAGCAGTACCGGGGGGTAACCAACAGACAAAAAACAAAAGAACAAAAATGATGATAACAAATATAATGTCCATTTGCCTTTTCCTGTAGTGATATGCCTGCTACTATACCAGCAATGGTCCTTCCAACCTCAATGCGTAAGCTGGTCACCAGCAAATTGTCAAAGCAGTTCAGAGATGCAATAACCCTACAGACAGTGCCAATTCCCAAAGTTGGAACTCATGATGTTCTTATTCGTAATAGGTAAGTGGCTTTTCTCTTTTCTGATTTTATGTCCAATTATAAATCCTGGTTTATACATATTACGCAAATATGGGAAGTAAAACACACTTGTGCGCATCATAGTGGGACAAATCAACTATTGATTAATAATATTGTTACATTACCAATTGCAATTTCGAATGAGTAGATTAGACAGAATTTCACACTTCATAGTTACCAAAGTCACATTAAAGGTTTACTGTAATCAAAACTCATTTGAAGTTAAATACATCTGTATTGTTATAAACCCAACCTGTCTATTATTTTTTGTGCTAAAAATATTGTATGTAGAAAAGGGAGGTATTTTAGACCCATAATTTAGCACCCCACTTTTCGCGATGAAAAACTTTGTTTGCGTCACATGCAGAACACCGCGTGTTCTGCAAAAAAAAAAAAGATTTAAGATCTTTTACAGGTATTTTGATTGGTATATAATAGTCACAGAGCAGCACTCGCACTTTGTCTGATCAAACATGTCAATGTACAAGAAATAATAAACCTGTAAAATTTGAGCTCAATCTGACATCGGAGTCACAAACAAATAGCGAAAATCCGACTCAATTTTCTAAAAGCAAAACTGTTTTCGGGTCTTTGTTTTACTAATTTCTGGACAAATACACCATTTTAGGCAGATATATTTTCACGGTATGTTTCAACCGGGGCCATCCTCATATCCTGAAAGATGAAACCTAAATCTGTGAACATTTCTGTTTGGGTATGTTACCAATCGTGTACTGTACCTTTAAAGGTGATATCATACTTTGGTTGTTGTCAAAGAATTGCAGATTCATGGGCAAAAATATTAAGAAAGATACAGTAAAATCATCTGTGAAATTTCCAAGTCCCATACGGTACCGACCTTTTGAGAAAACAGTGAAACACGCACATGGAATTTCTTTAATCTTTTCACCGTTATTTTTGTATCTTTTAAAGATAAAAATATTTCCGCCTTTTGTACTTGCTTTTACTAATTTCTTGATAAATACAGCATTTCAGGCGGAAATGTTTAACGGTATGTTTCTATCTGCACCATCTTTATACCCTGTAAGTTATAGGCAAATCTGTGAAAATGTTTGTTTTGGTTTCCTACCAAAGTATGATACTACTTTTTGATCTATTCAGATGTAAATCAGTACCAGTATTGTTTATGACCATGGTATGACTACACGTGCCATTTATGTACCACTATAAATACAGTATAGCGAGCCTATTAAAGTTAATTATGCTGCAATCCATGTTTAAATGAACCAATGCCCTACACCTGTACGTAAATAAAGCAAACATCATCAAACTCGTACATCATGAACTTTCCTTTTCTGTTCAGTTTTAATATACACTAGCTCCATATTCATGTGTATTTGATCTACCAGTATTTATATAAATTATCATTTTGTTTTTCAGGTTTGTTGGAATTAATGCCAGTGAAATCAACATGACAGCAGGAATGTACCTGCAGAATGGCACTATTCCCTTTGACATAGGAATTGAGGTACATAACTTTCATTGTCAATCTTCAAACCTAACTATATTTATTTCTTGGCCAGATTTTACACATCAGTGGAGAACCAATTAGCATGCAGTATACAGTGGAACGCCACTATACATGCTATAACATTTGACCTTACCAAACATCATCCTTATATGGCGTTCCACTGTAATTCTACATGGCAATGGCAGGCTTTAGAAGCAATATTCTCCCTACTTATGAAATATGTTAACATGCAGTGCCTAGAGCATGGTAGTGGTACACGTACTTGTCCTGATCACTGGAAAAGGAGTCATACCATATACTTCCTTACTCTATGATCATACTAATCAAAGTCAACTCGGCGTCAAGAGGCGTCAACTCATCCCAAATTAGAAAACATAAAAATAAATATCAAGTACTGCAATTAGTAGTATAAGTAAGAATTTGTATTGCTTTTCCGTTGAACACGGAATATGACTGTCCACAGTCAAATTGTACCATGATGTGGCCCTAATTGTTTAAAGGTATAATACATGATTGGTAAAGATCACAGAACAACACCCATACTTTGTCTGATCATACATGTACCATTATACATGAAACCTGTAAACATTTTTAGCTCAATCGGACATCTGAGTCATCTGAGAAAATGACGAAAACGCGGCGACTCAATTTTTCTTATAAAACATAAAGAATGGTTTCTTTGTTTCACGTATTTCTGGATAAATACACCATTATACGTAAATCTGTGAACATTTCTATTTGGGTATGTGACCAATCCTGTACTGTACAGGTACCTTTCAGTCCCCAGAAAATGAATGAATTAATTCCTCCATCAGGAATTCAACAAGCCATTGAACATGTTGATCTTAGGAATGAGTTTCTAGCAAATACATAAAATAGGAGGGTGAAGCCAAAAATGCATGCTTAATTATACATCCCCAATCGAGACAAATCAATAAAATGAATATCAACAATATTTAGAAGAACTAGAGGTTTGTCTGTCAACTGACAGAGGAAATGACTTTTTCGCCTATTCTCAATTCGAAATGTTTTGTTCAAAGAACGCGCATTCATTATGAAAAGAGCTTGTTAAATTTCCAATGTAACTTCCTAGCTGATGACAGCATTAATGTTTGATTTCGTTGCACCATGTTTTGTCTGCTCAAAGCTTTATTGTGGAGCAATTACGTAAAACTTCGCCACAGAATATGAATCATCAATATCAAAGAAGGAGAAGAAGACTCATTTTTTTAATTTGCAAAGAAAAACCATTACAAATATGTATATAGAAAAGAGCACAATAAACCAAGACGAAATCGAGTAAATACGAAAATATACAAATTAATAGAGTTGTGCTTACAGTGAGCTTACAAAATGATATAAATTCAATAATAGACATTGAGTATATGCAAGCTAACAAGGGGAACAGAAGTAAGCTCATTGAACTTAAGTAAGAACAAAAATATAATCGAATAAGTAACAAAGCCGCGTACAAATTGAATGGCTTATTGGAGAAGAAGATGCGGAAAAAGAAAACAATCCCAACAAAAAGAAGTGCGAAAAAGTAAAGATAGTTGTATCCATTACAACAATCCATGTAGCACTTAGTGTCATACTGCACAAAATCCAACCCACTCATGAAAAGCCATAACAAGGGTATATTTTGGTTAATGGTGCATGATATTAAACATGGTAGACTACAACTGTATAATATTCATGTATATACTTTATTAAACTTAAGTATTATACTTCATTAAACTTGAAATTAATATGTACGTACGTATTGCAGTCTACTGCCGTTGTGCAAATGCGTGCACAATCCTGCAGCAATTGTTGGCTGGAGTTTGGGTCGAGGTAATAATTGATCATTGAAGTACATGTACATGTATTCATTTATAACTACATTGTATTACTATAATTTTGTTGTTTTTGTAAACAATTTCCCCCCAGAATTTACCATTTTAACTTGTATTCTTGTTTTGCAAGGGCGTCGGTAATGTTGTTGAAGTTGGGAGTGAAGTTACTAATGTGAAACCAGGCCAGGATGTGTGTTACATGAAATTTGGAGCATTTTCTGAATATATAGTATGTCCATTTTTTCCTCTATTATTTCTGTTTGACTTAATAAGCAAAACAGTACTTATAGTAGTTTAAGTTTAACAGACTTGTTTGAAAAGATGATTCTTATACTTAAAATGTGGTTAGTTTAAAAGGAAACGTTCAAGATTATACAAACCAAGTTGCAACAGGTGTCATTCATTTTAACACCAAACTCAAGTCTCTGCTTTTTGAAACACAATTTTCTGAATCAAACCCAATTGTGGCTTTTTTTTCAGCTTATCAAAGACAATACAACATTTCATCGTAAATATCGTTGAGACAATTTATTTGTCAATTTTTTAAAATCTTGGATTCAGTTGGATATTGGGGTTACAAATTTGTACGTGGAAATAAGATTATTTGATAGAGTACTTACTGAATTATCCCACAATGGACTCGCATTCAGGCATATCAGTGTTGTTGTTGTTTTTTTCAAATTGAGTACCAGTTCTGGAAGCTGTTTATAATTCTAGATTGTTTATCATTGACTTTTGATGAAACCAAACAGGTTGTTCCATCCCAGATGGCCTTTCCAGTGCCATCTGCCAAGCCAGAATACATCGGTCTATTGGTCAGTGGTCTTACTGCTGATATTGCTTTGAGAGAGGTAATTCATTTCACCATTTCTGAGCAACATTTGGCACCCTATATCCTCCCACACAGCCAAAGCCATGTCCAGCCTACTACTGACACACCTGACCAAACAGGCAATCCTCACTCACACAATACGCCCCAGCGAGCAGCCACTGGATCCACACATACTCCAGTGAGCACCAATCAGAAAAGCCCTTCCACACATTGGATCCTCTCACACCCCAGTGAGCACCAATCACAAAGCTCCTCCACGGAACAGGATCCAAAGCAATCATAATTATATCAGGACCTCACATCCCTAATTTCAATTGTCTCCTGATGAGGACTTAAGCAGGCTAGTCAAAACGTTAAGAGTTAAGACCTTACGGAAGTGCGAACAAGATAGAAGTACGAAAGTACAAACGGTAGGGTACTGTACAGTCTTCTGGATATCACTAGTTCGAATCCCACTTCGGTTAAATTTTCCTTGTTCACTTTTGGAACAATTTTGATGGACTGAGGTTCAGTTAGTTTCCCTTGTGGTTCTTTCAGGGGCCTATCAAGGCAAACAATATATCAACTGAACATATTGATAGGATTATCTATTAACCATGCTTTTGAATTGTGTTTTTCGTTCAGGCTGGTCGGATAAAAAAAGGCGAGACAGTTCTTGTGACTGGTAAGCTGTTCATCACTTGCATGAGTTTGACACAAATTTCAGAATATAATTATGTCAGTATACAAATATCACATGGTTTGAGGGTGGACAGTCAATTCTAGCTCCCAATGTGTTGGAACTTTGACGAACTACATGTATAGTCACAAGACGAAGCCAAGGGAACTAGTTTGTAAACTTTCAACACCGAGGGAAGCTAGAATCGACTGTCCACCCAAAATAAACCATGTGATATTTGTATAATAAAACTCTTGTATGAAGTATATGATGGGGCATATACATGTACATATATCAGATCACATCAGTGTAAAGATATTATCATCAAGATTTTTTTCATTATTAGTGTTTTTCTTCCTCATTTTTCAGCTGCTGCCGGAGGGACTGGACAGTTTGCTGTGAGTCAGACTTTCATTAAGGAATTAAGCTACCTTGATTTAGGTCTATGAATATAAACTTTGTAACGCGATTTAATTCAAGTCAGTTTGAGCTCATAAATTCTTCAGGTTCAGAGATTTGGTATATTGTGCCATTAAGTTAGCCATTTTTCAGGCACTCTACAACCAATTTACCAAGAAAGTTCAAATTTGTACAGGTCTGTAATGATAGTTCATCCCCAGCAGTCAGCACTGTCAAAAAGCATTCTCCATTCTATGAATTAATGTATAGCACCAATAAGTCAGGATATGATTCGCTCATAAGTAAGAGTACATAATTATGCATGTTATGAAATTAATCCATATGAACAATTTTATAATGAAACATGTCAAATATTACTATATGGAACTGAATGTATGCACTTTGATTCAATTTGTAATCAATCTCAGTTCAAAAATCGACATTCCCCGTTTGCTTTTTAGCCAACAAATTGAAATTCTTTTAAAGGTAGTATCATACTTTGGTTTTTGTCAAAGAAATACAGATTCATGGGCAAAAATATCAAGGAAGATACAATAAAAATAATCTGTGAAAATATCACTCCCATACGGTGCCCACTTTTCGAGAAAACAGTGAAAAACGGCCACAGTATTTCTGAAGTCTTTTCTATTTTATTTTTGATCTTTTAAAAGATCAAAAAGATTTTGGGTCGTTATTTGACTAATTTCTGAATAAATACACCATTTCATGCGGAAAAAATGTTAATGGTATGTTTCTATCACCATCTTCATACCCTGTAAGTTATACGTAAATCTGTGAACATTTCTGTTTTAGTTTCTTGCCAAAGTATGATACTACATTTAAGACAATTTGTTTTTTTTAATACAAATTATATCTTGGTTTGTTTAGGTTCAATATGCCAAACTTGCTGGCTGTCACGTGATAGGCACCTGCTCATCAGATTCCAAAGTGCAGTTGCTCAAGGTAAATATTGGGTATGAAAAAGTTAATCTTCAATCAGAAATTGAATTGAAATTGGCTATCATTGGGCTATGGTCAGAATATGTTCATCTTGTGTTTGAAGGTATAATACATGACCTGTAAAGATCATAGAACAGCACTCACACTTTGTCTGATCCAATTATGTACATGAATAATGTACTGTGAAAATGTGAACTCAATCAGACATCTGAGTCACGAGAAAACAGCGAAAATCTGTCCCAATTTTTCCTATTAAACATAAAGAATGTTTTTGATATTATCTCGAGAACTGTTTTCAGTCATTGTTAGACTAATTTCTGGATAACTACACCATTTCAGGCAGAAATATTTTAACGGTATGTGTCTACCAGCACCATCTTCATACCCTGAAAGTATATATGTAAATCAGTGAACATTTCTGTCTGGATGGGTATGTTACCAATCCTGTACTGTACCATGGGATGATGATGGAATGGCGTGTTTTGGTGGACATGACCAGGTTTTTGTGTGTTTCTGTTGGCACTCTTGATGGAACATAGTTGGGGGGGCGCCAAAACGCTCATCGCAAAATGTAAACAACAAATTGCGGCAGACATGGCGGATTTTGGCATGTTTAGAGTCGGATCTGTGTGTAGCTTAAGTACCTTTCTAACGCTCCATGTTGAACTGACCGTAAACCAATCCATTCCCTCGGTTCTTGTTTCAGTTGAACCAATCTTGTCACTGAAGTAGAACCAAAGTCGCTATTTGTCCAAACCAACAACCAACCCAGAAACATTGTTCATACATATAGTTTGGGCCGCCAAAACACGCCCCTGATGACTACACACTTGTTTGATGTGCCATGTGGGAATACATGTGATGTAATTTTCAGTACTTATTTCTCAGATATTTGTAGAATTACAGTTTTAATTACAGAAATAATAATAGATAGTGTGCAGGTTCAATGGAATTGCCAATATTACAATGTATATCATTTTCGGTCATTAGACTGAAGGCACTTTTGTCACCAACTGTTTGAATTGCAATTTACTGACATAGTCTTAAAACGATTACTTGAGAAAAACTGAAGATATTCAATTGGTAGTTACCCAAAGATTTGTTTGTGATAAATAAACACGATAATGTGAGTTTAATATATAAGATACATTTATGATTTGACCTCCACAAGATTATTCAAACATGATGCCCTAATTACACCAATAATAATGAAATATCAGTGTAGGATTGAGAGGAGTTACTGTAAGTTGACATTTGGTACAGAAGGGGATTGCAGAATTTAGCAAATTGTCTTCATCAGAAGTTGAAACGTTGAGACCTTACGAGAAATGCGAATGAAATATAAGTGCTAAAGTATACAAACGATTCTTACATGGTGTTTCCCTAAACCGATCCACATACCATACTGTATTACATTAATGTAATTGTAGGAATTGGAAGGACATTTACATGTAAGGTATATATGTTGCAGGATTGAATTGGAGTTCAGCTATTTCTAATCATCAGTTATTTTCTTGATAGAGTCTTGGGTGTGACCGGCCGATCAATTACAAGTCAGAAAACTTGAAAGAGGTGCTCAAGGAGGAATACCCTGTGAGTTACCATTCTTTTCAAATTGTTCATTTTATATGATTAATCCCCTTCCCCAGCCCCATGTACCTTTACTACTTTAGTCCACCTTTGATCTTGCCTACCCCAGACACCTTTGTTGCTTTCCCCTGACCACACCTGTCTAACCCCACCCCAGGGGCATATCGGGGGGGGGGGTTGGGGTTGGGAGGGGGCTTTTCTTCCAGCAAAGAAAAGAAAAAAGAAAGAAAGAAGGAAAAAACAAAAGATGGGGAGAAAGACTCAAAAAGAGGCTTTGATCGCCCTGAAATCGCTGCATTTTATTATCACGGCCCCCTCCCGCCCCCTGTGGAAAATCCTGGATACCCCTGCACCCTCCCTGGTCACTCTGTCCCTCTTTTGTTCTGATCCTCTCGTCCAGTTATGTGTATCTTTACTTGCATGTTCTTGTCATCTTGTCATTTAGCCTCTGACATGTTTGATAAAGATCCTGCTAAGATAGAAACACGTCAGGCCCCCAACTCAAAATATTTTTGTGTTTCCTTTTCTGTGTGCAGATTCTCAGTTGCATTTTTTTATTAATTGATTTATAAGCTTTCATCATGTTTATTATTCAAAGTATTTGTTTATTGTTTTACAGTTTTAGTGTTAATTTTGTTTTGTTTGCTAGTTGTCTATTTGTGAATCTTGATTTTTTGCCGAAATGTGAATTTTCTATTTTTGGCAATTACATTGGATATTTTGTATATTGTGTAGATGATGTGGTTTATTTCAGAATGGAGTTGATGTAGTATATGAGTGTATCGGTGGGGACATCTTTCATACTTGTCTCAATAGGTAAGTGGTCTTCCCCATGACAGGCCGGCTCATACAGTCAGGTGGGCCCATATGCAATTCAAGTTAATTTAGAGGCACTGAGTTCCAGGTAGTCTTCAACTTGAAAAGCTCTGTCCTTCTAATTTTCTTAGGACGATTATGACACAATGGGCCGTATGCATAAAAAGTAGCAATTGCTTGTACTAGCCTTTTACTTGAATCCGTATGCATAAAAATAAGTCATTGCTTGCAAGCAAAAGCTGTTGCTAGCAAGCACAAGCAATAACTTGCGGACAGCAAGCAATTGCTTAAAGATGAGCAATTGCTATAGAAAACGTATGCATAAAACTAACCTTTTGCTTGCTCTTATGAGCAATTGCTTACGTTTTTTGAAGCTCCGTCATACCAGCTTGAGCTCTTGCTTAATCATGATGTTTGCGTTTATTCATCGTGTTCATGATCGTAAGAGAAACCCCGAAAATGTAAAGGAGTAGAATAAATCGAGAAGAAAAGCTCCAGCGACCTATCGCAAATTATTCTGTTTGTGTTTTGTTTCCGCTCTTGTCTTCATTTGTTTTTCATCCATCCTTTTGCCAATACTGGTCATGATTTTTGGTCTTTGCCTGCTATAGAGCTTGTATGAGTGTTAGGCATCCTGTACTGATCACCTCCCCACCCACGTTACATATTACGTTACCAACCTTTGCTCTCCCATGAATGGTGTTCACGCCGGCGTGGCGTCCTTATTGTTGAAACCTCAAGCAATTGCCTGCTGAAAGCAAGCAAATTGGTTAAGCAGAAGCAAAAGTTTATGCATACGGATTTAAGCAATTGCTCGAGCTTGATCTTTTGCCTGACAAGCAATTGCTTGTGCTTGAAGCTTGTGCTTGCAAGCAATTGCTACTTTTTATGCTTACGGCCCATTGCCTGATGACTTCCAGGAATTGTCTTTTGTCATGTTTGTGCAGCATTAAAGTTGTCTTTTTGCACTTTGTATACATTAAGACTGATTAATGTGCTTGCCACCAGCCTGCTTATAAACAACCTGCTTTGGGAAACACTAGCCTAGCTACAGTAGCTAGCTGGCCTTTGACATGTTTCAGGGATTGAATTTTATTGAAAAGTGAACAAAAGAAAAATTGACAGGAACAGGATTCGAACCAGTAATCTCCAGAACACCGTACCGGAGCTCTACCACCTGAGCTGACCAGCGCTATATGTTGGTGGTGTCCCAAATAGTCAATTATCTGTGTTTATTTGGCAGTCAGAAGCCATGACACCATGCACGTACATGTATTGCTATATCCCAAGGATCATTTTATGGATGCGCACAGGGCACAGCAATCTGAGAAACAGTACATGGGGGATCACTCAAAGAGGGTGCGGCTTTTTAATCAATCATGAAATAACCACCCAATATTTGAAATAATAAGCAAAGCACTGCTGTGCTACATGTTAAAAGTTTGTTAGTTTGCTATACAAATTAAACTTGGGACTAATTGTAGGTGTACGCGGGTAATACATGGTTTGTTATGAGGGTTGGGTGAATGTGCTACACATAGTGTGGACAGTTCAAGCATTATTTAACTTCAGCCTTTGTTCCCTCATTGTCCATGCTTCAAGGATTATAGTTATCTTTTTAAACAAATATAATTCCTAAAGTGCATGTGTTCTCAAATGTTTAGTGTGCAATAATAGAATCAGTTTAATGATCAGAGATAATGATAGGGTTGCTAGCGTCAATCCTAGCTAAAGGTAACATTGATCCTACATATGTAGATAAAGCATTATCTAATCCTTTAAAGATACTACACGTATCATACTTTGGTAGCATACCAAAACAGAAATCTTCACAGATTTACCTATAACTTACATGGTATTTAAAGGTAGTATCATACTTTGGTAAGAAACAAAAACAGAAATGTTCACAGATTTATGTATAACTTTCAGGGTATGAAGATGATGGTGGTGGTTGAAACAAACTGTTAAAATGTTTCCACCTGAAATGCTGTATTTATCCAGAAAAGAGTAAAACAATGACCAAACATCTTTTTGATCTTTTAAAAGATCACAAATAAAAGAGAAAAGACTTAAGACATACTGTGGCTGTTTTTCACTGTTTTTCCAAAACGTGGGCATCGTATGAGACTGAAATTTTCACAGATGACTGCTACTGTATCTGTCTTGATATTTTTGCCCATGAATCTGTATTTTTTTTTTATAAAAACCAAAGTAAGATACTACCTTTAAAGATGGTGATGGTAAAAACATACCATTATACACTATTAAATAATTCTGCCTGAAATGCTGTATTTATCCAGAAAAGATTAAACCAATGATCAAAAACTATTTTGATCTACGGAAGATCAAAAAATCTGTGAAAATATTTTTTTAAATACCATGGACGTTTTTCACTGTTAAAGTGTGCACCATATGGGACTGGAAATTTCACAGATAACGGTTTACTGTAACGTTCTTGATATTTTTGCCCATGAATTTAAATTTCTATGACAAATACCAAAGTATATTACCTTTAAGGTCTGGCTAGGATTAAAACATAAGGTCCTCCCTACTCTGATCATTATATATTTTTTAGATCAGTATTTTTTGTTGCCAGCAATAAATAGTAGTGTATAACTTGTATTTGGACAGTTCTAGAAAACAAGTGGGCTGAAAACATCATACTGAAGGTTTATGAAGCCCAAATTCAATTGATTTCTCCCTCAGCTTGGCAGTGAAAGGTCGACTAATCGCAATAGGCTTCATCACAGGATACAAGGACAAGATGATATCTGCACCTACAATAAACCCAGGTCAAGTTATGACTGTAAGTCTCATGAGAATTCATTCATTTGAACGCATGGATACCATTCATAAGTTTCAATTGTTTCTTCATTGGTACATTGGTTTCTCATATCATGTGATTGTCTCTTTTATATCTTTCCGTGACTATTTTATATTTTATAGCCTTTTGGTACTATTTAGTTAGCCTTGTATATGTAATGGTACCTGCAATAATATTAAAGATTTGATGCTTTGCATGGTGACAATTGGTATGTGGATCGGTTTGCCCAAACACCATGTAATAATCGTTCGTACACGTTTCCGCTAATAGCCTTGCATTAGCCTTGTATATGTAATGGTACCTGCAATAATATTAAAGATTTGATGCTTTGCATGGTGACAATTGGTATGTGGATCGGTTTGCCGAAACACCATGTAATAATCGTTCGTACACGTTTCCGCTAATAGCCTTGCATTAGCCTTGTATATGTAATGGTACCTGCAGTAATGTTAAAGATTTGATGCTTTGCATGGTGACAATTATTTTAATGGGAAAAGGTCAATGCAAATTATCGATTCATATAGTTATATGGACCTCTTGTGGCTTTCCAGCAGTAACAATAACTCAGTCAATAATATTCCAGGCAACAAGTTTGACACGGCATAGAGGGAGGAAGGATCCTTCCTCTATGGTCAAGGGGAGTAAATTCTGCAATGTCCATCATGGGTGTGGCCATCTTGCTTCTACACAAAAAGATAACAGCCATTGGGAATTCTCACTTGGGACGTTCAATTGAATAGGGCTCCACGCTTGAGCTATTTATTTACATATCAACAGTTATAGTTACCTGGATGTTCGGACTACGGTGGCTGATCTCCGCCATACGCGCCAAGAATACACATTTTTATTTTATGGCGTTATATTAGGGCGTAATAACGCCCTAATTATCGCGTTATAATTAATTAAATTAGGGCGTTATAACGCCCTAATTTAGGGCGTAATAACGCCATATAGGGCGTTATAATGCCCTATTAGGGCGTTATAACGCCATAATTATCGCGTAATAACGCCCTAATTTACGGCGTTATAACGCGATAATTTAAGGCGTAATAACGCCCTATAGGGCATTATAACGCGATAATTGGGGCGTTATAACGCCCTATAGGGTAGGGCGTCATTACGCCTTAAATTATAGCGTTATAACGCCGTGAATTCGGGGCGTTATTACGCGATAATTATGGCGTTATTATGCAATAATAGGGCATTATAACGTTTCCTAAAGAAATGAATGATTACCGTCCGGTTGCCCTTACACCGGTTCCAATGAAGTGTCTGGAAAGGATTGTTATGAAACGTTTAATGCCTTCTATCAACTGTGAGTCGATTGATCCATTTCAATTCGCTTATCAACCTAACCGCAGTGTTCAAGATGCGGTGGTTACACTGTTAAACACAATTTACCGTCATTTGGAAAAATCTGGTTCCTTTGTAAGGGTTTTGTTCGTAGACTTCTCGAGTGCATTCAACACAATCCAACCACATCTGTTAACTAAGAAACTCTGTGATTTACATGTTAATCCAACCCTCATCAAGTGGATAAATAGTTTTCTTGTAGATAGGGGCCAAAGGGTGAAGGTGAATTCTGCTCTCTCATCAGTTTTATATTCAAGTACGGGTGCCCCTCAAGGCTGTGTGCTATCTCCCTTGTTGTATACACTTTATACCAATGACTGTGTTGCTACTGATTCATCTAATGTTGTAGTTAAATATGCGGATGACACTGCTATTGTTGGACGTATGTGTCCTCACAATGACTCTTTTAATTGCTACACAAATGAAGTCTCCAAATTCAATGATTGGTGCGACAAAAACTGCCTTAAAATAAATGTCCTCAAGACAAAAGAGATGGTAATTGATTTCAGGAAGAACAAAACGGCTGTTCCTACGGTGGACATAAAGGGCCACTCAATTGAAAGAGTGTCAGAATACAAATACTTGGGCACTATTATTGATGATAAATTAAAATTTGACAAATGTTCTAAGACTACATGTAGCAAATTGAACCAAAGACTTTTCTTTTTGAGGAAGCTCAATTCTTTTCGCATTGACAACACTATACTTGACATGTTCTACAAGACTATTGTGCAAAGTGTTTTATCTTTTAATTTGGTTTGTGTAATTGTGCAATATGGTTAAGAGTATTTTATCCTCTCTTCACATCCTCTACACTCACAATTTGTTATGAATAGGAGAGGAACCCGGCTCATACAACAAAGAATTCGCACTCAGCGATACAACAAATCTTTCGTTCCCTCGGCCATTAGAATGTATAATGCTAACTTATTGTAAATTTGTGGATATTGATATAGGCTTTTAACTGTATTTTAAATGTGTGTATTTTTATGTTTTATTTAAAACAATGTGTGTATTTGTTTATGTTTTATTTTAAATAATGTGTGTATTTTTATGTTTTATGTCAAAGGTCAAATTAATTTCCCCTGGTGGGACAATAAAGTTTTTATCTATCTATCTATCTATCTATAGGGCGTTATTACGCCCTAAATTAGGACGTAATAACGCCCTAGTGACAATATTAGGGCGGAGATCAGCCACCGTATCGGACAAACTTCACAACGTTTACGTGTAAGTTAATTTGCCACGTGTGACTTGTTTGTCCGAACATCTGAATGTGACGTCACAAGCTAAGCACGGAGCCCTATTAGACACGGCAGAAGTTCATCGTTTGACATACAATACTGTGTGACACATATGACATTCTAGGGCCCACTGTGGTGAGGAAGGGTTCAGAGTAAAGTGTTTATCGCGGGTTGTGACAAGAATGTAATTTTTTAAGCAAACAAATTCCAGTCTCTTGGTGTTTGTTTATTTCCAAATATTTAAGACTCAAATTGACTTGAGGTAAACAATTGACTGTCATGACATTTTACTTGACTGGACTCTACATTCATTACCTATAACGACTCGAATCGACTTGAGTCACAAAACAATGACTTGTTGGAACTCTGCCATTCTGACTAAAATCAACAGCTATGCAATGCAACCTGTAAATTCCTGGTCACTGATTTACCTCATCCTCACAAAAGTGCCTGAAAAAAACCCAGTATATTAATCCTCAGTAACATTATTATATTTGTCCTCTAGCTCCTTGCAAAATCAACCAGCATCAATGGTTTCTTCCTGAATCAGTATACCAGTGAGTGGCGTAATTCCTTCATGAAGCAAGCTGCACTACTGGAACAGGGCTCAGTGAAGGTGGCAGTTGACTTGGGCAAGGACAGTGATAGTGGTCCCTTTAAGGGTATTCAGGCAATTGCAGATGCTGTAGAGGTACATGTAATGTGCAAATGTTTTTATTGGAATAAAGACTGACAGGGGAGGTTGGTTTGATGGGAAGTGCATGGTATCATTCAAATTAAGGGCAGAATCTAGCATTTTTTCATGGGGTCTGGTGGGGAGGGGCTGAGGCCGAAATGCGATTTCCTGCCATTTTCCTGTAAAATTTGTTAGTGTCAAACATTCTGATTGATGTTTTTGCTAATTAACTTTAGAAAAAAAAAGGAAAGAATTGCCGAGGGGTGAGTTAGGTCACTGGATTGGCACCTGAATTTTGAATCATTCAATTAGGATTTACAAATTTAAATGAATCAGTTTTTCATTCTACATTTACTTGAATGTGTGATGAGTTTACATGCAGTGACAATATTAGATTTACTTGAATGTGTGATGAGTTTACATGCAGTGACAATATTAGATTTACTTGAATGTGTGATGAGTTTACATGCAGTGACAATATTAGATTTACTTGAATGTGTGATGAGTTTACATGCAGTGACAATATTAGATTTACTTGAATGTGTGATGAGTTTACATGCAGTGACAATATTAGATTTACTTGAATGTGTGATGAGTTTACATGCAGTGACAATATTAGATTTACTTGAATGTGTGATGAGTTTACATGCAGTGACAATATTAGATTTACTTGAATGTGTGATGAGTTTACATGCAGTGACAATATTAGATTTACTTGAATGTGTGATGAGTTTACATGCAGTGACAATATTAGATTTGCTTGAATGTGTGATGAGTTTACATGCAGTGACAATATTAGATTTACTTGAATGTGTGATGAGTTTACATGCAGTGACAATATTAGATTTACTTGAATGTGTGATGAGTTTACATGCAGTGACAATATTAGATTTACTTGAATGTGTGATGAGTTTACATGCAGTGACAATATTAGATTTACTTGAATGTGTGATGAGTTTACATGCAGTGACAATATTAGATTTACTTGAATGTGTGATGAGTTTACATGCAGTGACAATATTAGATTTACTTGAATGTGTGATGAGTTTACATGCAGTGACAATATTAGATTTACTTGAATGTGTGATGAGTTTACATGCAGTGACAATATTAGATTTACTTGAATGTGTGATGAGTTTACATGCAGCGACAATATTAGATTTACTTGAATGTGTGATGAGTTTACATGCAGTGACAATATTAGATTTACTTGAATGTGTGATGAGTTTACATGCAGTGACAATATTAGATTTACCTGAATGTGTGATGAGTTTACATGCAGTGACAATATTAGATTTACTTGAATGTGTGATGAGTTTACATGCAGTGACAATATTAGATTTACTTGAATGTGTGATGAGTTTACATGCAGTGACAATATTAGATTTACTTGAATGTGTGATGAGTTTACATGCAGTGACAATATTAGATTTACTTGAATGTGTGATGAGTTTACATGCAGTGACAATATTAGATTTACTTGAATGTGTGATGAGTTTACATGCAGTGACAATATTAGATTTACTTGAATGTGTGATGAGTTTACATGCAGTGACAATATTAGATTTACTTGAATGTGTGATGAGTTTACATGCAGTGACAATATTAGATTTACTTGAATGTGTGATGAGTTTACATGCAGTGACAATATTAGATTTACTTGAATGTGTGATGAGTTTACATGCAGTGGCAATATTAGATTTACTTGAATGTGTGATGAGTTTACATGCAGTGACAATATTAGATTTACTTGAATGTGTGATGAGTTTACATGCAGTGACAATATTAGATTTACTTGAATGTGTGATGAGTTTACATGCAGTGACAATATTAGATTTACTTGAATGTGTGATGAGTTTACATGCAGTGACAATATTAGATTTACTTGAATGTGTGATGAGTTTACATGCAGTGACAATATTAGATTTACTTGAATGTGTGATGAGTTTACATGCAGTGACAATATTAGATTTACTTGCCTCTCAGTATAATATTGAAACTTGTTCCTTTATTTCTTTTGCAGTATTTGTACACAGGTAAAAGCAAGGGCAAAGTTGTAGTGGAAATAAATGACGCTTTGGCACCAGCATCTGGGCTGTGATCAACTTCACCGAGGCATCGCTTTCATCTTCCTTAAACTATCATGTCGTATTTGCTAAATTATAGATTTATACACCTATTTTGACACTAAATTAAATATACCAATTCACATCAATTATGTCATAATCAATCAATTAATCAATCAAAGGACATTTATAAAGCACCAAAAAGAAGACAAGTTATTGATGCTACACCTCCTGAAACAGGTGAGCTTTCAGGAGTATCTTGAATGTGTGAAATGAGGTGGTGACTCTGATGTATTTTGGGAGTTTGTTCCAGAGTCTGGGACCGTATACAGAGAATGCTGTGTTAGCAAAGGAAACACATTGGTCATAACATGACCTATAGTGGGTATTTATGCCTCTCAATTGCAGTGATACATGCAAAGAAGATATAATAGTCTTCTTTGCTCATTTCCACTGCTGTTCAACACAAAATGAAATGAAACTAGAGTTTATGGCTGTTGAAAACAGTGCCCACTGAATCTTAGTCGTCTTTGAAGCAGTGTGTGTGATGCCTTTGAAAGGTTTTGATAGATGTGATGGTTGGTTATATGCTCTCGCCAGGATATGTTCAGTGCTGTACGTAAGAGCCTTGTATATGCACCATCCAGTCTCTTGGTCAGGGTGTTAGTGAGGGTCCAGCATTCAGCACCATACAGCAATACACTTTCAACTGTTGCTCTAAAGAAACTGATCTTCAATTCTCTATCCAAAGAGCTCTTCCAGATTTTGTCGAGTTTGGAAGAAGCTGACCATGCTTTTGCCATGCGTATTTCTATATCCTTTGTTGTATTCCCAACCCATGATCCTAGATATTGAAAATCATGGACACATTTCAGCTTGTCTCCGCCCATTGTATACATCTCACCCGTGTTGTTGTATAGAATATACTCGGTTTTGGTCTCGTTTATGGAGAGCCCAATTTCCCTGGTTGCAACTTCAACTCTTTGTAACAGGGATTGAGCATCCGCTAGTGTGTCAGAGAACAGTGCGATGTCATCAGCATATTCAGTGTCAATGATGGTTACCTCAGTATATCGGCTGCTCTGTGGCTGTTTTAGAGTAAACCCAAACTTCTCATACCCTTGATGAGTAAACCTTTATAAATTGATCGTCAAATAACCACGAGGTGATCCCCATGTACCGTTCCCAGGTTGCAGCATTGCTGCGTGTATCGATGAAATGATCCCTTGGATATGGCGGTGTGTGTGTGGTTTCATGGCTGCTGACTGCCAAACGAACAAAGATAATTGACTATTGGAGTCACCACCAATGTAGGACTGGATAACTCAGTTGGTGGAGCGCCTGTACGGTATTCAGGAGGTCGCCGGATCAAATCCCTCTTCAGTAATTTTTTCTTTGTTCACTTTTCAATTAACTAAAATTAGTGCAATCATATTAGGGGTTGGGTAATTATGTTTTAAGTCAACTCATGTATCTAAAATAATTATGTAGATCTGAAGTGTCATTTAAACATTACATTCGTACTGTCATAAACGTAACAGGTGATTTTGTTTTAATTGTACAATTTCTTTAAGTTAACTTATTATTTTGAATTAAAAAGTGAACAAAGTCACTTTTCAATGACTTAAAGCTCAGTCAGTTTCCCTTGTGGTTATTTCACGAGCCGTATCCTCTTTGAGTGATCCCCATGTGCCGTTCCCAGGTTGCAGCATTGTTGCATGTATCATTGAAACGATCCCTGGTGTAAGAAAGCGACACCTCAAATAAAGTATTGGGAAAGGGACACTTTTAAACTTCTTCAATTATGTACAGTTTATTTACACATCAGAATAAAAAAAAGGAGAGAACACTGGTCTCCCATGATTTGAATTATGCACAAATAAAATAAATTCACATAAGAAGGAATCGATTTGTCTGTTATTAATTGAAACTATTAATTGAAGTTATCTTATTTTAAATCAACCAAGTCTGCACAATTACTTAGAAAACAAAATAAATCATCATCAAAAGGCAATTGCGATATCTGTCTCGGATATCCAAAAAAAAGAATAAATACTTTACACTTAATTTTTTCTGCGTTCGTCGACTTGACAGAACAACAAAATACAAATAACAGTGAAAAATTAAATATCAATTTGACATCCCTTAGTTTGGTGTAGTATAAGCCTGGCAGCCAGCGGTCCCTTCTTTTCTGGGCACAGTTCGGGTATGGGGTGACAAGTTGGTCAGCTATCGTCGGCCAACTTCTAGTCTTGGTCCAAGACTGCAAAGCTCGATAACGGACCCCATCTTGCCATTGCGCCCTCTCATGACCTCATTTTGACCCAGTTGCTCGCATTACAGTCTTGGGCATTTGCTATAAACCGAGGCGTGGCCTTTGTATGCCAACTAGGTACCTTATTATGAATATTCATGATTAACGTTGAAATGCAAAATAGGATGCCAAGGGAGGGCCGTGGGAGCGTCACGGTTGGAGCTGCTGAAATGAAAACAAAGCTAGTTTTAGAGGTTAGCGAGATTCAAATTTAGCATTAATTTTTGCACTTTTGTAAACGTAACACATGCAATTTTATCTGGACAGAATAAGAAATCAAAGAGTGTGAAAAAAAAACATACAACAAACTCCTCAAAAGTGCATAATAGGAAAAGTGTTCTGTTGTATGTGAACAATAATTATGCTCTATTTGGGCTAACTATAGCCGGAATGAAACATATTTACATGACGTGTCTTTCCCTGAAGTACATGACCTCGCGTGACCTGTCGAAAATAGCCGAAAGTCAACGTTACTATCCGAAGTTGAACGAAAACTAGTTCGAATCGTAATGTTTCAGATTATTCCGTAAAAAGTCAGAAAAATATACACCAAGAAATATACAACAAAACAAACTACTTGTATGCAAAATGGAAAACGTGACTTCGGTTTAACTTTAAAATGTATCAATATTATGAGTTTCCCGAACACTGGTGTCGATTTCTTTTCAATTTTTTTGGGGGGGATGATTGGTGATTTGATGATTGGTGAAGCGACCGAGCGGGGGAGGTATCCCCCTCCCACCCAAACCAGCGAATTTTTAATAAAAACAGAGTCGAAAAGTCGCATTTTAGAGCATTTAAAAACGATGTTCAGCAGAATTAAACAGTACTGCGAAGACTAAAACAATTCACTGCGGAGACAAAAAAAACAACAAGGATCATGTACAATGTTGTATATAATAAAATTGAATGACATTCAACCTCAAAATATTGGGGGGATGATAATACACGCCATCCCCCCACTTCAAATATTGGGGGATATATCTCCCCCATCCCCCCCGGGATCGACACCCATGTTCCCGAATGTCTAATGGCAATTTATTCCAAAAGAATGGACCCGCATGAACAAATGAGCGGTCCCCCATTTGGTTTTACGTTTTGGTACAACACGATAGGAGATGGATTCATATGAACGTAGTTGCATAATAGGGGTATATTGCTGTATACAAGAAATCATTGTTTCCGTTTCGCAAGGTATTCAGTAACTGACTGAACTGGAATACATTATAATCGACTTACACAATTGCAGTCGCAGTGTATTTTACACTTTGTGTTAAATGTTTTAATGTTATATGATGTCGGCAAAGCTTCTAAGGAAACAAGACTTTACAAGTAGCTTAGGCCAAGACTATAATTGGGGGTGTGTGATTACGTAAACAGAAACCAGATAGATGTACATTGCAACCTTGTACTTGTAGGGTGCCAGTCAGCGCGGTCCGAGTCAACTCGGTCCGAGGTCAACTCGGTCCGAAGCCAACTCGGTCCGTGACCAACTCGGTCCCTATGGGAAAATGTACAAAAAAAGAATCCAATTTGCGGTAACGGTGTACAAGCAGGTCCGATACCTAGAAAGGGAATAAAACGACTTTTTATAAAGAAACTTACCTAAATATACGTTCGTGGTGTCCTCTTCAATATTATTAAGAGCGTGTCCACGAGAGGACCATGCAGAAAGTGATAAGGTGGGGGTCAACGGATTTTGCTGAAATTTGGTGGGTAGGGGGTTTATATGGAGCCTTGACGTTGTATACAGTTTTAGCCCAATCGGACCTTCCTATCAGAAAAAATGGCAAAAAAAAGTACTTTTTGGGTCAAAAATGCACGATTTTCTTAATTTTAGGGGTACAAATTTTCAAACACTTGCTATATCACAATGGAAAGTAGTAGAGTATTGATATTTACAGGGTTTGAAGGTTGTATCCTACCGTAAAGATGGATGCCAAAATAACGAAAAAGAAATGTTTTTCAGATGTGATTGCACATCTTTTTCTTAGGGGTATCCCAAAATTTGCGACATAGATATCGCTAACTTTGAGTAGCATAGCGTCATTAGTGCAGGTCTTTGAACAATAAAACTTTGATGAAAGAAGGTCCTTATAATGGTCGATTGAATGCATCAATAAAAAATTTTGCAGCAGTTTTCGGTATAAATTTACAGGAGCATGTTTTTAGCACTATTTTAGAGGAATTTAGCATGTTTTGAGGGGGAAAATGGGTGAAAGCTTCAAGTTTGAAACACATTGCATCTCGGGAACGTTTGTAGAAGATGCACTTTGTTGCGCAGTCACCGATCACTGGGACAGGAACCCCCTGAGGCAGAAAGGGGGCGATAATTACCCGCCTCCCAGAAGGAGAAAAAAGTGGACATGAAGTGTCATAATTGGGTTGAAGGGGCACTTCGCCCTTGAATGCGAGAAGCCCAAGAGAAGGCGTTACTCCGCCCGGGGAAACGAGCAGCAGCCGACCGGGTACCCGCGGAAAGGCTGAACAACACACAGGTCCACAACAACAGGTGAAGAGGAAGCGTGAAGACGAAACCTGCCAAACGACGGTGGCCGGGAAGGGACCTACCCATGGTCTATTTGTAGACGGTTCGGTGCGCCGTCGACCAAGTTTAGAAAGTTAATCGATACTGGAGCCACCGATGCATTAATTAGCATGGGTGTTTACTACCAGATGCCGAAGGAACAACAACCGGTTCTGGAGAGTTGCGATTCCGGGGTCCGGCATGTGGACGGGAGCCCAGCCTTGGGGGTTTACGGACTAGCTTGGCTGGAGCCGAAGATTGGTAGGACAGTACATAAGCGCCGGTAAAGGCAGTCTTCGCAGATATTCCCACTCCAGCAATGCTTGGAATGGACTGGTTATTGCAGGCCGGAGGGAGTCTGGATTTCAGACGGTTAGACATGAACATCAGCGGCGAACGAATTCGATGTACGGGCAGTAGAGGTGACTCAGGCCCCCTTCATTGGCCGAGTAGTAGTCCCACAAGTAGATTAGTGGGACAGGCTGAAGGGGACAGGCAAGCCCCGTGATCCTAGAGCAATGTGGTGGACCACTTGGCGACAGGGGATTGGTCCTTGCAAGAACATTGGTTGACATGCCGGCCGATGTGGTACCAATTAGAGTGCTGAATCCAATTAACAAAGAGAAGCGCGTCCTTCTGGCGGGAACTACAGCAGCCACGTCCATTGAGGTGGAAGTCCCGGCCAGGGATAGAGGGCGCGTGGGGTGATCTAGTACGCTGCCTAGCCATTTGCAGGATCTGTACGAGAGGAGCAAGGTGAAATTGGAGCCGCCGCATTACCCAAAGTTGGAAATTTCAAGATGGGTTTTACCGGGGCGACGGTGATATTGGCCACACTAGCATTGTGAAACACGGTATCGGTGGCGATGCCAGGCCGGTAAAACAGAGGCCTAGGAGACACCAAAGATTTAAAGAATCGAGGACTGATTGAAGCATCAGATAGCCCCTGGGTCGCGAATGTGCTGTCTTAGGGTGCATTCGTTTAGCTCCCCCAGGTCGACACTAGTCAACCTCGTCCCATTCTCTCGCTTGTTTTGTGCAGTAAAACACGACCGTTCCCAGTAAGGGCTGACTCGTGTTAGCTAAACGAATGCACCCTGTGTTAAAAAGAAGGACGGTTTGAAGCGATTATGTATCAATTACCGTGGACTGAATGCTGTTTTAATCAAAGACGCGTATATCCTGTACACATGATCGATGACACACTGGATGCGCTAGATAGTTTGCTACCCTAGACTTACAGCAGGCTACTGAAAGATAGTTTTAGACGAAGAGCCACAGCAAAAGTCGTCTTTTGTGGTGCGCAATGGGCTTTACCGTTGAAAGGCAATGCCATTCGGGCTGGCCAACGCACTCACAACATTGAGCGCTTGATGAAGAAGGTGCTAACAGGGGCCAATTTCATAAAACTGTGAAGCACAAAAATTTGCTAAGCATGACATTTCTGTCTTAATAAAAACAGGGTTAACAACCAAAATAATGTCCACGTGTTGTGTACCACTTGTGATTGTTCTTTGGCTGCTGTTCGCTGACCATGAATATCAAATGAAATTTTCAATGCTGGTTTGTTTTATTGGGCGAGACATTTTTGTGCTAAGCACATTTTTGTGCTTAACAGCTTTATGAAATTGGCCCAGGTCTTCAATGGGATATCATCCTGGTCTATTTAGATGACCATGAATATTCAATTATTTTTGGTCGGGAGATAGATAACATGCAAATAAGGCTTGCCATTCAATCGACGTGGATGAGCACTGTATACTCAGTGCTTGTGAGTGCACGTGAAAAAAATCACATGCTGGCTGAGGTGGGATTTGAACCCACGACCTCCTGTTTACTTGTGCAGACCAGATGCCATACCGCTAAGCCACACGGAGCTAGCTGTGGTCAGCGGGGTGAATCGAACCCAATAACGCGGCGGGTACCGCTGCGCAGTAAATCATGAATATTGAATGATTTTTGGCTTGCCCTTCACCGACGTGGATGAGCACTGCATACTCAGTGCTTGCGAGTGCACGGTGGCCTAGCGGTATAGCATCTGCACTAGTAAACAGGAGGTCGTGGGTTCGAATCGTGGGAAAGAAACTACTATGTCACTCGTCGGACCACTCCTCGCTCTGGTGATTGATGACCTTAACAGAACTGGAAGGACAATTAGCCCAATGGTTGGAGGTGTTAACAGAATATGACGTCACCATACAACACCGCCCGGGAAATAAGTGTAGCGGTTCATTATCGTGAAACAGACAGTTCATTGACTGATGAAGACTGTTTACACATTATTATCTTTTCATCAGTATTGTTTCTACTTTTCAATGTGATTATCAAAATCCATTTTTTGTCTTGAAATACTATAGGGCCTACAATACATGCATGTAACTGAAAACCTGTATTCACTAATGTTGACATAGCCTTATTTCATCATTGTTTTGCTACATGTAGACAGCATCTAAGAAATGATTAATCCTTATTTCCATCCTTATTTCCAAGAACGATTGTTGTCACATAGTTTCACTTCCTTATACAAACTCGCGATGCGCGTAAGTTCAAATAAAATATTTCGCAAAGTTTTATTTTGGGGGGGCGGGAAGGGGGGACTCGAGTCATTATTAGCCTTACTCGAGTCGAGTCGAGTCATTCTGATGAGAGACTCGAGTCGAGTCATTTGCTCGCAATGACTCGAGTCGAGTCATTTTAGCCTTCGGGACTCGAGTCGAGTCGAGTCACCAAAAAATGTGACTCGAGTCGGACTCGAGTCGAGTCATTGACTCGAGTCATTACAACTCTGTAGTTAGCTCAGTCTTACTGCTAGCCATCATGGAAGCAACATTGCTTTTCATAGTGCCACATGTTCTCGAACTTATCATACTTTGGTTTTTAAACTCAGAGCATCGCACTGTACGTACTCATCATCATGTGTATTCCTCAATAAATATATCTCTGAACTCAACCCGAGTATTTAGTGTGTCATCTATTGAGCCTTGCACGCTAAATAAGCATGCGAATGCTGATAGCTTTTTGAGGCAGCAGTGTAAGCAGTGCACACACTGTGGTAGTAGTGATAAAGATGATGAGGTAGTCGATAGAGGGCTCACTGCCGAAGACAAGGATAATAGCCCGACCTTAAGGGTGCACCACACTAAATAGTGTCCCATTGACTTTATAGTGTCAAATACCTCAACTTCACAGTTCAAAATATCTCATCCAGAAGTCTCTCAGTGTTTGGTGCAATAATGCAAAACGTAGTTCGGACCCTCATCAATATGTTTCTTTTAAATTTTTGGTTAGGTAACCGATCAGATTGTTTGCTAATTGCCCCAATTGCTAATTGCTAATTGCCATCACGTGACTTATAGTGGGTATTTTGTCATCTCATTTGGCACAGAGCAGCAGTGAAAACAAGCAAAGAAGAATGTGGGCAATTATAATAGTCTTCTTTGCCCGTTTCCACTGCTGCACCAAATGAGATGACAAAATATCCACTTTAGGTCACGTGATGGCATGTAAACAGTGGTCGCGCAATCGGTCTATAATTGTCACTCAGCATGCATTTCAGTACACGTACATAACTACTGTACGAAGTTCACAGTACATTATGTCATTCTATTGAATAATCACTATATACTTTGGTCACATGATTGCCTCACTTTCACTTACGGGTCCCCGCAAAGCAATATTTTGCGGGTGCTTTGTGAATAAGGCCCCAGGGCACTAAAGAGACAATTAACAGTGTACAGTGTTGTGCATGTGGTGTGCATGATTCATCGTACTTCGAGGTTGAAACTAAAGTTGAAATTGAGGAAAAGTCCATTAAAGTCACGGACAAAGGAACATCATTGGTGCTCTTTTATTTTTGGGAGTCTTTAAGGCCAAGCGGCCTTGCCCCTCTGGAGCTAAAGGTTGAGGCCTGCATAAATAACCCATATTTATTTATGTCTACGGTACAGACGTTTTCAGTAGAACGGTGGTCTGCTGCCCTCTATTGACACCCCGCTCCAAAAGTCTCTAAAATGTTATCTTTCTGTTGCGTTTTCTAATTAAAGGTCCCCTTTAAATTACAGCCCCCTCCGCGCACACAACGTGCGAATGTTTTTGTGTACATTGCACGTATACGTATCACGGTATAATTATGTATAGCTAGCTGGCACGGTACGTAAGGTACGGGTATGCTGTTTCATAGCTATAGCCTTGGTCAAGTACCAGTTGTAGTATAGTAGTACCTATTATTCAGATATTCAAATTAGTTCGAGATATATAGGTCGTCAGGAATAAACAGCCACCGGCCGGGTAGCTTGGATTGAGCCATATAAAACGTTGGCGAGCGGAAGAGAGTCAGCAGAGTATGAAATAAGAGGTGGAAGCGCTAGTTGTTAAGAGATAGACGTAGACCACGCCCGATAGCCGTACTGTACAGACCGTGACTCGCTTATTAAGGTAACATAAATCTTTCCACGATGAATTACCCTTCATCATGGTTTTTATTTCAATAATCATCAAATAACCACAAGGGATACTGACTGAAATTTAAGTCATTGAAAAGTGAACAAAGAAAAATTGGCTGGAGCGGGATTCGAGCCGGCGACCTCCTCAATACCGGGCTGGATGGCTCGGTAGGACTGTATTCAGCGCATGTGCGGTATTCAGGAGGTCGCTGGTTCGAATCCCGCTCAAGTCAATTTTCTTTGTTCACTTTTCAATGGTTATTATTAAGAATGGAAGTGTAATGGTAGACTTGTAAACAGGAAGTAAGGAACCAGATACATCCAACAGTAGCAACAACTGCAGCGACGAACGCACGTGGTCCAGCTACTAGGGAAAGGGTAAAGGCGCCTTTCCATATGCGCGTTTTTTCATCCGCTGCGTATACGTACGCTGTGTGTACGTTGCAGGTAAAATCATAGATATCACAAGAATAAACAACTAGTTGGGAAATGCGTGATTTACGCACAGTTCCAGCAAAAATAAATCCATGAAGCCAAATCTCATATGTATATACTTTAGATGGGCTGAAGTACTTCAAAGTAATGCAATGCCAACGTTTATACCTGGAAATTAAGAAAGTCGCAGCACTTTCATTGCCATGTTGTGCAATCACCTAATCAAACTCCGGGAGATTTTATACCGAAATATGTCGTTTGTCGTACTACGGGTTATGAGTGACCAATGAGACTGTTTTTATTCACACTTGAGTGACTGTAGGTGAATAGGGCATTGACAATCACTTCACTGCTAGATTCCATGACGCCGTCAATACATTTCATATGGCCGAGTGGTTCGGGAATGGGACTTCGAATTAGGTGTCCCGGGTTTTTTGTTTTTCTGTTCTTGTTTCGTTCTAATGCGTGTGTGGGTCATGGCAACATAATATTGAATATCAAAACAAAAGTGATACAATTTTAATGGAAAACGAACACAGGGCTTGACTGAATCTAAACATTTGAGTAAGTAGCAAAGGGTAGTAAAGATTACTTTACATAATTAGTTTTTTCAAGTATATTCCATGGACAGCTTGCACAGTCATGAATACCTTTATCAAAATAGTCCTAAGAATGATTATAATTTGTTGCATTCTTTCTTTTTTATTAATACGCAAGAGAGATTGCTTCTTAAATCATGCTTTATTGAACTTTTGAGTGTCATTTTTTTTTTTTGAAAAATATCACCAACCCCGTCTTCTTGTGGACTCACCCTGTATGGGAGACTTTTTACTTTCTTGTATTCACCGAAAGAGGAACTCTTGTCTTGCGAACTCTTCATCTCCTCTTCATCTTCGGAACTCTTGTCTTGCAGTCTCTTCATCTCCTCTTCATCTTTGGAACTCTTGTCTTGCGAACTCTACATCTCCTCTTCATCTTCGGAACTCTTGTCTTGCGAACCTTCATTTCCTCTTCATCTTCGGAACTCTTGTCTTGCGAACCTTCATCTCCTCTTCATCTTTGGAACTCTTGTCTTGCGAACTCTACATCTCCTCTTCATCTTTGGAACTCTTGTCTTGCGGACTCTTCATCTCCTCTTCATCATTGGAACTCTTGTCTTGCGAACCTTCATTTCCTCTTCATCTTTGGAACTCTTGTCTTGCGAACTCTTCATTTCCTCTTCATCTTTGGAACTCTTGTCTTGCGAACCTTCATTTCCTCTTCATCTTCGGAACTCTTGTCTTGCGAACTCTTCATTTCCTCTTCATCTTTGGAACTCTTGTCTTGCAAACTCTTCATTTCCTCTTCATCTTTGGAACTCTTGTCTTGCGAACTCTTCATCTCCTCTTCATCTTCGGAACTCTTGTCTTGCGAACCTTCATTTCCTCTTCATCTTCGGAACTCTTGTCTTGCGAACTCTTCATGTCCTCTTCATCTTTGGAACTCTTGTCTTGCGAACCTTCATTTCCTCTTCATCTTCGGAACTCTTGTCTTGCGAACTCTTCATCTCCTCTTCATCTTCGGACCTCTTGTCCTGCGAAAATGCTTGCGTTTTGGGGCAAGACGCTTTGTCACAGTGCTCCTCTTCACCCTGGGGTAAATAGGTACATACCTGTGAAGGTATATAGTCATTGAAAAGTGAAAGAAGAAAAATTGACTGAAGCGGGATTCGAACCGGCGACCTCCTGAATACCGCACAGGCGCTCTACCAACTGAGCTATCCAGCCCTACGTTGGTGGTGACCCAATAGTCAATTATCTTTGTTCGTTTGGCAGTCGGAAGCCATGAAACCACGCACACACCCCCATACCCCAAGGGTCGTTTCAATGATACACGCAGCAATGCTGCAACCTGGGAACGGTACATGGGGGATCACTCAAAGAGGATGAGGTTTTTTTTAATTAAGGTAGAGATAGCTTTGTGCTTGAGTCTTATTTACGATAATGTCATAGTTTGTAGGAAACCAACGCAGAAGAAGAACTTAAGATGGACATGGCTAGTGGTACAAACATATCGTTAAAATAGTTCTGCCTGAAATGCTATTTATTCAGAAATGAGTAAAATGAAAGACGGCCAAAAACAGTTGTGATCTCCGAGATCAAAACCTTATGTACAATTACCTCACAACTTCATGTTTACAACAATTTCTATACGTTTTTGGTGTTTTCTGCTGTTCCCAAAGAAAAATTTACTAGAGCGGGATTTGAATCAGCCATTTCCGGAATACCATACCGGCGCTGATGACTGGTTCCCGCTCCTGTCAATTTGTCTTTGTTCACTTTTCAATGACTTAAAATTCAGTCAGTTTCCCTTGTGGTTATTTAATGATCATGAAAATTTGGTTAATCTTGTGTCTTGACAATACCAGTATTGTCTCATATTGCTGGCAGGTATAAGCAGTACCGGGGGGTAACCAACAGACAAAAAACAAAAGAACAAAAATGATGATAACAAATATAATGTCCATTTGCCTTTTCCTGTAGTGATATGCCTGCTACTATACCAGCAATGGTCCTTCCAACCTCAATGCGTAAGCTGGTCGCCAGCAAATTGTCAAAGCAGTTCAGGGATGCAATAACCCTACAGACAGTGCCAATTCCCAAAGTTGGAACTCATGATGTTCTTATTCGTAATAGGTAAGTGGCTTTTCTCTTTTCTGATTTATGTCCAATTATAAATCCTGGTTTATACATATTACGCAAATATGGGAAGTAAAACACACTTGTGAGCATCATACTGGGACAAATCAACTATTGATTAATTGTTACATTACCAATTGCAATTTCAATGAGTAGATTAGACAGAATTTCACACTTCATAGTTACCAAAGTCAAATTAAAGGTTTACTGTAATCAAAACTCATTTGAAGTTAAATACATCTGTATTGTTATAAACCCAACCTGTCTATTATTTTTTGTGCTAAAAATATTGTATGTAGAAAAGGGAGGTATTTTAGACCCATAATTTAGCACCCCACTTTTCGCGATGAAAAACTTTGTTTGCGTCACATGCAGAACACCGCGTGTTCTGCAAAAAAAAAAAAGATTTAAGATCTTTTACAGGTATTTTGATTGGTATATAATAGTCACAGAGCAGCACTCGCACTTTGTCTGATCAAACATGTCAATGTACAAGAAATAATAAACCTGTAAAATTTGAGCTCAATCTGACATCGGAGTCACAAAAAAATAGCGAAAATCCGACTCAATTTTCTAAAAGCAAAACTGTTTTCGGGTCTTTGTTTTACTAATTTCTGGACAAATACACCATTTTAGGCAGATATATTTTCACGGTATGTTTCAACCGGGGCCATCCTCATATCCTGAAAGATGAAACCTAAATCTGTGAACATTTCTGTTTGGGTATGTTACCAATCGTGTACTGTACCTTTAAAGGTGATATCATACTTTGGTTGTTGTCAAAGAATTGCAGATTCATGGGCAAAAATATTAAGAAAGATACAGTAAAATCATCTGTGAAATTTCCAAGTCCCATACGGTACCGACCTTTTGAGAAAACAGTGAAAAACGCACATGGAATTTCTTTAATCTTTTCACCGTTATTTTTGTATCTTTTAAAGATAAAAATATTTCCGCCTTTTGTACTTGCTTTTACTAATTTCTTGATAAATACAGCATTTCAGGCGGAAATGTTTAACGGTATGTTTCTATCTGCACCATCTTTATACCCTGTAAGTTATAGGCAAATCTGTGAAAATGTTTGTTTTGGTTTCCTACCAAAGTATGATACTACTTTTTGATCTATTCAGATGTAAATCAGTACCAGTATTGTTTATGACCATGGTATGACTACACGTGCCATTTATGTACCACTATAAATACAGTATAGCGAGCCTATTAAAGTTAATTATGCTGCAATCCATGTTTAAATGAACCAATGCCCTACACCTGTACGTAAATAAAGCAAACATCATCAAACTCGTACATCATGAACTTTCCTTTTCTGTTCAGTTTTAATATACACTAGCTCCATATTCATGTGTATTTGATCTACCAGTATTTATATAAATTATCATTTTGTTTTTCAGGTTTGTTGGAATTAATGCCAGTGAAATCAACATGACAGCAGGAATGTACCTGCAGAATGGCACTATTCCCTTTGACATAGGAATTGAGGTACATAACTTTCATTGTCAATCTTCAAACCTAACTATATTTATTTCTTGGCCAGATTTTACACATCAGTGGAGAACCAATTAGCATGCAGTATACAGTGGAACGCCACTATACATGCTATAACATTTGGCCTTACCAAACATCATCCTTATATGGCGTTCCACTGTAATTCTATTACATAACACTTCGTACAAGTCTTCAGAGGGTATGCATTCCTTTCCAGGTGCAAGGCATGCGGTCACACAATACATTCAAAGGATGTATAGAGATTCAAATGAGGTAGTGTAGGATGGCTATATAAACCAGGGCTGCAAGGAGCGAGCATCTTTTCTTCGTGTGATAGGCATAGCGGACGGAGCTGTATAGTTCAGCTCCTTGTTCATTGCAATAATGAATACTGACTCGTCTGGAGACGATTTGTCCACACTCCAACCAGGCCAAAGTAAGCCTAGCTCTCGCCGAGACATGGATGCTATGTTACAGGCTAATGCCGATAGTATCCAGAAGTTAACGACTTCGATGAGTGTCATGCAAGATATGCTGGCATCACTGGCACATTCCCATGACTCGGCATCCGGACGTGCTAAGCACGCCGGCCCCAGCATCCCTGCTGATAATTCACCCCAGTTTGAGGTCTCAGCTCAATACGATGAGGAGTTTGTAGACGAGCTCTTGGGTCAGGAAATTCCGGCCTACGACCCAGCTCAATCTGAGTTTGATCTGACCAGTGTACTGGCGGATAAGGACGGTACAGCGAAAGCTGATTTTGAGAATCTTCCAAGTGAAGATATTTACAATGCTAGTGAGGCGAAGGGCCCCGAGATATTTAGTAATCTAGCAGAAAGAGCTGTGAAAGCTGTAACTTTGCCAATTAAGAAAGAGACGTATGCAAAAATTGCCGAGAAATACGTTACGCCGTCAAACGCGGTAGCCGTGACGGCACCAAGAATAGACAGCGAGCTGTGGGCAACTATTCCGCCCTCAGCTAGATCCCAGGATGTGTTGCTACAGAAGTCACAGAAACAGGTGATCAAAGGTTTGCTCCCTTACTGCAACATTCTTACCGAGTTGCGTGACTCGACAAAGTCGGGCAAAAGTGTGAACGTTGACAAGTTAAAGGAACTTGCTTTAGATGGCATTACCCTCGCAGGGAACGCTTCATATGAGCTTAGTATGAGACGCCGTGAGGAACTGAAACAAGTCCTCAACCCTATGTATCGCGGTGTGTGTTCCCGCAATACTCCTGTGTCCGAAATGTTGTTCGGTAAGGATTTAAACAATACAATGAAGCAGGTAGCTGAAGCCTACAAAGCGGGCAAAAAGCTGACTTCAGATGAGAAGAAAACTCAGTCCTCATATCGCCGTTATATGCCATATAACCAACACAGAGCAGGTAAAGGCTCGTCCGCAAACTACAGCGGACCCACAGGCAGAGACAGGCGCACTTGGCGCTCGTCTTCGCGGGGTTCGATAACCCAACACAACCGTGGGCGATCCACAGGGCAACAAAGCTCCTTCAAACCTTTCACGGCAACGAAGCCTACTTCTGAAAAAAACGGGTATGTAAATCCAAACCTACATGTATTGTCTCCAGCGGCATGTGCCGGGAGATTGAAATTGCACAAAGACAACTGGTCTCAAATCACGTCCGATAGGTGGATTCTTGACACCATATCAGGCTGTAAAATAGATTTTGTGAGCCGCCCGTTTCAAAACTCAAAACCTAAAAAGGCTTCTTTCTGTGATCAGGAATCACAATTGATCAACGCTGAAATTGAGGAACTGCTGCACAAAGGTGCAATCAGAGAAATTCCTCAGGCAGAATGCCAGTTCCTGTCCAACATTTTTCTGATAGCGAAAAAGACAGGTGGATTGAGACCAGTTATCAATTTAAAAAATCTCAACGAATTTGTTTCATATGAGCATTTCAAAATGGAAAACATTAAGCTCGTGAAAAACTTGATTAAGAAATATGATTTTCTGACATCAATTGATCTGAAAGATGCTTACTTTTCTATTCCTATGTGTGAGAAGGATCAACCATATCTTTGCTTCTCTTGGGCAGAAAGATTTTTCTGCTTTACTTGTTTACCATTTGGCTTATCGTCAGCCCCTAGAATTTTTACTAAGGTTATGAAACCTATAGTAGCATCAGCCAGAGGTCGAGGTATTCGTTTGGTCATTTATTTAGATGATATCCTCATTATGTCTTCTTCCAGAGAAGAAAGCATGACGAATACAAATTTTGTGATTCAATTGCTTCAAACGCTTGGTTTTGCAATTAATTTCAAAAAGTCTTGCTTGATCCCGGAGACCAAAGTGACATACTTGGGATTCATAATCAACTCAGAATCAATGTCAATTCACATCCCTCAAACTAAGGTGGATAAAGTCCAGTTTGAGAGTCGACAGCTTATTTCCAAAAAATCAGTAAGCATCCGCCAACTGGCCAGATGTATTGGTCTTATTGTTTCTATGTTTGAAGCTTTCCCGCAGGGAAAATTGCATTACCGTCAGATGGAATTTGCAAAAGTTGAAGCGCTAAAGTTTCAGTCGGGTAATTACGACGCCCTAATAGATACCGCACCATTTTCTAAAGAAATACAGTGGTGGTTGAAGGTTCCCTCGGATGGTGTAAATTGTAATATAAAATTACCGTCCATCGATATTGTTATCTCCACAGACGCCAGTAAATCTGGATGGGGAGCAATCTGCGAAACAGACCATTCCTATGCACAGGGTAAGTGGAATGACACCCAGAAAGAGCTTCACATTAACTTGATCTCAGGGATAATTCCTATGTCAATGGTTACGTTATAACTATTATTTGTTGCAATTAGTGTTTTGTAACAATTAGAATAGTCATCTAATTTAACCACGCAAGCCGGATCACCCAAACCACATGTTTGCATAGAATATGCACCCATACAGATCATAGAACATGAAATGGGAGATTGGAAGGCCCGCGGGAACACATAATGTACAAGTGGTGCTAATATTTCTAAGATATTTTCGAGCTTCGTGTGATAAACCATTTTAGCGTAGGGTCCGGTTCGACCTTCTCGAGCGTTATGATCCTAGATGCTTAATGGTGCAGTCTCAATCTTTTTCGACATGTATTATGAGTGTGTTCACAACTTTTTAAAGGAAAGGTTGATGCTGGAAATTGGTGAATGTAATGCGAGCGCAAAGCCCAGGAAACATTTTGATTCTAGATGGACTGTGCTACATTGAGGTGATTAATTGCTGTGGTCTTTCCTCGGACGTTTTGAGTAAAACCTGTTGGGATCTTAACAGGACTCCATTTTTTTTTTAGCACTGACAAGATTTCTATTTAAACAGACCTTGAAATAAATGTAGCGGTACGCCAAGGGGAAAGCGGAAAGAGAAGGGTCGGCTCCGGCCATTTGCTAAAATGACCCAGGTGCACATGACTAGACGCAATGTTCCCGGAACCACCGGTAGGTGGCGCTGCACACGACTAGGGCTTTATCGGAACACTCTCAATTCCTTTCGTAGAAAAAAAAACAGTTTTTTAAAAACGTTTTTATCAGGGCGTTGCCTTCAAAAACTCTGAAAATAAGTCCTGGATGTGTCCATGCACCGAGTTCTGAGCAGTCAAATGACACTTTTTTGGGAAAATAAATGGTGGCAACTTAAGAATTTGCCCACTGCATTGATGAGGTATTATTTTATTTTGTAAGGCAATTTTTTCATGTGTGTCCGAATCATGGCAAAAATTAAGGTTATTTTCAAGTCAATTTCATTTCAAGGACACAAAAACTTTAATAATATATCAACCTGGATATAATAACTACACTTTGTTGTTCATAAATAGTTGAGAGAAACAAACATTAGGAAGGTCAAATAATCCAAAATTGCTCAAGTGTCCGAATCATGGCACATTTACCCTACGTGTTCATCTCGTACCAAATTCAGCAGCCTGTCATGCTTAGAGAAAATATTGATTTATAACGCCAAAGTATACTCAAATATCGGGAAATTTTGGGTCATTAATTTACACCGTACAGTAAATACGCATGCATCTGGTGCAGAATTCTGATGTTTGCCTTTATAGGTACACTCTCCAGGGGAGTGTACCTATAAGGGCATTCCAATACTGCCACGACACTTCCCCCGTACTCCTCTCGAGAGGTTGTTCCCTTGCTCCCATACTTGCTTCACTTGTGAGTGATGACATACATAATTATGTCAATGAAGCAATCGCCATTGCGAGGGGAGTATACTTCCTGCTGGATCATACATGTACTCCTCCACAAATGCTTCACGTTTGGACCCTCATTGATAAAAAAAAAAATAATTATCTTAAATACTGTATATACTTCGGAGGTCAACAGACTTTTCCCAAATATAAACGTTACTCTTATCTCAGGCCACTCAACACACGGTCCATGGTGTCATTGTCTTTTATTGGTCACTGGCGGGGAGGGATATCTTGTCCACATTCTTACCATCCTGCATATCCTTTACCTCAAGAACACCATGTAAACGTTTGTTTTAAGCACAATTCCAACACGTACAAAAAACCCCAAGGGCCCTAGGAAGTTATTTAGAATTTTCATTATTGTTGAGATATCCACGCATAATAGGATTTGCACATGCCTATACCCATCATGCTTCCAACAACCCCCCCCCCCCCCCCCCCTTCCAGGATGCGCCACAACATCTATAAAATGTACAGGTAGCCCCTTTCATCTGGCCAGATGCAACACATAGCATCTATCTCTAGTTCCGAAAAACTCTGGATAGTGGCGGCCAAGAGCTGATAACTCTTGATTGGGGGATCATTGGCAACGGTCCAGAGAAACATGAAGTGACCTAGAGGTAATAAGTGGTTGAGAAGGTATATTGAGTGCAGTTGTGGTTAATGATTAATTTGTAGGATCAACAAATATGTTTGGGGGACCCGCAGACACAAAAGCTAAAATATCGATATTCCTTGACTTATTTCAGTTGCCCAACGCATTATTTGAACGTTTAAAACGTTATGCGAATAGTATAGTTCATTATTGATGGCACGTGTAGAAATAATCTCTGTTTGTATAATGAATAGTTTGTGCTTAAAGTACCGTAACGTTAAAATAGCGAATAGTTCAAGACCGAGTGTGGCGGGAAGGGTGCTTTTCCCTCTAAATAAAAGCTCAGAGGGTATAACGTGAAATGCAAATATGGCACGAATACAGATATTTAAGCAGAGTGTTCACTGTCAACAATTTCTCGGTAACATGTTGCCCAGGTACGTCGTTGCTGAAAATGTTGACAGAGCAAAACAAGTTAGGTAACATGTCCTGGCAACATCTCGATAACATATTGGCCAAATGTTGCGAGTGTACACAGGGCCCAAAGTTGTGTTGCCCTAGCTGGGCAAAATGTTCCCGAATTTGTTACCGAAAATATTGCCAGTGAACACTGTGCTTAACACTGCAGAGCCTTGTTCACGGTGTGGGTGGCGTCTGTCTATAGCTAGTTTGTTCCAATTTGATCATTCTGACTGCTATCATTAATGCTTGGACTCGACCGTGTCCGCAAAACGGGAACCACCTATGACGATACCAGTGTCGGTGGTGCGTCCACTGCCGGCCGGTATGTCTACCGGCCAACAACGCCCGGCCGGTGTCTGGCCTGTTTGATCCTCGGCCTGTATGGCTCTAATCCCTGTCGGCATTTCAAAGTCACTGACGCCAGGCTTCACTCCACCATGCCCTTCGTCCATGAATAGGTGTACACTGAGTATAACTTACTTGACGCAATGTTCCCGGAACCACCGGTATAGGTGGCGCTGCAAAAGGGCTTTATCGGAACACTCTCAATTCCTTTCGTAGGAAAAAAACAGGTAATGACCAAAAATGCCCCAGATATGTATGTTGTAGCGAACATTTTGACATTGTATCGCATGGAACGCCTTAGAATTGTTTCAAGAGGGTTGGAAACGCTGAAAAACATACGAAACAGTATATATCTGAGCCAAAAAGTGAATTTTATTACTTTATTTAAATGACCTGTGACGTCACAACGAACGTCATCTTCGGCAGGTCTTCGGAAGCAACGTTTTCGGAAGCATTCGGATGCTCGGAAATGTGCAAATGCAAATAGGAAATAATTCCACAGATCACCATTACGGAAAAAGGATTATATCCTCCAAGAGTTAACTTATTTGATACAAATTATGATAAACCTCAATCTCAGGTGTGGAAAACTTGCGTTAAATATCTGAAAAGTGAGTTTTACAGGGTTCTTTTACCTACAAACTGTACAAAGCCATTTTGCTCAAAAGGCCCTCTGTTGGTTCTATAGAGTTGTGCACAAATTATGGTCATCAGTGGAATTCTTTCCGCTAGGTGCACTAGGGCCTATTAGACTAAACAACGGTGCCACATACATGATCCAATTCCTATTATAAAATGTCACATTTTCTGATAGGACTTTGGGGCGCAACCTCAAGTTTAAAAAAGGTGTGATCCTTAACTTAAGAGCCCTGTTAAAAATAGGGTTGTGAGAAAATGCATTATTTAAAAACACAAAAAATTAATTAAATTTAACAGGATTTTTTATATGAAACTGGTATATTCTGTTCATAAATAAACCATCAAGGTCCAAATTATGGAGAGCTGCGTTGCCAATTTGAACTTGCATAAATTTCCTTGTCCAGAAGCCAAGGTATATGTGCCATGATTTTTGACACTCCATTGATTTATGCTACCCAGGCCCCCAGAATCGCTAAAAATATGCCAAAATAATTTTGTGGCTTGTGTATGTTCCATTTTAGAAGAAATGCCGGCATCTCCCGAATTTACACTCCACTCCATTGACTGCCGTTCATTTCGTCAATGGCTGGAGTCTAATATCTACGCCATTGACTTTGTACACACTAGAGTCGTGCGCACGGGAGCACACGGACGGAATGGAGTCCAATTTCACGATATGGCTGAAATGGTCCGTTTTTATCAGGGCGTTGCCTTCAAAAACTCTGAAAATAAGTCCTGGAAGTGTCCATGCACCAATTTTCCTTTTTGAGTTCTGAGCAGTCAAATGACACTTTTTTGGAAAATAAATGGTGGCAACTTAAGAATTTGCCCACTGCATTGATGAGGTTTTATTTTATTTTGCAAGGCATGTTTTTTTTACAGCATTTTTTCATGTGTGTCCGAATCATGGACAGGGTGTTCGAATCATGGCAAAAATTAAGGTTATTTTCAAGTCAATTTCATTTCAAGGACACAACAAACTTTCATAAAACATCAACCTGGATATAATAACTACACTTTGTTGTTCATAAGTCAAAATAGTTGAGAGAAACAAACATTAAGAAGGTCAAATAATCCAAAATTGCTTAAGTATCCGAATCATGGCACATTTTCCCTACGTGTTCATCTCGTACCAAATTCAGCAGCCTGTCATGCTTAGAGAAAATGTTGATTTATAACGCCAAAGTATACTCAAATATCGGGGAATTTCGGGTCATTAATTTACACCGTACAATAAATACGCATGCATCTGGTGCAGAATTCTGATGTCCATATTGCCCTTATAGGTACACTCTCCAGGGGAGAGTGTACCTAGGGGTTGTTACCGATGCGTACGCCATGCGTACAGGGGGGGGAGGGGGTTCAAGCCAATGCGTACCGTACGCAAACGAACAATTTGCATAGCATTATCGTGCGAAAAGAGAGGTAAAAAACGTGAAAAAAAGCACCGGGGTTGTTTTGTTTTTTCCTTGTTTTTTCTTATTCAGCATAATAAAAAATAGTAAAATACATATGTAAATGTACAAAAAACTGTAAAACTTTAGTCATTCATTTCAGAATTTGAAAGTGACGTCCCAATAACGGTACCGGCCCGGATTACTGTGACATTTTAATGATGCTAAAGCAAGGGACCACGAGAAGTGAAAAACCTAATGTGCAATGCGTATGCGTACAGGGGGGAGGGGGGGGGGCCACTGCGTACGCCATGCGTACAGAGGGGGAGGGGGGTCAAACAAGTTGGCATTTCGTGCGTACGTACTTTATGGACGGCCCCTTACCGGCCGAGCTACAGGTCTCTACCGATC
>OZ020251.1:20500311-20868311 GCA_963971285.1 Astropecten irregularis | reverse complement strand
GCATGGTTGCAATATTTGTCTGAGATCATGTGCTATTTTTAGCACAAGTGCGGAGCGCTATTCGCGCGGCAAAGAGGACGCACGCGCATGCGCACACCCAAGAGTGGGTGAAATCGACACGTCATGATGACGTCACTGTTTATCGCACAGCACAGCATGCATAACTTCAGGATCTATCAAAGCTTTTACAAAAAGAACCGGTACCGTAGCACTTACCGTTCTCGAGATATGCTGCTAACATTAAAATCGGCCTTTTTGATGACGTCATGGTAAATTCCGTGGCTACATGATGTCAAAAAGCTTTTACAAAAAGAACCGGTACGTACAGTAGCAGTTACCGTTCTCGAGATATACTGCATGCTAACAAAAAAATCTGCCTTTTTGGTGACGTCATGATAACGTCACGGTACATTTCGTGGCAGCATACACATCTACATATATGATGTAACAAAGTTTTTGCAAAAGAACAATCATAAACATTTGTTGTTCTCGAGATATGATGTTCACAATATTTGATAATTAACATTCAAATGATTGTCACGCGGCTAATTAATTAAGAATTCTAACAAATCGATCAGTCTTTTTAGAAACTTCAGCTTATAAACGTTCATAAGATAAGCTGATAAGATTATTAGAAAATATTTGAAATAAACAAACTTACTATTCACTTGAGCTATGGAAGGAAGCCGGTGAAGTATATAAACCTTCCGACATCGGAAATGACCAAATAAACAGCTAAAAAATAATAATAACACAAAATAGCGACGATACAGGTACTATATAGTATACGAGCCACCGTAATTGTAACCTTGTACATGTAATGGTACCTGCAATAATATTGTTATTGTGGGTTTGATATATATAGTGGAAATGGTAATATAGTTTTCCCGGTCATTTTTGGCAAATGAGCAGACACTTTAAACGCTGCAGTCCATTTCGCGTGTAACTGCACTGGCACAGGGTGTGACTGTAAATTTAAAACAATTTTAATTGACTCGAGGTAAATAATTGACTCGTCTCGACATTCTATAGTACTTGACTCGACTCGACATTCTTGACCTATGACTCGACTCGAATCGACTTGACTTGAGTAACAAAAACAGTAACTTGTTAGAACTCTGCCATTCTGAATAAACAAAATCAACAGCTATGCAATGCAGCCTGTAATTTCTGGTCACTTATTTACCTCCTCACAAAAGTGCCTGAAAAAAAAAACTACATGTATATTAATCCTCAGTAACATTATTATATTTGTCCTGATGTAGCTCCTTGCAAAATCAACCAGCATCCATGGTTTCTTACTAAAACATCATTACAGCGAGTGGCGTAATTCCTTCATGAAGCAAGCTGCTCTCCTGGAACAGGGCTCAGTGAAGGTGGCAGTTGACTTGGGCAAGGACAGTGATAGTGGTCCCTTTAAGGGTATTCAGGCAATTGCAGATGCTGTAGAGGTACATGTAATGTGCAAATGATTTTATTGGAATAAAGATTGACAGGGGCGGTTGGTTTGATGGGAAGTGCATGGTATCATTCAAATTAAGGGCGGAATCTAGCATTTTTTCAGGGGTCCGGTTGGCCGCCAGTTGCATGGCTGTCAGCTGACCTCCAATTTTGAAATTGATGAGAGCCATGTATAGACACAATTTTCAGCATTTTTCCTGTCAAATGTGCTAGTGTCAAACATTCTGAGTGATGATTATTGCTTTTATACAACTTAAAGGGCGGCTGCAGTGCTTTTTTCAGTCAGGTTATTTTATTGCCTTCATACAGAGAATATACTGACAAATAATGAATGGCAAGTCATAATTTGGTTTCAAACCAGCATTTGGTTTTCCTTTGAATGGCTTTGTAAAACGGGGGATTTTCACGCATACTCATGTAGGGAACCAACAGCCAAAATATAATGAAAAAACATAAGAAATGAAGAGGCAAACTTGACCTACAGAAATGGTTCGGTAAAAAATTACACCACCAGTTGAGTGAAAGGAACATATTTGGCAAAATAAAACCACTGAGGAGGAAAAGGTCTGTCAGAAAACCTATAAAACAACTGCAACTTTTTGTGCACAAATCAATTGGGTTACTGCTCTCAGTTCCCCAGATGACATCACAGTTTTGCTCATGAATATGGAAATGCTAATTAGCATACAAACCAAAAAACCTGTTTTTAACACTGAATCAGTGTGAGGAAGCGGGTAAAATCACAATCCCCATGTACAGTTTTTTTATTGGCACATGTTCAAGCCATAATATTCCCATTGCAGAGACCCTTTAAGTTTTGCCATGAAATCAATTGTCATGGGGTTGGGGGTGATCACTGGATTCGCACATATTTCTAATCATTATGCAATTAGGATTTTTAAAAAATAATATGTTTGCATATTTTCACTTAATCACTTTTTCATTTTATAGGCTTTAAATGTTTACTGTAATCGAAATTTGGGAAAGGGATGAAGTTTAAAATTATTGCTTAATGACTATATGAATCAGTTTTTCGACCAAAAAGTAAAAAAGAGACAAAAAAAAGAACATGTATGTCCCGGTTTTCAAAGATGAAAAATAACGGTGAAAAGATTTAACGAATTCGGTGGGCATTTTTCAATATTTCCTCAAAAAGTTGGTCCCGTATGGGATTGCGATAGGATCTTTTTCTTTTTTTCCTATGAATCTGTATCTCTTTGACAAAAACCAAAGCATGATATTACCTTTAATGTGTAATGATTTTTCATGGGTAGTATCGGATTTGCTTGGCTTTCGGTACAATGTGTATATTAAAATGTCTTCTTCTATTTCCTTTGCAGTATTTGTACACAGGTAAAAGCAAGGGCAAAGTTGTAGTGGAGATAAATCATGATGACGCCTTGGCACCAGCATAATTATGGCCTGTGACGTCACCAGGAGTCCAGGATGCTTCTATTTTGCTATTGGCTGTCGTGTCTAATTTACTCAACTATAGATTCAAAAACTTATTTTGACACTAAATTAAGTATTCACACTAATTGCGCAAACAGTGTGACCTACGGTGGGTAATAATTTTGCCTCTCATTTTGCACATAACAGCAGTGATATTATATGCAAAGAAGAATGTGGATGGTACGATACTCTTCTTTGCTCATTTCCACTGCTGTTCAGCACAAAATAAGATGAGAATAGTGACCTACTATAAATCATGTGATGGTATGTAAAGATTGAGCGTGCAATCCATTGGACAGGCATTAAGATTGTTATTCCATTAGGCCTATGTTTGTTCATATGATCAAAACAATGGATAATGCCTCATATGACATAATCAGATGAACTGAACTGAACTAAAATTAGTGCAATAATATTAGGGGTTGACTAATTGTGTTTAAATCAACTAAAATAATTAATGTAGATCTGAAGTGTCTTTTAAACATTCTATTCGTACTGTCATAACAGGTGACTTTGTTTTAAATATATAATTTCTTTAAGTGGAGTCAAATTACAGGTTAACTAATTATTTTGAATTAATATAGTTTTGGAATAAAACCTAATTCAAATATCATCTTTAAAAGAAAAATTTAGAATTTGTTTAGTGGGAAAAAAGGTTTGATAAAAAAAGAAAAGTGCGGTGGCAACAATATTAAGATATACACCGAGCCGAGCCACCAAAGGAACGCAAACAGTGGGTCCATTGTCATGTTTGTCCATATCATTGCGGTTGTTTGTGACATGTGACCGGTTTTTGGTTATGATAACAAGAGCAACACTTAAGTCAGAAACTTTGTACCAAATTTTCGTTGAATTCTATTAATTTTAACAGCTACAATGAAATTTCCGAAACATGACAATAAATTAAATGGACCAATATTGTGTGTGTTTTTGTGGCTCAGTATACATGTACATACCGGTACCTGTACTCACTTATTTGTGAGTCATGGATTTGGGTCTGTACACACTAATGCATCCATTTGATAACTTTTAGGATGTAACGTGAAAGGTGGATTTTAAATCAGTTTTTATGCTAAATTTTGTTTCTAACCATTCGTGTATATTCATTGTTAGTTGTACACAGTCTTAGTCTTGTACTGAACAATGAATAGGCTGATTCATTGGATAAGTACATAGGAGATTATAAGGTCATCTTTGTGATGAAATGAATCATAACGTTTGTCACATGGACAGACATTCTTGTATTGTACAAGTATAATCTTGTCATAATTCAATGCAGACTAACTGTTCCTTAGTGATGAACAAATGTCATCATTAAAATTAAAGCAACCTATTTTTATTTATGAAATTAGGATGCGTCTTGAACATTGTTCATAACATATAGAACTTTAGGGCAAAATGTCTGTCCCCGTAACAAACGTGAAATCTTCAAAGATGTAGACACTAGTTCAAAAACACCTAGAGGTGATTACACTATGATTGGCCAGTGGCAATCCTACAAATATAGCTTTGCAAAAGGAACCAAATTTGGGATTAATTATTTTCATTACTAATTGCCAGCACTTAATGATGAAATGTCTGTCCATGTTACAAACGTTACATCTTGAAGATGATCCTCTGTCATATCTTGAGTACTTCGAATTCTATCAAACGTTTTGGCTAAGTACGGAATGTATAAGTGAAAGAGAAAACATGGCAAATTACTTGATGTAACAACTCTTGTGCTTGGTTCCCTCTATATGTCACACAAAATAGTATGCATAGCCTAGGCCTAAGTGAGGAGTCTTTGGACAATTTACCAAATACATGTACACTGTAACCACTACATAAATATGTCATTTATTCAAATAAACCAAGATTAAAAACTAATCTTTTTATGGTTGAGGAAAAAAGATTGTTTGACACTGAGTTGCTCTGTCTGAATTACGTGCACTGTATTATTTTGTCTCAACTTACAGCAATTGAAGGAAATATCATACTTTGGTTTTTTATTTTTGTCAAAGAATACTGAAGAAATTCAGATTAATGGGCAAGAGTATCAATGAACATACCATGCAGTCATCTGTGAAATTCCCAGCCCCATACGGTGCCCACTTTTTGAGAAAACAGTGAAAACGGCCCCATTAATTTTCAAAATATTTTCACCATTATTTTGGATCTTTAAAGGTAGTATCATACTTTGGTTTTTGTCAAATAAAAAATTAATGCAGGGTCATAGGCAGAAATATCAAGGAAGATATAATAAAAGTCATCTGTGAAAATTTCAGTCCCATACGGTGTCCACTTTTTGAGAAAACAGTTAAAAACGGCCACAGTATTTTTTAAGTCTTTTCTCTTTTATTTTTAATCTTTTACAAGATCAACAAGATTTTCGGTAGTTGTTTTTCTCTTTTCTGGATATATACAGCATTTCAGGCGGAAACATTTTAACGGTATATGTTTCTACCAGCACCATCTTTATACCCTGTTAAGTTATACACGTAAATCTGTGAACATTTCTGTTTTGGCTTCTTACCAAAGTATGATACTACCTTTAAAATGATCAAAACTGTTTTTTAGTCTTTGGTTTTACTCTTTCCTTAATACAGCATTTCAGGCAGAAACTTTAACGGTATGTTTCTTCCATTACCATATATCCTGTAAGTTATTATGTAAACTGTGTACATTTCTGTTTTGGTATGCTACCAAAGAATGATCAGTTGGAAGTTGACCTGTGGAAGTAGTGTGGACAAAATGCTAGTTCATGCAATAAAGAAACTTCTCAATAAAAATGCATAGAATTTGGGATGGGTAGGCTGGCATTTGGTTGAGTATTGGCTTTGGTCATGGTTGGGTTAAGAGTGCTAAATGTAAATACTAAATACTGTTTACAAAGGAAGCTTCCCTCTTTTATGACAAAACCAATAACATATTGCAGACCACGATCTACCAGCAAAAATAAATCAAGAAATAAACACTTTTTACAAGCCGCAATAAGTAAAATCCCCATCCCATTGCAATTAAACTGAAGGCCTATTCGCTCGCATGGCAGTATTTCATATGTTTTTCTTTAATATTTTATACATTTTATTGAGCCTTTGTTTCTTTGAGTCTATAGCCGGATCTCACTCGCAAATGCGACCTCTAATTGAAATCCGAATCGGTTCTGAAAATTCTGAACAGCCCAATACTAAACTGTATTTCATTAAATGACAAACCTGTGAAAGTTTGAGCTCAATCGGACATCTGATTCACGAAAAAATAGCGACAACCTGTGTCAATTTTTCTTATAAAACATAAAGAATGGATTTGATCTTAAACCCCGAATTAAAAAAATTCTACCATCACCATCTTCATACCCTAAACAATTTATGTAAATCTTTGAACATTTCTGTTCTTGTATGTTACCAATCCTGTACTGACCTTGAAGGTCAGAGATCAACTCATGCCACACCATATCAGTGTTTTCCGGACCAATTAAAATCATCGAATAACCACAAGGGAAAGTTAATTCATTTTAAGTCATGGAAAAGTGAACAAAGAACAATTGAATGGAGCAGGACTCGAACCAGCGATCTCCGAAACAAGGTACCGGCGCCCTATCGACTGCTTGTACTTTTGAGTTCAATGGTTAAAGGTAATATCATACTTTGGTTTTTATCAAAGAAATACAGATTTATGGGCAAAAATATCAAGACAGATACAGTAACAGTGAAAATCTGTGAAAATTTCTGTCCCATACTGTACGTGCCCACTTTTTTGAGAAAACAGTGAAAAACAGCCACAGTATTTCTTAAGTCTTTTCTCTTTTATTTTTGATCTTCTAAAAGATCAAAAAGATTTTCGGTCGTTGTTTTACTAATTTCTGGATAAATACACCATTTCTGGGGAAAAAAAAAATTAACGGTAGGTTTCTACCACCACCATCTTCATACCCTGTAAGTTATACGTAGATCTGTGAACATTTGTTTTGGTCTCTTACCAAAGTATGATATACACTCTACTACCTTGAAGTCCCGCTCCATTCAATTTTTGTTTGTTCACTTTTCAATGAATAATTAAGTTTACATTAATATTTTTACCAATCACAAGGAATAGGCCTACTCAAAGACTTCAAAGTAGCGTATCAAGGATTTTATGCAGGTGGTGGGGTTAGCTGGACGCGTTGAAATCAGTATTTCAAAGATCAAATCTATAACAATACAAATCTGACGTTTAATGAAATGATGGATCATTTTATGTTCTAACTGTAACCTTACCTTGAAAAGTGAACAAAGAAAAATTGACTGGGGCGGGATTCGAACCGGCGACCTGCTGAATACCGTACAGGCGCTCTACCAGCTGAGCCATCCAGCCCTATGTTGGTCGTGACCCCAATAGTCAACTATCTTTGTTAGTTTGGCAGTCAGAAGCCATGAAACCACGCACACACCTCTTCGGGCCAACCGGTTCATAAGGCTGCAAGTTTCTTCTTCCAGTCATCCCTGTCTACGGATACAGCTTTGGCTTCTCTCCAATAATTCCTTCCAAGGCTCTTTCTTCCCTTTTCCAGTCCTTCGCCAGGTTGTTTCTTGGTCGGCCAACCCTCCTACCTTCAGGTGCCCAAGTAAGGGCCGTTACACACTGACTACTGTCATGTATGCCCAATCCACTTCCATCTTCTCAATCTAACTTCATCACTGACACGTGTCATTTTCTTTTCCTGAGAATTTCTTCATTTTGTTCTACTTGCATATATCATGTCATAATGGAGATACCCAGTGTTCTGTTGTAAAGGTCACAGGACAGCGCTCATACTTTCTCTGCATGGTCCAACATATAGGCCCTACATGAAATGATAAACCTGTGAACATTTGAGCTCAATCGGACATCTGAGTCACGAGAAAACAGCGGAAGCCGGACTCAATTTTTCTTATAAAACACAAAGAATGTTTTTGATATTACCCTCAGATCAGAACTGTTTCGGTCTTTGTTTTAATCATTTTTGGATAGATACACCATGGCGGAAATATTTTAACGGTATGTTTTTAACAGCACCATCTTCATAATCTGAAAGATATACATTTAAAACATGTAAAACATGTAAAACATGTAAAACATGTACATGTTTTTGTAAAACATGTACATAAAACATGTACACGTACCACTTCTGTTTGGGTGGTTACTAATGTACCTATAACACTGGGTGTAAAGATTGTGATGGTAGAAAAATGCCATTCAGATTTTTCTGCCTGAAATGCCGTAAGTCAGAAGAGTAAAGCCAATGCCCCAAAACAATTTTGATCTTCGGAAGAAGATTTTTAAAATACCGTGGGCGTTTTTCACTGTTTTCTCAAAAGGTGGGCACCATATGGGACTTGGAATTTCACAGCTGACTATTAGTGCTACTGTTCCTTTCTTGATATTTTTGCCCATGAATCTCCATTGCCTTTTAAACACTTAGAGGGTGTGTACAACGTTGGACAAGGTGACAGAATAGCACTGACACTTTGTCTCCAGCAATAAACCTGTGAAAATCTTTGCTCAATCTGACATCAGAGTGCCCAGAAAATAGCAAAATCCTGACTCAATTTTTCTTATAAAACATAAAGAAGGATATTTGATCTTACAAAGATCAAATAAGATTTTGGCGTATGGTTTTCATACCCTGAAAGTTATGCTTAAATCTATGAGCATTTGTTCTGGTTTGTTACCAATGTAATTATGTTGTACATGCCCTTTAAATGTTTCAGATATTATTCATATTCACATGCACACAAAATTACTTTTAACTTTCATGTGCTGAACTACATTCCAGACAAGAAAAAAAATGAAAAGTTTTCACACAAAATCAGCTTCCTTCCAAAGAACAACTTTTATTAAGCCTCAGTTCTTCACAAAACAACTCCAAGGCAAATTATGCACTACATTCATAATAACTCATGGAATTGGGTAAATTCATGCTTGCTGATATGAATGAGGAATTTCATGTTCTGAAATGTAGGTGTGGTAAATAGGTACAAGAGCAGACATTAAGTCAGACATAAAGTGATAGTCCCACGTAAATATCAGAGAATTCAAAGACTTTCATTAACATGTTTTCACTAAATATCAACTTCAGACTTTTCCAAAAAAATGTATCTAGAAGAATTCGGCTGTTCAATCAGGGCACCTTATCAATTGAAGAATGAGCCACTTGTGGGATTGAATCAAATATTATAGAGTATCTTGTCTATAAAGACACGACTGGTTTCTTTGCAATTGGTGATAATGCGACACATATCACTGGTTCCTGATGTGTCATTGCTGGAGTCCAGGTGAATTGATTAACTGGTTCCCTGATGATGTCATCATGATGATGTCACACAGGATGAAGTACCAGTGAGAATGAATCAGTCCTGGCCTTGTCATTGCTTCCCAGTAGTTGTGGGTAGCCAACGTCCTCTTGCAAGTAGTCCATTAGAAGGAATGATTTATATGTATAAGCCACAGTCGTCCTGGGTTCTAGAAGTTCAGCTTTGTACGTCTCCAGTGACGTCTCTTAGCATTGTATCTGTGAAAAGAGAATTCAGAAACCTGGTGTTAACTACTTCACAACTGATGGAGTCTAAACACACACAGATGTTCACAAACATTGATTTATGAATGATGGATACACGTTAGTGCTGTGCATTTTTGGAGGTTTTGAAAACCGGAACACGCTTTGAAAAAATGATCGATTGCCGGAGCTCCCATTTTTAAAAATGAATAACAGCGCTATATTGCGCATGTGTCCATAATGTGCACGATCAATCATCAATGGATGCATAGCCCTGTACTATAGGAAAAGTGTGTAATGGATGCAATGCTCTGTATGGGCCGGGCCATGCAGTCATATGGTGGGCATGCGGTGTGCATGATACATCGTACGTGATATCACGATATGTCTACGTCTTCTTTCGTGCGATTGTCATTTTCGGAAGCCTTTTCACAATATCTTTTTAATCATAAGTACACAAAAAGTTTGTTTCTACTTGGCAAAATGCAGTTTACACTTTTGGTGTTGATTATTCATTAGGCAAACGTCAGTCTACTTTTTAAAATGTTGGTTTCGTTATACCATTTTTTAAATTTTGAAACCGGATGGCTAAATCCAAAGCGGTAGCCCGGAAATCCGTTTTTAATGCACAGCGCTAATAAACGTTTATCTGTTGTACAGTCAAAACACATGACTGCAGCCTGTAGACATCTTATGTGGAATCATAGTGAGATGGCATTATACTATAGCACTGCATTTATATACCAGGTCTAACCATCCCCAGAATAGCAATGTTCTTAATTGACTTCATCAGACCAACATGAAATTGAATGGGTGAAATATACCCAAAAAATCAAAATGGCTTTCACTGTTTACTAATGACTGATGTGAAAGAATAAGATGCACGTTTTACTCAGTTTAAAAGTTTAAGTCTACTTTGGATAAGAGAAAATATTGATGCTGTTCTTTGACCTTTTCAGGCCTTACACTAACTTTTTGTCCTGGCTAGCCCACCAGGCCAGCCTTATCTCAGATTTTGCTAGTCCGTTTAGATTTTTACTAGCCCGTACATATGTTGAATTGTTGATCTATACCATTTTTTTTTTACTAACCCACCGGGCAACCAAGGAAGCGAGTCTAGCTAGCCCAGATTGGTTTTTGCTAGACATTGTACGCCGGGCTAGTACGATTTCGAGCCCTGCTTTTGCAATAATGGGTACATGTACATCCCTTACAAAGCTTATACAGAGTTCCAATAATTAGTCAACTGGGAATCATGTACACAGGCATGCAACTCAGACTTAACAAAAAAAATGAGGAAATTCCGATCTTGACAAGACTTTGGGCAGTGTTTTTCTACTTCCAATGGCATGGGTGGGATGAGGAAAACGAGGTAATCAGCTGATCCGAGGAAAGGTTGCATGACCATTGAGGCTAACATGCATTTAATACCTGATTTTGTTTCCTGTCCTCATGCGCACCCATTGTGGAATCGGACGATTCTGCTTCTGTTTCTTAGCAAGCTTCTGCTTGATCTTGAAGGACTTGTGAGCCGGCTGTGGGGAAGGAGAGCAAATTCTCATTTAAATAAAACAATGCCTGGACTCATAAAAATAATGGTCTTTAATAGATGCACTGTACAATGCCGTTACTGGGTAAATTAAAGGGTAGATTCCAACAGCTTTGCCACTTATGTCCAAAAAGGTGGCCATTACGGCAGTACATAACGTGTATGTTTCTCCAATTTGCATGTTACATGTACTATGCTGACTTGATGATGTGTAGATCATTTCACCCCAGTGAGTGAAGTGCGGCACTTTCCAAATCTTGCTGCAACATCCACATTAGAAAACCACACACAAAATGGCGGACGTTCCAATGTGATCGTCTGGTTTTTAGTCGTAAAACATTGATTTTCACCACACGGAATGATCCAAATTAACAATTTACAAATTAACAATAGGCCTAGACCCAGTAACTGGGGCACTGAATTCCCTTTTTAAATTTTGGGGATCGACAGTCGGTCTAGTACTCCAGATAATCCCATAACATTTGACATATTGAACACAGACAAAAATCGTACCTCACGGTACTTTGTGCCAAAAAGGTTCCCAAATGACAACAAAAACATCGCAAATCGGCTTGAATCGCTCCATCTCTTCTCAGAATGTCAGGGATGAAATGCAGCTTATTTATTTGTATGGCCAATTAGGGGAAAAAAGCATACATGTAGTCACTAGTCACCACACCAAAATGGTGGACGTTCTGAAATGACTGGTAATGTATTGTATATGCTTCTGGGTTTTGGTCAGTTGGTCAGAAAACATTGATTTTCATCACACAGGATCATGAGCACAAATATATGGGCTGCATTTAATCATCCCTGACATTTAGAGACGAGATGGAGCGATTTTCAATCAAATTGGTCTGTGATGCTTTGACTTTGTTGTCATTTGGGGACATTTTCAGTAGAAGTGCTGTGAAGTGCGATTATTTCTTCTATGTAGGCCAACAAAATCTGTTATGAATAAGTATATAGTGTGATATGGGATTCTCTGGGGCGCTAGACTGACCGTAGAGTCCCCCCCCCCAAAAAAAAAAACAAAAAAAATAGTTCTGCCCCCAGGGTCCAGCAGTAAGAACACACCTACGTAGCTGGCTAAGACTACGACTGTGTTTTATTTTTGGTCGAACGATTGTGGCAAGGTCTATCGAACTGGCAATGATTCAAGTAGGCGTTGCTGAGTATGTGCACATATGCACGTCAGTTTCATTCATGAAAACTGCCATTTTTGGTCAGTGCGATGACGTTACATTATGAGATGATTGTGATGCCCTCTCGCGGCCGTTTTGTGGCAATTCGTGATAAGAATTGTTCACTGTGCTACAGAAATGAACTCTCCTACATGTAGATATGAGTTATGACTCTTCATCTGTTGGGTCAAGGTACCAGCTATCCGTCCATTCAGAGTGGACTAATCTCAGGGAATGCCCAAATTATGATGAACCAGGCTCAGGTGTTCCGTCCGTGTATAAAACTGCCCCGTAAACTGGGGTAGCATATCTGAAAAGTGAGTTTTACAGGTTTCTTACCTACATTCTGGTTACTAGTACTACAAGTTTTTGTACAAGTACAAAGTACAAATTGTAACGTTAGGCCTAACAGTAGGCCTAACACTAGTAACAGTGACACTTCGAAATTCGAAAACACTTCGAATACAGCGCCAGCGGCAGCCATTTTTCTCAAAACGCCCTCTGTTGGATCCATCCAAGGGGCATAGAGTTGTGCACAAATGATGGTCATCAGTGGAATTCTTTCCCCCTGCATTTGTGCTCATTGGTTAATGTTGGGAAATACAGACTCGCGTTGTGCCATGAAATTATTACATCACATGATGTACATACATGTATGTACAATGCACAATGTACAGTGAACATGTAGCCAAACCGAGAACCGTACCGACACGATACAATCTATCGTTTCAGAATATTATGTGGTCATTTTAAAGCCATCATAATCCACCGTTTACAAAACAATCACCACATAAAATTATTCTTAAAGCATGCTCTAATAGTTAAATTAAACATTTGTATTGGCTTTGTGAAAACATAAAGCTACGTCTAAGAGTAAATTATCATTAAATCTTTACCATCTTCGAGTGTTCCGATCAGAATTTACACCAAAAGGAAAAGAGGGCAATGAAAAAGCACCAACTATTGAGGGCGCTATTTCAAAACTGCCTGATCAAAAATCAAACAGTCGTCGGCATGAAGAAGATAGATTGATTTAGGTTCCTCCATTTCTCTTAAGGGAGAATTATAGTAAAATGGTAATAAAATAGTCTCAATCATATTCATTTTCAGTAAAAAAGATATAGAAATTAACTTAAATGAATATTTTTAAATATTAAGTTGTGAAAAAATCCGTTTTAAGCGCAGTTTCTAAACAAATTTTTTTAATTTAATTTAACATATTATTTTATACCCTTTTCAAAACGTCGACGCATCCAATTTCATTTTATTATTATTTTTTAATTAAACTTTATTTTAATTATTTTCTTTTCGATCATAAAATAATGATTAATTATATTAAGTTCCTCAAACTCAAACTATTTTCTCACTTTTCAAAGCATTTGTTTACATGAAAGATTATTATTCTTTAATGGTGGATGCGTGGTTGACAAGTGCATGTTGCTACAATCAACAGTTAGCGCGCGTTATGAGTCAAAATGTCGTCTTCCATAACTACGTGACCGATTCTGAGTCTTTCCCGTCCAATTTTTTTCGTGTTTTTCCTTTTACCATCAGCACTAATTCAAAATGCAGAAACTTCCAGCTTGTCCATCAGATTGCTGTGCCAAAAAAGAACGTGGAAGAAATACAAAAGATTGAACTTGTTTCATTTCGTTAGGTTTTCTGAACTAAACACGTTAGGCCTATTGTACTTGTAGGCATGTATTGCTGACATTGCTGTACTCCTGTAACGTTAGTGTAGCTGTGCACATGCAGCCAAACATTGGATGCCTGGGCCCCTGTGCCTAGCCCTAGGCTCTACCTACGTTACTATAATTTAAAACCTCGTGTAGAAACTCAGATTGACTGCTTGAAAATGTATGGCAGTAACAAGCAAGATTATGTGTTTGACTTTGACCTGGTAAGTTTGTTACCGAATTAATTCAAATTGTGATACTGAAGTGAAGTGAAGGCTAACACTGTAACAAAGTAAAACATGCTAAAACACTAACGTTAGTCACAGTCAGTAGGCATACTGTCACTACTAACACTTTGTAACACTAACAGTACTCACAGTAACACCTTTTTGATAATAACACAGTTTAATAACAGTATTCAGTAACCATGGAGGAAGTTTTCCTTCCTCCATGCAGTAACACAGTCGGTTTTAACAGTGTGTAACGTTATAATTGCGATGATCGTTCAGACGAACGAGATTTGGAAAAACACTAAATCTTGATTTGCTTGAAAAACCCAGCATCTGATGAACCAAGATTTCCCATGGTGACTGTTTGCACTGTTTACGAACTGTTGAGTCCATTTTCTGTCTCAAACTCAATAATTTTTGTTTGGAGGCCTTGCAAATAAAAATTATGCTCCCTTTAAATCTAATTCAAAAATGAGTGAAAATATTGAATAAACAGCCAATAACAATTGCTGTTTTACTCTCAAAAATTGAGAGTAAAACAGCAATTGAGAGTAAACCGGCAATTGTTATTGGCTGTTTATTCAATATTTTTACTCATTTTTGAATTAGATTGAAAGGTTTTCGTAATATAACACAAACCGTAATTTACTGCAATATTATTATTTTTACAAATATTATTTCCATCTATTAAAGCTTTTTTTCTGTTGACTGATTCCAATTATTTTCATTTATGGTTTATCATCAAATTGTTAAATGACAGCAAAGTGGTTTTATTTTCATACAGTCATAATTTTCAATGTTTTTGTTTTTTTGCCACAGGCAGGTTTTTTAGAAATTCCCTACTCACCAGTGATTTCTTTTTTCGAGAACATTCCTAACAACTAATATGGTTCTGAAACAAACCACCAGGCCACTAGAAATGATATTTCCCTCACCAGCAACAAAATACACTTCAGCAAAAGTGATACAAATTACTTTACCATATTAACCAAGTTTGCGTCACTTGGTCAGATAACCACATCATTTATATTACCAAGTCGACTTATTAAGCCCTAAAAGTCGACTTATCAAGATAATTTATTCGTACAAGAATACAAGATGACTTAGTGAAAACTAAGAAGTCAACATTATCCTGACTTACGGAAAGAAGGAGGTAAACTTGTCCTGATACATGTAGTTCACCTTGTGAAGACGTCTTAATAAAACTGAGGTTATTTATCAGGATAATACAACTTTATACATGTAGATGCATTTCGTTGACTTGGCCAGATAAATTATCAGGATACGTCGACTTTTCGTTTTCCCTAAAGTTTTACTAAAAGACATCTTGTTGAGATAAGAGACAAGACAATTTTTACCACTCCAAAAGTCAACTTGGCATGCTTGGCGACATAAATTATGTGGTTATCTGGATAAGTGGAATGGCACTCATGGAGCTCCGTAAATCTAAGTTCAACCAACCCCTAAGTCAAAATACACAAAACAATGTAGATCTCACTCTGTGTGTGCTGAAGGTTGTACATGTAAATGAAAACTCTTACAACAGGGCTAATATTTCCTGAAAAAAAGTACTGGACAGGTCTAGCAACTGAAGCATTTTACTAGACCAGGGGTCGATTTCACGAAGCCCTACGGTCAATATCAATCGTAACTTGAGTTACGAAGGATAACCCATCGTATCCTATGTAGGGCTTCAATGTATTCATAAGTCCCACGATTGATAGTAAGTTATGATGAGTTTGGTGAAATCGACCCCTGAACTTTTTCTACTAGATCTGTAGCATTCATGTACATAGAAAAACCATTTTTAATTGTGCATGGAAAACAAAATCACTAGACTAGTGCAGTACTAGACCAACACTGAAATCACTAGACTAGTGCAGTACTAGACCAACACTGAAATCACTAGACTAGTGCAGTACTAGACCAACACTGAAATCACTAGACTAGTGCAGTACTAGACCAACACTGAAATCACTAGACTAGTGCAGTACTAGACCAACACTGAAATCACTAGACTAGTGCAGTACTAGACCAACACTGAAATCACTAGACTCGGTCCACGGTCTAGTGGATATTCCGAGCCCTGTGCAATAATAGACAGCCTTCATGTATGGTCTGTGTCTGTGTCCATGAATGACGGCTGAATCCAGGCTCTTCATGTTCCAAATTGTTTCATCATTTTCCTTTTTTGTTTTTTATTGAACTTTGGTGATTTTTTGTGCATTTCTTGAGAATTTGTATGTTTTCAATTTCTATTTGCAGGATCCTTATCAGAGTTTTATGCGGAATCACTTGAAGCATTATGGATACTATACAGGTACTGTAATGCTTTCCCCTTTTTTTTTTTGCTCATTTTGCTATGTAGGCAATCACTTTGTGATCGTCAAATTACCTTGGGGTTAAGTAACTGACTGGATTAAATTTCAAGTCATTGAAAGGTTGCAGGCTCTAATCCTGCTCCGGTCATGTTTGCTTTGTTCACCATTCAATTCTAAAAGTCCATGTAACTTGGCTTTTGTGGAATTTTGAAAAGAAAAACAATTGATGAAGTTCATTAGCAATGAAAAATGTGGAAATCCAGTACATACACTGTATGTACAATTGTATTCAATGTACATTTGCAAACATTTCAAGTAGGGTTTGGAAAGAAAAGTACATCGTGTAGGAAAATTTAATTTTCTAGCTGCAAATATAAAGCTTTCAAGTTACAAGGCGCCTATTTGCTTAAGATTGGTTTATTTAATGTAGCTTCCACGATTCGATGCCAGTCAACTTCGTGGCTGCTAAATGAACACACCCATAGTTTTGACTACATGCATTTATGCATGTATGACATGTACCGGTATAGTCATTATACAGTCTGATATTGTTTATTTGTGTATGTATCACTATCTACACTTGATTTCTCACCCTTCACCGATCTACATTTCGCTAATTCATGTGTAAGTTCTTTTTGAGAGCAGATTAAAAAATCATGCACTGGCTCAGATGGGATTCAAACCCAGACTTGAGACTCAAAGGTTAAGTCACGGGAGTTAACTTTTCAAATGGTCAAATGTTTTTCATTCATCTTGTTCATGTGTACATGGGTCATTTACACAAAGTCCTGTGTTTGATAGTAAACTTGAGTTACGAAGGATAACCCATCGTAGGGGGCCTATAGTAAGTCACACTGCTTTGGTGAAATGGGCCCCATGTTTGATATACCGGTAATCTTGTACCACCAATTGTTATTTCAATATAGTTTCAGTGTCATGGTTGCTGGCAAGATGAAATACTGGATTGTTTCCAATTAGTTGTGTAGAGACAAATAGATACATTTGTACATAATAAGACTAAAACAGACATAACTTTACATGTGCAGTACAATACGTGTACGTACAATGTATGTGTATACTGTACACGGACTTGACACATAATTATGGGTTACTGGATAAATACTACCATGACTAGTGTCGTGTACCTTGCACACGTGCATTTCAATTGACAAAATATGGGTCTCGCATAATATGAGGCCATGCTTACATGTAATACAAGCATTTTCGGTAAGTCCCGGCGACCTCGACCTCGCAAGGTTTGACTGTACGGTACAGTATAACTGTATAAAGACTGTTTAAATGTATACCATGTATACAATGAAGTGTAACATGTATGCACAGAGTTGGTTGTTACAGCAGACTTACATGTATGTATGGCCCTGTAATTTTTAAGACTTTGTCTTTTTTTTTAATTCTATAATCATGAACCTTTTTTAAAAGTATTGATTATATTATTAGAAGAACTTAAGCTTTTTAAAGTGATCAAAGAAAAATTGACTACTAGAGTGGGATTCATACCAGCGATCTTTGAATCTTTTCAATAACTTAAAATTCAGTCAGTTTCTTTTGTGGTTATTTGATGATTGATATTTGTTATACATGTACATACTTATCTGGCTTGTCCATGGTTTATATTGAAGAATTGGCCATTTTAATGTATAAATCACAGGTATTTCCTGACTAATATTGACATTTGACATGATTGATGTGTTTTCCTATTTCTACAGGGCGTAATGAGAGTTATCGCACCTCAACCAAGGCACTTGATGAGTGGGATTGTAACCATGGTTACGCTATCAGTGATCAAGGATCTGACACTGAGTATGAGAACCAGGCGCTTAAAGATGACAAAGACTCGGGTACATACTGTACATGACATAAAGGGTGCAAAAAAGAGAAACTTGCATTGATTGATTTTGACCCCGACCCCTTTAAATCGGTTTGGGGTAACATAAGTAGTTTGAGTGTTTAGAGCACATCTTAAGCTGCAGTTTGATACCCTACTTGATACCAAGGACTCGACACTGTTCAACACACACAGCATTGTTTGTCAACAAAACCAAAAGTTGCACTTTTAGGTAAACATACATGTTGAACTTACCATGCGCTACATTGCATAGGGTGATTATATTGTTTGGGTCCACAATGAGTTAAGCACAGCTGCGCACTGGGCATCAGCTACATGTAGGGTGGCAAACTGCAGCTTAAGATGTGCCCTTAACACTCGGACTACTCATATCACCCCAAACCGATTAGATTCAAAGGGTTAGGGCATCAAAATCAACGGAAGTTTCTCTTTGTGCGCCTTTTATAAACACTGCACTGCGTTTTACTCAAACATTTTTCTCCGTTCTTTCTTAGTAATTTTCTAAAGTTTTTTGGATGTACATGTAAGTCTCACGCCATAGTAGCGTCTTGTATCCATTCTTACCACCTAGGCTCTTGCACTAGACATGATGCTAGAAAGCAAACTGAATCCAACATACATGTACTGTACTTGAACAGTTGCTGACAGGTTTGATAGTGATTGGTACTGGACCTGATAAACTTCAACATGCATGACAGGCTGGCACTGTTGAATTTCGATTCCTTTGGTATGGATGTATCTATGCTTTGACACTGTTTCGCACACACAATCACGGATCCTGCTGATCCGGATCCTATTTTAGCGTTTCCTGTATGGGACGTTGATCTGCAAGATCACTGATCTTGTGCCAAAACTATTAAAATGCATTTGAGCATGTACTATGAAACACTTGCATGACTTATAGCAATATTTGGGTCCGTCCATAAAGTACGTATTCTATGTAAGTGAATCTGTGATCATGAAGTGTATTTTGTCTTACCAATCATGCCAATTCTGTACCATGCCTTTAAACAATGCCCACACGATAATCATAAAACGGGTCTGATTGATTCACTTCTTATAAACTGGTAAGTTCAAAGTTCTACTTTTCGAAGTTCTATTCAATGGTACCCGTTGAATAGAACTTCACTGTGCATCATGTGCATATTGGAACTAACAATTTAGTGAAAACAAACAAATAAATAGGAAAACAAATAATGAATGAATTAGTTACCATGGTTATGGGTATGGTCTGATGGTCATTGTTATTATAACCATTTCTGTTGTGGCTTGCAATCATGTGACTGTGACACACATTTTCAAACAAGAAAGCAAACTTCGCACTCAGCATTTCTTGTATTAAACTGTTAAGTAATTTTAGGCTACAAAAATGCACTGTCTTTCAAGTAACACATATCAATGGTTTTTCCAGTGTGCAATTATTGTGAAAAAGATACCGGTACATGAAAATAATAACGTTTTACAATCAACACGATGGACTTATAAATCATAAACAGTCTGACAGTACACGTACATGTACCCACTTTGTGCTATGTGAAGTGGATTTTGTGAAGGGTACATGTAACTTGTAAGTGATTTTGACAAAAAATGCTGGTAGGATTTTTTGTTTTTCAATAAAAATCTATAAAATTAGACATGATTTATGAAAGGTTGCTGGGAAGTTGGGATTATTGTGCTACTCTTGTGTTAAGCCCTGTCTGCACTGGACTTTTTGTTGCCAAGTCCAGTGCGAATGGCTCAGGAAGTCTACCTCTCAGTAACTTTGCTCGAGCCGCGCGGGTATTCCTACTGGCCAACTTCTGCCCAGGTAGAATGCCCGAGACATTTTACCTGAGACGAAAAGTCCAGTGCGGACAGTGCGAGTCGGGTACTGTACCCGCATGAGCCTACTATTGTCAGCTCAGTTATTCTTCCGTGTGTGCACGGTTAAGTTACCCGAGTCAGTCCAAGTGCGGACACCGGTAATCATGGTAATATTTGCCCATTTTTCATTTGTAACCCATCGGCTCGGTTAAATCCCTGGAAAAAAAATATCCAGTGCGGACAGGGCTTTACATGTACTTTTGTACATGATGTAAATATTTATCATGTATTTATCAATAATATATCCAGAAAAGAGTAAAACCAGTGACCAAAATTATTTTTGATCTTATAAAGATCAAAAATAAAAGAGAAAAGACTTAAGAAATACTGTGGCCATTTTTCACTGTTTTCTCAAAAAGTGGGCACTGTCATTTTCACAGATAACTGTTATATTTTTGCACATGACCAAAGTATGATACTACTAATTCTAGGCATATTTTTTCTTGTACAATGGTTCAGAGTGGCATTGACATGTTTCAGGCTTGCTTTGTTCAGGATTTGTCTCAATTGGGAGATATTTTGCTTTTTATGCTTCAATTTAAATTGTGAGGGTCTTTTTATTGAAATTTGAAAGTGTGTTTTGTTTGTGAATATTACTGCTTTGTGTACTTATCCTACCAGTATATATCCTGTGTCAGGAAGTGGTTCGTACATACATTAACCATAAAAACAGTCACATTACATATTTGCCGCTACATATATTTTTGTGTACTGTTTGTAAAAATTGCAGTGCATGGGAAGTATTTCACTAGGCAATTGTTTAAAAGACAAATGTGTACTGTATAATGTACATTGTAGTACATGTTACATTAAAGGGACATGCCAGCCTTGTTGGATGATTTTGAGCTCTTTTGTTGCCAAATGCCTTAGTCATTACTGAAAAAAATCTTCCAAAAGCAGAATATAATATTCCGAACAAATAATGATACAATTTACATGTAGCCATTTTCATGATAATTATATGAAAAACCTTGATACACGTACGTCACATGACATTTCTGCACCAAATTTTGGCCTTTTTTGTTTTTTCTTGGACGTGTTGGATGGTGATTTGGTTTCGCATTGTTTACATTCTGTAGATGATTTCTCCATTATGAGGCTAAAACATACCGGTAATTTGTGTCACATTCCTGGAACTGCTTGGGCTGGAACTGCGCATACACTAACTTTTGACCTAATTATTTTAAAATTACATGCCATATTTCTGGTTGTTGTTGATTTTTATTTATTAAAATAATTTATTTCTTTTAGAAATATTGTATCAAATTTTCAATTTTTAGAACTTTGAAGCCGGCTTCCCTTTAATTGTTGGAAACACACAATAAAATAAAACATGCACAAGTCTTCTCCACAATGTGACATTCGTCTAACTTGTTCAATTTGTGGGTACACTGTACATGTGCCTCTTAATTCTCATTCTTATTCAACAGATATTTTCTTATCATTGTATCAAGAAGGTATCCTGGGCTGGATTTCACAAAGCTCTAAGATTCATCTTAAGATGAGTTGTCAGTATCACCATAGTGATTTGTATTATGACATCACATGTTGCTTAGCAATTACGATGAATTCACACGTAAGATCCATCTTAGTGCTTTGTGAAATCAGCCCCTAGTACAGTACAGTGTAGTACGTGCTATGAATGTACACTATGTTCTAATTATCAAGTACAGTGATTACTTGTCAGACTCTTAAGTGTGCATTGTGTTTGTCACTCAAGACAAATTTCTAATTGTTATCAGGTACATGTAAATGAATACTGTACAAACAGTTACAATGCAGTCCATTAGTCACTGTATGGACTACAATACAGTAATTAATGTATTGATCATTACTGTTACGTTATTGTTATTGACATTGCTGCTGGTTATGTACACAATGTACATAAAGTACATGCAGGGTGACATGACATGCTATTACAGATGACAGACAATGATTCAATCAACAATGCTTATGTCCCTCAGTAGGCTATTAATTGGTTTCTCCTCCACTTCAGCTATGGTGTACATATACATGTTATAGGCCTACAGTAGCTGATCTTCAGAAAATACAATGTAGGCCTACTGTACAACACTGTACATGCTTAGAAATTGTAGTTTTTGTATCTTGCCATTTTACATTTGTGGATTTTTCATACTAAATTGAAATTGACTTACACCTGTATTGTAGACATCTGAAGCACCGTTGATGATTTCTGATCTTTTTCTTTTTGTTTGTGATTTATTTTGAATTTCAGGTAACACTCAAGAAGAAAAGAGAACAACTCAGCTTACTTTCAAGTATCAGGCAGGAAAAATGGTACATTCATTCATTTGTTTAAATTACAGTAATTATAACGGAGGAATTGCTGGGACCATCTTTGCAATGTCTCTGGGGTTGATTTCACCATGCACAGAGATCAATCTTAAATATGAATCAATTACTAAGCAATGTGTGATGTCACAATGCTAATCACTTTGGTGATAATGACAAGAAAAGATAACATTGATCTTATTGTTTGGTGAAATCAGCCCCTGGGCCTAATTTCATGGAATCCGTTACGGCCTATTTGTGTGCTTACGGGTTCTGCTACGCGTGAAATCTATTTCATGGAGTCTGTAAGCAAGACTTTTGGTTAGCGAAGAATTTCTAGGGTAACCGTGATTATTTTCTTCTAACTCACTGTCATATATATATATGCTTTCTGCCGAAAATCTTTGCTAATGCGTAACGAGAAAGACAGCTCTCCCATGAAATACGCTAACCGTAATAACCAAAGAAAGTCTGCTATCGTAAGCGAAGAATTTTTGCTAACGGTAACAGATTCCATGACATTGGGCCCAGGTCATGCTGCTCTGTTACGGTATTTCTGTCTCCAGACCCTGTGTTATTTTCTGCAGATAATGGATTTGAGCCTCACATACTATGTAATTCAATGTTCTTCTAGTCTTTTAATTAAACTCTTTGTCACTAATTCTTGTAATTGTTGCTGTGTGCAGGATAGTGTACACTGTGTGTGAGGATGATACGTTAGCTGTTCAGTATTTGAGCCTAATAATACTTTTAGGATGGGAGAGGGTTTGAGGAATGATAATTATTATCATAACTTAAGGTAGGTTTTCTGTGACTACATGTATGTCTTCTGTAAGAGTGTGTAATTCTGAGAAGAACCAGTGGTAATTATCTCTCTATGTCACCTTCCTGAAGACAAACAGAGCACACTGTTCAGAACATCGAGAGATACATGTAATATACCACCAGTCATGCCAGTTCTTCTCAGAACCACACACACTCACAGAAGATATTACATGATGTCACCGCAACCCTACCTTCAAAAGTACTTTCACAATGCATAGCTGTTAGTCTTTATTTATAATTGTTATCATTGATCAGGAATAATGAGCACATTGAAATGAAAGTGGTATTGTGCAAATTGATGTATGCAATTCATCATTTCAGCCAATGCAATGAAACATATGCTGAAAGCTCATTATGTACATTCATGCAAATATGCCTTTTATGTTTTTGTTATTTCACCTCATTTAGAAATTCTGTTCTGTATATCAACTGGCTTTCATTGTACAATGTTTCCTTCATTTGTTTTATGACCAGGTACCAAGACTTAGGGAACCTAGACATTTATACGCACAGTCTAAAGATGGTGGCTCACAGCAAGCACCGAGATGGTGAGTAACATACAATCATATATCAAACTGATAGACCATCGACCTGGTAGGAATGATTAGGATTGGTCATTTTAAATGGAATTTAACTGTTGAAGAAAACCTTAAAGGTATAATACATGATTGGTAAATGTCATAGAACAGCACTCACACTTTGTCTGATCCAGCATGTACATGAAATGATAAACCTGTGACAATTTGAGCTCAATCCGACATCTGAGTCACAAGAAAATAGCGAAAACCCGACTCAATTTGTCTTATAAAACATCATAAAGAATGGTATTGATATTACCCCGAGATCAAAACTGTTTTTGGTCTTTGTTTTGGTAATTTCTGGATAAATACAGCATTTCTGGCGGAAATATTTTAATGGTATGTTTGTACCAGCACCATCTTCATACCCTGAAAGTTATAGGTAAATCTGTGAACATTTCTATTTTGGTTTCCTACCAAAGTATGATACTACCTTTAAAGCTGTGCATGGTGAAAGTACTCTAATAAAAATGAGTTGAGATAAATGATTTGTACATGATTTGCTTGGTGCTTGCAGGCCAGCTGATGTGGAGGTGTTACCAGAGCGAGTTTGTCATGCTCAGTACCTACCCAAAGACAGAGAGACATTTTATGTACCAAGTAAGTCATCAACATGCCTTAGCCATAGTGTACCAAGTAAGTCATCAACATGCCTTAGCCGTAGTGTACCAAGTAAGTCATCAACATGCCTTAGCCATAGTGTACCAAGTAAGTCATCAACATGTCTTAGCCGTAGTGTACCAAGTAAGTCATCAACATGCCTTAGCCATAGTGTTTAGAAAATCAAAATCTAAGGGCCTGTTTGATTAATGCACAGGATCCGATATTTTGGGATCCACCTCCTATGCAGGGTACGCTAAAATGGGATCCGGATCCGCAGGATTCGTCATAAACAAACAGGCCCTAAGTATTTTCAAACGTCAGGATAATCTTGAACAAAATATCTCTAGGCTATACAGGCCTTCATTTTAATAAAAATGAGAAGAGCTGCAAATCGCTCTCCTTATTAAAATTAACGTAGAGAGTTTAGGAGAGTGATTTGCTCTCACTAACAAAAATCAAGTTTGAGCTGAAAATCCAACTCTTAAATCAGCTACAATGGGCTTACTCATAACAGTGAATTAAGAGAGCAGTTTGCTCTTGTTAAACCACGTTTTCGCATGTGTCCTTTGTAAAAAAAAAAAAGATTGTGCTTGTCCTCTTGATTATACAAAATCCCTTGGATTGTAAAAAAACATTACTATTTTTTTATTTTCTATAAAGGATAAATGTCAGCTGGAAAAATATATTTGTGATGTTTTGAAAAAAAGGCAGCTCCTTAACAATCTATTGTTAAGGAGTTTTTTTTTTCACTCTCCTTGAAAAACATTAAGGAGAGCGGAGGAGAGTGATCACTCTCACTCTCCTTAAAAATCAAGGCCTGTATAAGGCCAACAGTTGGCTGTGAAGAGAAAATAATGAATATAGCTAATTTATATTATGCTATTGGGTCAATGGCCATTTCAGACCTGCTTTGTGAAAATGAGCCAGATATCCCACATCACGTTGACATATTATGGGCAATTAAACATTATGGGTCTTTAGATAGTTTATAGTTTTTGGAACGTGTGCACACAGTACCTTCACAATGCTTCATGCTGCAGATATTAAACATGTAGACACTATATTAAAGCTCATATTGCAATCTTTCTACAGTAAATGTAGAAAACTGATTTTTATGTGGGTGACGTGACTCGTTTAAATAGAGCAGATCACATTTTATTATCTGGAAAAGTACAAAGGTGGCATTGAAAACTACAACCATTCCCCCCCCCCCCATTATTAAATTTAGGAAAAATTAGAAAATAACGAGCACGGTGGGATGCACAGATATTGTCCGTTATAGTGGTGGTTCGTTTTAGTGATTTAAAGAACCATATTCGGTATACACAAATATTGGGAGCCAAGGATAATATATGGTATGGCCAAATGTTCGATATAGCGGTGTTCATTATAATGGCATTTCAATGTAGCTATTAAGCCCTTGTTTAATTAATTGACTGATTGATTGATTAATTGATTAATTGATTAATTGATTGATTGATTTGTTTTGATCATCAGCTGGTTATGAGAAGATGCCCCAGCCTGCCGCTGAAGGAGAAGGAAGAGTTGTCTACTTTTGTCCTCCTACCAAAGAAGCCTATGTGAGGGTGCCATTTCAATCTTACATACCCATTCTGAGGGCATTTATGAAACCGAGGCTCAGGCTCCGGCTCCATTTCGTGAATCCATTCTGAAATAACGGGTATCAAAAAAGAGGCTTTTGGCTGCGGTTCAGAAGTAGATTGTCTGGTTTGAAAAGAAAAACAGAGCTTCAGCTTCAATGAAAAACCACAACCTATATTTTCAGCATATGGATGTCAAGGCTGGAGCCTGAGCCTGAGCCTCTGTTTCGTAAACGGCCTGAGTTACAAGCCATGACTAAATTTGTGCATTATGCATATTAAATCACCTCCTTCATGTACAGTCATCTGAAGACAATATGAAGACGCTATGACGCCACACAGATTGCGACACTGAGTAGGTCAGGTGGTGTCAGTATAATATTTTACACACTGCCAAATCATCTTTTAAGTTTGATTGGAATCTGGTAAGCCGCCAGGCTAATCATACAGACGGGTGGGGACATCTGGTAGGTTGATGCCGAATCATCTTCTAAGTTCTTGTTTCTTGCAGGAATAAATTGTGAGTCATGTCAGAGCTAGGGTTGTAGTGCATGTGAACTGAAAAACACCACTGCAGTTAGACCCAGTAGCCGGGGTGCTTTTTTTAATTTTGGGGTTGACGTTCGGTCTAGCGCCCCATAGAATCCCATAGCCTTAAATATGTTGTACACAGAAAAGATTGTATTTCACCGAAGTTCATGATACTTGCACCAAAATGTCCCCAAACATGCCAAATGACAACAAAAACATGGCAAATCAGCTTGAAAATCGCTCCATCTCTTCTCCGATTTTCAGGGATGAAATGCAGCCCATTTATTTGTACTCACGATCATTCCGTGTGATGAAAATCGATGTTTTCCAACGGAAAACCAGACGATCATGATCTTGTGTGGCTCTGCTCCACACATTATTGGATTCATGGATAATGTTTATTAGAGAAATTCCAAATGCTATGTAAACACCACTTGCTGAAGAACTTGAATTAATTAGCTGAAAACCTGTAAGCATTGATGAAAACGTTAAATGGTAAGTAAGCAATCTGAACCGTCAAAATTATTGAAAAAGTGAGCAAAACAGTTGAAGGATGTATCACATGTATCATGCAGTTTGAAGTACAGGTTTTTATGTTAAACTCCACATAAATAACCCATAGACCGACAGCGCCCTATTCAAATGCATGGCGGGGTACCGTAATTGTGACTTAAAAATGTTACTTTTACGCACGATTGAATAGAGAGGATTTATTCAAACGGGAAATTCTAGATGAAAACGCACTGATATCGAATAAAAACTGTGTTTGAAATTTCATCTTGAGTTTTATGAGAGGGAACTAGCGCGAGATTATGTGCGCAACTGCAACTGCGAGATCTAGAAATAAAACCATTGTTTATGTGCGGCGCACGTGCCTCGCGCACAGAGTGACGCGCACTTTGCCCAGAGTTTTTTAAGATGGCGTCCGTTTCCAAAATTACGTGCTCAGGCCCTCTGCTGTCGGTCTATAGGTTATTTATGTCTATGGTCTTACCACAGTCTTACCATACATGTAGCACATCATCAGCGTTTATTTCAGATGTGCAGGCTAGCCTCTGTAATTGCTATCTTCATTTGTATGGCACAGTTCCTGAGGTCAAGGGTCGGAGGTAGTCGGAATGGTTGTCCCATGAGAGCAGTCAAAATCAAAACCCCAGAAGACACTACGCTCATCTTTGAGTCTCGCTTTGAGAGTGGCAACCTCATGAAGGCCATACAAGTGTAAGTACAAGTCACTTCTTAGTTGAGGTTGAGGGAAGTTGATGGATGTGTGTGGACTAGGATTAGCTCTTGTTGACCTATGCTGGGGACAGTTGAAACCATAGATATATAAGAAAACTGGATGACGCATTGGCTGCTCGTGGATCCGTCTTTCACGGCGGCGCCATTTTAAAAAGGTATTTCAAATCTGTTTTTATGGAACGCCGTAGGAATCTTCTTTAAATTGTTTGCTTTGGTAATTTCATAATTCAATTTGCAAACAGAATGACAAGCTGAATGATGGAATTGGCGACCGGAATGACAAAACTGCAAATAAAATGATGAAATTGGCAAATTAAATGATGGAATTACCGACAAACAATCTAAGCCACCGTATATAGCTGCGGCATTCCATTATGTTTCTGGTGCATCGCATAACGCGTAACGGAGCGGCTTGCGCGGTTTGTTATTAGCGCGTGAGCACAGAGGTGTGGTATAACATGGCTTTCATCATAACAGATGCAACCCCCATTCATTAATACACGGGTGCGTCATCTCGTTTTTTTTATACATGTATGTCTATAGTTGAAACAGTCTTAAGGCCTTTTCAAACGATGCTAACAATAGGATTCACCAGGGATGTTGGTCACAAAAGCACCTTTCACACATTGACACTTTTGGAAGAATTCTCAAGCACGATAACAACTCGAAACCCTTGCGATTTGTGTTTAGCATCGTGTGAAAAGGCTTTTCACCTTAAAAATATACAATAGTAAGGACAAGATAAGGTTAAGAATTGTTGTTGTGAAATTTGAAACTGATTGTTGTTTTAGAGCGTGGTTATGAAAGGTACATGTATAGGAGATGATTGAACAGGGGAAATACAGTAGATAGAAGGTAAATAGTCACAATGTCTCTGATAATTCAACAAAGCTTTGTTTGATTTCCAACAAAATCAGGTTAACAGTGACCCTATGTAATCACCTTCATCGTGCTTGCTCAATGTAGAAGAATAGGGCCTGAATAGAAGCATGGATGGTATTGACAGAGGGTATTGACGTGACCACAATGGGAATCTGTCTAAGGGGAGACACAAACAAGATTTTACTTGGCGTGCCGCGGCCCGCTGCACTGCGTCGGCGGGCCGTGGTACGCTGATCCCACAGTGCATCGTGAGGATTAGATTCCTGTGTAACAAAAGGTGAAATTTGCACTAATCCCTGCACGGTTCAATGCATAGGCAAGTACTCCTGCCAGCCGCGGCGCGCCAACAGACTTACAATAATAACTAATAGAGTCTTGTTTGGGCGTCGCACTGCGCCGCGGTAGTGAGGAAAATTGCAGCTTTGAAATTGGACACGACTAAATTTATCGATATCGAGATTTTATTCCAAGGCTTTTCACGATGTAATTTTTTAGTATTTGAAAAGCTTGCTTCTGCTTTTTTCCTTTCAGTTTTGGCTAACGGTTTCTGGAAATTTGTAACCGGATAATTAAATCCCAGCACTATGCACTTGCAGTACAGCGAGCGAGCGTCTATCATATGCGTGCAGATTTCCTGATTAATTTTGCAAGCCAACCCAGCACTGACCTCTAGGTTTGAGTACTTTTTACCAATCAAGTTGAACATTCTCCATCACGATCCTGATGGAAATAATCTCAAAACAGATCTGATTTGCTGGTGTTCCGCGTTGCATAAAATTTGCACTCATGCAACATGTATCAGACGTTCGGAGGTACTGTGAATGGAGTAGAATGGGTGATACTCAGACTAATGGCTGCTAGCCTGTTCACCAAAATATTGCTTGTTCTGCTGTGCATTAAAAACTTATTTCTGGGCTACCGCTTTGGATTTAGCCATCCGGTTTCAAAATTTCAAAAACGGGATAACGAAACCAACATTTTAAAAAGTAGATTGCCTACATGTATGTTAAACAACCTCCAACATACTGTACAATACATACTTGAATTTCAGTCTTTTTTTTGGGGGGGAAGTCCGTTTTGCCAAGTAGAAATTCAATTTTTGCATGATTTAAAAACATTGTGAAAAGCCTTCCGAAAGCGCCGATCGCACGAAAGAAAACATATGTTGCGTAAGATGCATCATGCACTCCACATTCCTGCATGGCCGTATCCGCGCCGCATTATTCAAAGCATACAAATGTGCACCAGCAAAGTACACAGTCACAAATTCGCAATTGGGCAGAAAATGCAAGCCTACATCGTACGTACAATGTGTGTATTTGGTGCAGTCAAGTTGCACTCGGTACTGTGGCGTGGGTCGCAGCCGGCTTCGGCGCAGATTTTGTGGTGAAGAAATGTGACATGTCACCCTGAGCAAGTTATGAACGATTCTGACTGTAAGTTTCTGGCACCAAATCATCGCAAGATTCCTAAACACGCATGTACATCGAGACCAGAAACTCATGTATGCGTTGCTGCAACGATAATTGTAGCATGTTTTACACACTCCTACATACAGCGCTATGCGTCCTTTGATCATGCACATTATCTACATATACATGTACGTTGCTCAATATCATTCCTTTTTTTTCAAAGCGTTTTCCGGTTTTCAAAAGCTCCGAAAAAGCACAGCACTATTTGCTTGGTATCTCATGTTGCTAACCTCTCATTTAAACCACTTCAAACCACTTCTCTCCATAATGTATGTACAATTCTTCTCTTTTATACATTTAGGTCTGAGTACGAGTATGAATTACAACTCCGATGTGACCTGTACACAAACAAGCACACTCAGTGGTTCTACTTTAGAGTACAAAACATGAGAAGAGGTTTCAAGTACAGGTTTACTATCACCAACTTCATTAAGGTATATTTAGTCACGGATAACATGGTATTGCACCATCATGGCTGTACATGTAGGGCAGTTTCAGCTTTGCACAGCAATTTACAAACCACAAAAGATTAGTAAAACACTGGTAATAGACCTTTCTTTTGTTTACAAAACACTGACATGCTGGTTGGCAGTACTTGGTATGGGCATCCAAATGTTGCAAATCATTTCATCTTCTTGACAGACGGCGTGACCAAATTCAACATTTCTGCAAACTTTCCATAGCTTTACAAAATATATACCATCATAGCTTGTGTTGTTTCCATTGCATTCAGCAATATCTTTCAATGTTTATGAAACATTGTGTACAAATTGGGTTCAAATTGTGGTATTTTTAATGCCCGGCTTTAACGGCTCGTCATAGTTTCCGCCATCTTGGTTGGCAAAAACTTGGGCTGTGATGTTGCAAAAGAAAGGTCTATACTTGACTAATTTGTGTGATGTACATGTATTGGTCTTGACCATTTGAATGTGGTTGTTTTACACTGAGTACAATTCTAAGCCCAATGTCAATGCTCTGCTAAACAGATTTTGTATACCAGTTTATGACTTCACCATATGTACATGTACAGTGCTGGCTCAGAACAGACTTTCTAAGCAGACAGAGAACCTTCATTCATACAGTATGTAAAGTACTTAAGAGCACAATCCAAAATTCATTGCTAAGACATCACATATGCTTGGAATAAGCACATTTTCTTTGAGGAAAGGAGGAAACAGTTGTGATTCTTTGCCAAACGTTAAGACATCTGTGCAGTTGACATGGTTGATAGCATTGATTTGAAAATAGTTATTTTCCATCAAATTGATTTCCTGTTTTACAGCCTGGAAGTCTGTATAATGACGGCATGCGACCTCTTCTGTACTCTGAGATCGAAGCACAGACGAAACATGTTGGCTGGAGGAGAGCAGGAGAAGACATTAAATACTACAAGAACTACCTCAAGTACGTTGCTTCAACCTTACCTATACTAAACACCAGATGATTCTATAGCAAAGAGATTCTACTAGGTCCTGCTGGCCTGGGCACAATTTCATATAATCAGTTACCGTTAGCAGAAATTCTTCACTTACGATTGCAGACATTTTTGCTTACAGTTAGCTTATTTCATGGGAGGGTTGTCCTTTTTGTTATGCTAAGTAAGGACATTCTTCAGAATGCACATGACAGCGCGTTAGCAGAAAAAAAACAAGGTTAGCCTAGAAATTCTTAGCTTTTCGATTAAGCGCCGAAGGTCTTGCTTACGGATTCCATGAAAAAGATTTTACGTGTAGCATTACCTGTTAGCACAAATATATGCTGTAATGGATTCCATGATCTGGGGCCCTTCACATTTGAACCAAACAAACCCTCAAGTGCAGTTTGATTTTGAAGCAGGCTTCACATTTCTTACTTGGTGGATCATTCGAGGGTGTTTCAAAGAATTCATCTTGCTTGGTCATGCGTGCGCTCTGTGCTTCTTTTAGCCTTATGCCAAATTGCTACAAATTTTCCTTGTTGACAGCAATGTTTTGATGATTTCATGTTAAATTCATTTGTAAATATGACTTTTTCTCCCTAGTAACCAGCACTTGATGAGTGAATAGCCACATGTTGACACTAGAATGGGGGAAAGTCTTGGTAATCAGGGGTTGATTTCACAAAGCCCTTCGATTGATTGAAACTCGAGTTACAAAGGATAATCCATAGTAGAGGGCCTATCCTATGTCCTATGTAGGGTTGCAATGGAAGACTTTGGAGAACCGGTCTTCAAGTCAACAGCGCACGCATGCGCAAAACAATGCGCGCATGCTCACAATTGCGCAAGCATGGTTTGTGCCTGTGCTTTTGACTCAAGACCGATTCTCCAAAGTCTCCCATTGCATCATAAGTCCTATGATTGATAGTAAGCTACGATGAGTTTGGTGAAATCGACCCCAGGACTTTCCCTGGCAAACCCATAGTGTGTATGCTTTCTGGTACTTATTCCAAACATCATGAATATTAAACAATTGTACAGTGAGAGGCTTGTAATTTTAATATCTTGCAGCTGTTTTCATCATAAGTGCACTTGAGCTACAGTGCCACGCTCGGTGACCTAACGCACAGCCGAAACTACTCCAAGCCGTGAATTGTCCCCGGAAAGTGGAGACATTCAAACACAGTGTGGGCTGTCAGTTTTAAGAAAGACAAGCAGTCTCCGAATTGCCCCCGATAATCTGGTCTCAGTCTTAACGCAGGGTTGGTCACACGAAGGCATATTCATTTCAATCAAGAGATATCCATGCTATGCATTCTGTGCTAAAATTAACCACTTATATTTGCTGCTCAAGGGTAGACATTGCATGATATAATTTTACATGTTTTTAACTTGTGTATAAATTTGTAGCAGGCAGTTTCTTCACCTAAAGTACTTGTTCTGTTCATGATTGTCCTTCTTGATTATTCTCAGGAGATTGGAAGGCAAAGTGGACAGGAATTTCTACTCATTAACCTGGACCTGTAGCTTCCCACATGATAATGATGTCTGCTACTTTGCTCACTGCTATCCATACACATACTCAGACTTACAGGTAAGACTGTCATGTTTTTGCATCAAATTTCGATTTCTACTAGTCTTAGCCTAAATTTGCTGCTACCTCCTGACCTCGTACAAAGAATACTTACAGGTAAGACTGTTAATTAAATAGTCAATAATGTTTTGTGTCAAATTTCGATTTCTAATAGTCTTAAGCCCTTTTCACACGACGCAAAAAAAAACTCTCAACCATTGAGACATTTTCTCATGGTTGCGAAATCTTACAAAACGGTTTTACGCTGGCCGCTTTTGCGTCTTTTCACACGACACAGTGTAACATTTCGCAAGCCTCCCTTGAGACGGAACGCGGTTAATCGATAAACTATGCATTTCATGAATGTAAAACGCTGCTACCATCACGACGCTGAGGTTGCGCGTAAAGCACGCGGGCGTGCGCGCGGTAGGCAAAGGCAATGAAACACATGGAAAATACAAGCATGCGCAGTGCAAAGTACTTCGCAAGGGTCCCTTGAGAAATTTTGTCGTAGGTCTGGACCTCGGTCAAAATCTCTCAAGCATTCACCAGGGACGTCGGTCACTCTCAAGCATTGGTGTCCTTTCACACGAGTACACTTTGGTAAGATTTCGCAACCATGAGAGAATTTCTCAATGGTTGAGAGTTTTTTTGGCGTCGTTTGAAAAGGCCTTTAGCCGAAATTTGCTGCTACCTCCTGACCTCGTACAAAGAATAGTTTCTACTGCATTAAAATTCCATCCTGTCTTCCCTGCAGTCCTTTTCATTGGATCTATGTACATGATGTATATTGGAAACTCTCTACATGTCTGTGATTTGAATCCTTTCCTAATCAATTTCTCTTTGCCTTCAGGATTACCTGCTGAATCTATCTAATGACCCGGTGTGTAGTAAGTTCTGTAAGCAGAGGATTCTATGCCGATCTCTAGCAGGAAACATTGTTCATATCTTAACCATCACATCACCTGCCAAGAATCCAGAGGATGCTAAGGTAAGAAACCTATCCATAGCAATGTACATTGTAAAGGCCGATTCATACTCGCTGCTTATTCACTGCGTACGCAGCGTTGCGTTCCATTTCGAAGTGTCTGCTCTGCATGTAAGAACGCGCACTACGTACTAAAAGTGCACGTCTTTGTACGAAGATTTTGGAATTGAAAACAAGTTTGTGCGCACCAATTTGATTCGTATTCGGACAAGTTGAAATATTTCAACATTTGCCGGATGCGTACACGCAGTAGAATCTTTAAAGATGACAGACGGGGCAAAATCGGCAGGCAATTTCTTTCAGATATTGCCTAATTTCGACGGTGTGTGATCCACAATAATGACAAAAGAATAATCTCGTCTATACTTCCTTCATTGTGAATCAGTGAATTCAAGAACCTGAGTAGGATTCAACTATGCATCACACATTTTTGAAAGTGTGAACTGTACCGTTATGCGCGTTTCCGCATTCGAATGCAGACTATCACTGCGTATCGGAATTCATATCTTGACAGAGTATGAACATCGAGCGGTTCGAGCGGTTACTCCCGGTAACACGAGTGTGATGCGTGCGCAATACTCTCCGGTGCAGGAGTATACTCCCCAACGATGGAGAGTATACTCTCACTGACCCGAGTGTCGTACTCCGGCCGTTCGAGCCCTCAGGAGTATACTCGTGTTAACATGAGTACCTCGCTCGAACGCAGCCCGAATGTGACATTCACACTGTGCTCTGCGCGTGCGTAAACGCAGCGAGTATAAACCAGCCTTAACTCTCAGTCTGTCAGTAACTCTTCACTGCCTGCTAAAGGTTTCATCATAAACCACTAGGGAAATGTCTAAATTATCTTGAATTCATTGAAAAGTGAACAAAGAAAAATTGACTTGAGCGGGATTTGAACTGGCGACATCCTGAACACCGTACATGCGCTCTTCCAACTGAGCTATCCAGCCCTATGTTGGTGGTGACCCTAATAGTCAATTGTCTTTTTTCGTTTGGCAGCCAGAAGCCATGAAACCACTCACATACTGCTATATCCCAAGGATTTCATTTGATTAATGGCAGATGATGACCATGCTGCTGTCTTTCAAATGTAAACTTCTGTCCATTACACATGTTAAAGGGTGTCAGAGAGCAAGAACTATACCTACAGTAGACATAGGATGGATCAGTGTTAATAATCCCAATCTTGTCTAGACAAATAGAGACCTTTCTCTAGTCATGCATGTGTAACTTGCACAGATTTATGAAGATTTATGCTAATACGGGCGATTCACAATAGTGCGCCACTTTGAGTTTGCAACGCGTTGGCCAATAACAATGGGCGGAATTAGATTTGTCGACAAACTGTACATGTGGAAAGATGTGCAGTTTGTCAACAAATTGTGCAACACGTTGCAAACTTTTGGTGGTGCACGATTGTGAAATGCTGTAATAGGGTAAACTTCAACCGATGGCCGGGGCACCCTGTCAAAACATTGTTAACCCGTTTTCCTCGTACTTGTCAAAGAAACCAACCTTTGAATCACACGAAATATCATTCATTGTTGCATGCTGTATTGGTTTATACATGAATAATGCGAAATAAATCCTGAGCTTAACCCATGGCCAGGTGAATAATGGACCTGTACCTGTTTGTTGCAGATGAAGAAGGCTATTGTGTTGACTGCAAGAGTGCATCCAGGTGAGACTAATGCTAGCTGGATGATGAAAGGATTCTTGGACTTCTTGACAGGATCCTCTGGAGATGCTAAGGTAGGAATCACTCAAACAGACCTACTTAACGTGCTTAAAAACCTGTGTTGGAGTCAAGTCCTCAAATCCGAGAACAGAATACTCAGTGTACTTCAAGGTCCCAGTCCTAGGCCGAGTCCGAGTACAATGCTGATGAGTCCGAGTCCAGGGTATTGAGTATGAGTATATTTAAGGTCGAGTATTGAGTCCACGTCTGTGTAAATGTACAGTACCAATGCACAGTGCCAATAAATGCAGTTTGCTTCACAAAGATGTTTATAATTGGATGTTGTGCCACTCTTCTCAGAAATTCTTGTTTTACAAACCTTGCAAATGACACTGTGCTGCTAACTCCATTTGATACTTAACTCCGATGATCTCCCATTGTATAATTTATTAGAAATTATAACGAAAATGAAATTTGCGCTAAATGGTCCAGTGTACTTCCAAAATTTGAGTACATGGAATCGAGTACCATCCAAGGACATTTATTTCCAAGTACTTTTAATAGAGTACTGTCTGAGTATTTGCATGTACTCAAATTGTACTCACGTATGAGTATACTCCAACATTGTTAAAACCATTAAGTAGACAGTGCCATAAGCTGCCTACCAGTAGGATTTTCAGGTAGAAGGTGTGCAGATCATACACCGTGTACATGTACATGTAAATTGTACATGTGTGTACTCTTTTGGGAAGAAATGAGGTTTTTGAAAAGAATCGTGCCATGTAGACTCAACATTTTGACCAGTTTGCTCTGGTCGTCCTGGGGCATGTACAACATTGGTAAAGATGACAGAGCAACTGCAGGCTGCTCATAATTTGATTTGTCATGGAATAAAAACAAACCTGTGAAATATTCAGCTTAATTGATCATTGGAAACAATGGAAAACAAAAACAAAAGTTGCCAAATTATGTGGGAATAGCTGTCTCTCTGTTTATATTTCTAAGATCAAAATGTTTGGCCGTTTGATTTTACTCTTTTCTGGATAAACACAGCATTTCAGGCAGAAACAATTTCACAGTATGTTTCTACCATTACCGTCATTATACCCTGTAAGTTATACGTAAATCTGTGAACATTTCTGTTTTGGTTTGTTACCAATGTTGTATGCCCTTTTACTTTGGTAGGAAACAAAAACAGAAATGTTCACAGATTTATCTTTTATTTACAGGGTATAAGGATTGTTCTGATAGAAACATACCGTTAAAATTGTTCTACCTGAAATGCTGTTTTTATCTAGAAATTTGTAAAAGCAACAACCAAAAATATTTGCAATATTAAAAATAAATGCATATTCATGGGCAAAAATATCAAGGAAGACTTAGCAGTCATCTGTGAAATTCCCAGTCCCATACGGTGCCCACTTTTTGGGAAAACAGTGAAATTTGCCCACGTTATGTTTTTTGTTTTAATCTGTCACCATTATCTTTGATCTTTAAAAGATCAAAATTGTTTTTGGTCATTGGTTTTACTCTTTTCTGGATAAATACAGCATTTCAGCAGTTAATCTGTGAAGGTTTCTATTTGATTTGCTACCAAAGTATGATACTACATTTTTAAGTAGAAAGACATACATGTGTTTAAATTGTTGTTTTTGCAGCTCCTGCGTGACACATTTGTCTTCAAGATAGTCCCGATGTTGAATCCTGATGGTGTCATCGTTGGTAACTATCGATGTTCCTTAGCTGGGAGAGATCTCAACAGAAACTACAAGAGTGTCTTGAAAGATTCATTCCCATCAGTGGCAAACACTAAACTCATGATCAAAAAGTGAGTTCCTCTTCAAATGTAACATGCTTTAAGTAATGGGAGATTTTTGGAGAGTTGGTCTTGAGTCAACAGCACACGCGCAAACCATGCTTGCGCAATTGTGATCAGTAATTCCTCGGTGATGCATGAATGGATTGCATTGAAATTTGGTCAGAATTTACCTAGTGAGATAGTGATCGAATGCAATAGACTAAATCTCAAATAGCTGAAAAACGTACAATTTCTTTTCATAATGTTTTGAAAATGGGTATGGTTGTATTTTTGGGGGACACACTGTAGATTGGTCATTGTTGCCGTCATGATCTCTATCTGTATGTCTTTGTCATTGACTGTTCTGTGTGTCATTTGATTGATAGATTACTTGAGGAGAGGGAAGTTTCTATATATTGTGATTTACATGGTCATAGTCGTAAGCAGAATGTCTTCATATATGGCTGTGATAATAAGGATAATCCTAGCAGGAGATTGAAGGAAAGAATCTTCCCTGTCATTATGGGTCGCATTGCTGCAGACAAGGTACATGTATGATGACCCAATGCTGGATCTTTACATCCACATTGTCTTGGTGATTGACCAATGTTTATTTCATACGTTAATGACAACGCCTCATCCAAAGTGCTTTAGTGCTGTAGTTACCAGTTTGCTGCAAATTTCATTGGTTTAGAAGAACTACTTGGGGCCAATTTCACTAACACTTTGCGATCATTGCTAAACAGAAAATTGCTACGCACAGTAGCGATCGATTTTGAAAAACATTTGAATGACCAAACAATGAACATCCTTTAAGGAATCTGCTAACTGTGTCAGTGTATTGAGTGAAGCAGCATTATTTCTGAACTATATTTGCTATTTCCTCTCTTATGTCACAACATGATATTTGTTTGTGTTTGCTAAACGTTTCCTTTCATAATAATAATAATCTACTTTTATATAGCGCTTAATACATTTAGTACATCTCAAAGTTCACAGTATTCATTGCTGTGTTTCTTTTCTTTTCTATGCAGTTTGCTTATGACATCTGCAAGTTCAAAGTACAGAAGAGCAAGGAAGGTACTGGCCGTGTGGTGGTTTGGCAAATGGGCATCATGAACAGTTACACTATGGAGGTAAAGTTGATTGACCAATAGAGAGCCACATTGCAATCTGATAGGAGGGCTATACATTGAACAGTTGTTGGGTGGCGTGCAGTGGTACATTGAGTTTTGTACACAAGGGACATACAAAGCCAAGGGTGCCATACGTCCTAGTCATGTTTCATGACTATGTTATTACTCGAACTTACAAATCGATTACCCGCACACACATACGTTCATGTACGTAAAGGCCTCTCTGAAACATACATGTAGTCTTGGGAATCCTGTAAAATCTCCCCCTGAATACACGTACATGTTCGTGCATGCTTGCCTGTGTAGGAAATCATACATATTCAACAGTGTGTCATGGAGATGACGTAGCGCGTTAAATAACGAGGTGCCCACTCATGGCCATTACAACTTATGGCCCTTACAGGATTCCCAAGACTATGTCAGTGCCAGTTATCAGTTTGTACGTTCGAGTAATAGGCTAACATAGATGTGACCCAAGACTACATACATCCCTGAGTGAAACCCATGTCCCACAGCACAACATGCAACAACGGTTTTGTTACACCACGTACCGTCTTGTTTATTTAGGTTTCCAAAGAAATCTTAAGGAAGACTGTCCAAAACCTTGACTGAAGATGCTAGCTATACAAAATGGTTTCATTTTAACTGTTAGATGTGTATACAAAAGAAAGCAGTTCTTTAATATACAGGGTGTCCCAGAAAAAATGCAAAACTTTGCGTCGGAACTATTATATAAAAATTAAACTGTTAATCACTTCAAGATTCAGATATGTGATACAGCCATGTCTTGGCTATCACCAGCAAAATTAGACTAAAAATTAGTGAAAAAACTAAGACTGACTTACCCAACCTCAAAACCCGATTTCCATCTTTTTTTTTCATACACATTATGTGTGTATTGACCACTATGCGCGTTATCCTTGCAAATTTGTTTTTAAGGAGTACTCTTTCAATTGGTCATATTTTCGCCAATAGCGCTCCCCACTTGCGCTAAAAATAGCACACTGGATCTCAGACAAACATTGCAAACGTGTGTGGGTGTGCTTGTTACATGCATGTGCATGCATAAAGTTTGTCTGACATCCGGGGTTTTTCATGTTTTTGTACATGCACGCGAAGGCCAAATCACTCTTGTGACGTCATTAGTGCGGAGCGCTATTTCAGGCCGATTTTGCTTACATTTTACATGGTGATAGCCAAGACATAGCTACAGTTTAATTTTAACATAATGGGCCTTGACACAGTGTTGCGTTTTTTCTGGGACACCCTGTATTGAAGCATATTAGCTCTTGTACCTAGGTCCGATTTCACTAAAGTCTTGTTTTGCGAGGAAGTAGCGATGCAATGGATAATTGATCTTGCAATTACGTTGATTTAAAGTTTCACTAAAGTCCTCGCAATTGCAGCACTTGACAAAAACAAAAATAAATGTTATATTCAAGACTAAAAATTGTTGTCTAATTTTACTTAAAATTATGCAACGTTAATGTCATTTTTCACCTTCGATCTGCACATTTTTCACGCATGATGACTTTATACGACAAAGAAAATTTGCCTTTGTTTATAGAACCATTCTTGGATGAGCCGAAATTGGGAAGTGAAGGTTTAGAAGAAATTGCATTTGACCTAAAAATTTTAGGTATTTGTCACCTTGACTTAAATTTGTTGCGATTAAATTATAGCTTTGCTGGCACTAAATGGTCATTGCAAGATATTCCTCATCTCCAAGTGGAATGCATTGCGATGAAAAATTCATCACAAAGTTTTCATGAAATTTGTCTTTAAATCAGTACTTTATGATCGATTTTCCGTTTAGTGACGGATTTGGGCTTTAGTGGTGATTGCAAAGTGTTATTGAAATCGACCCCAGGTGCACTTTTCCTACTGTATTCAAGAATCAGATACAAGCTGTATCTGGGGCCAATTTCATGGAGCTGCTAAGCACAAAAAGTTGCTAAGCACAAAAATATCTTGCCCAATAAAACAAACCACGGTTACAATTTTCATTTAATATTCATGGTATGCGAACAACAGCCATAAAACAATCACAAGTGATACACAACACATGGAAATTTGGTTGTTAACCCTGTTTTTATTAATATATTCGTGAAATAACCACAAGGGAAACTGACTGAGTTTTTAAGTCATTGAAAAGTGAACAAAGAGTTGGTAGAGCGCCTGTACGGTACTCAGTCTATTTTTCTTTGTTCACTGTTTTTATTAAGACAGAGATGTCATGCTTAAGAAATGATTGTGCTAAGCAGCGCCGTGAAATTGGCCCCAGGCCTGCTTTGAATAGCTATAAGAGATGTAGTTAGCTTGGTTATAGTTCTAGTTTGCCATTGACAAATTTCAAGCCATTTTACGATATAATCATGTCATATTTAATGACACCTAATGATATCTTAGAAAATATCGGTGAGCGTGAAAAGCACAAACATTAACTTATTTAAATGTCTCTCTGACATCTAATTATCTCTGTGACTTTCCTTGCATGTGTTCCATTTATTGTACAGGCCACATTTTGTGGTTCCACGTTGTCTGAGAGCAGCCCTGGTCATTTCACCACAGCTGACTATGAGGCCATGGCACATCATTTCTGTGATACAATCCTGGATTATTTTGACCCCAATGAGACAAAAGTAAGTTTTTCCATACAGTAGAATAGTCTATGGCTACCAGTACTGTTCAAATAGGAACCTTTTAAGCAAGTAGGATTATTCAAAGTGATTAACATTTTAATATTCCGATCCAGTAGGCCTTGCCCCTTGACAAATTGACCAATCACAACGCTTTATTTTAAGGTCCGACAAATTGCCGCCATTTTGTCGGACAAAATGTTATGAATTTTGTATTCTTTACTACACACTTTTCGTTCGCTTTAATTTTGTTTTGTATATGTACAAGGTATTCTTTACAAACCTGATTTTTATCCTTAACCATGATCATTTAGCGGTGTTTATTTTCATTATATTTCTGACTCTCGATGCCCTGGCTGAGAGGAAATGTACAATTTTGGCCTTTTCCAAAACCAAAATCCAACGGAGAGAGTTGCTTTCGGTGGTTGAGAGTGTGCAATACTTCAAATTTGGGCGATCATAACACGTTGTGTGTGTGGGTGTGTGCGTTGGGTTATCCTTTGTCACATAATATGTTCGATCGTAGGGCTCGTGAAATTGACCCCGGGCATCAAGTATAATGTGAGAAGAGACTGTGCAGGCTTATCATGGGAGACTTTTAACTAACCATTGTTAACCTCAAGAGGGCGCTCTTCACTGTTCTCGGGAAACGTGTGTTGTGTTACTTTTGTGCGCTCGTATAACAATATACGTCGTAAATACAACCGGCGTAAAATAAGCGCATGAAAATGTCGTGTTCATACTGTGCAGTGCCCAGTTGTGGTGGCAGGGGGGACATGAGTTCCCCAAGAACAAAGAAATGCAGCATATGTGGCGATTGGCCATCAAAAAGGCAAGTTACAAGCGATTATGGTGGCCGACGGCAAACATCATGTTTTGTGCACAAGTTTTTACTTTGGCAAGCGAGACCAAGCACATTATATTCCTTGCCAAACATAAGAATTTCACCTCAATATGTATTTTCGGGTATTACAATTGGGTTTGGCGGCAATGAGAAGCCAAAAGTTACTTTTAAATTTCTTGAATTTAATGTTCACAGCATTTTCCTGCGTCATTAGGAGAGTTTTTTGACAATAATTGACTTAAAGCATGTAAAAAAGTTTTCATGAGACTTTTTGTTTGCTGCCCTCTATCTACAGCTCGCTCCAAAAGTCTCCCAATAACTGGTTATCATGGGGCCTGTTTGTTTCATGCACAAGATTAGTGATCCTGCTGATCTGGATTCCATTTGAGTGTATCCTGCATCACAGCATGGGACATGTGGGATGTGGATCTGCAAGATCGCTGATCGCATGCCTGAAACAAACAGGCCCTTGGTGTCCATGATGGGTCAAGTCCAGCCTCCATTACTAACAGGCAAAATATTCACACACGTCCACAACTCCACATCAGCAGATGTAAAGTCATTAGCAATTTATCTCATCATTTTGATTTGTCTTTAATATTCTTTCCTCTTGACAATGCATATTCCTGTAACCACGGTAATCTATTTTATCTTTTGTATATTTCTTGGTTATAATTTCAATACATACAATGTACAGTTATTTTAGACGTATTGTCTTTGTTACTTGGATATTGAAGCAGTGCTTTGTTATTGAAAGTCATTTTAAAATAATGTGATGTTGAGTGGCAGTGAGTACAGTGGGAAGAATGTCCATATTTCTGTTTCTGAGTTGATGTTTAGTACAGCATGTATGTACAGTGTACACTGCCAAATGTCTTGAAAGTATTGCCACATGTTTATCACTGCTGTTCCATACCATATTATGCTCACATGTCAGCATGTATATGTAAATATTGTGTCAGTGTATTAGTGTAAATCTTTGTGTATTAATGTGTCTGCACCATTGGTTCCAACTGTCCATCTCATGTATTGTAGTCATGTCATTATTCCACCATGTTGGGCCATGATTTATGACAAGTCCCATGCTATTTGGGAATGTACCTGAATACAGGATTCTTATTCACAGTTGTTCTTCATGGAACTCAGTCTGCACATTGAATAGAAATTGCCACAATGTTGATTTTGAGTCTGATTTATCCTAGCAATGCTTAGCTTTGTCTCTAGCTCCAACTTTGACTCTCATAGTAATGAGGTATCAAAATAGAAGCCTTTTGCTGCAGTTTTTACATTACTCCTCCATTTTTAACAAGAAAACAGAGTTTCCTCTATCTAAAAGAAACTTTTCATGATGGGAACGATCGAATGTACAGAGGTTTTGAGAATGCCCATAGTGAATGAATTAAGCAGTGTGTTCATCCATGTGTACTTAATATAAGGACCACAGTCATAAAATGGGCATCAAGCATGGCATTTCATAGAGTTACTTATCAAGCACCAAACTTTGCTTTGAAAGCATAAATCAAAATCATTTCATTCTTAATCAAATCATGTTGCCAACCAGAATTCTTTGTGATCAGGTGATAAACAAATGAAAAGTGGATTTTACAAGTGAGACCCAATAAGCATTGCATGAAGGTTTGGTTGGTAGCAAATTTTGTGGCTTTATGAAATTTACCCCTAGTTTAAAATACATGTACATGTAATAACATTGGTATAATGATATCCATTTGAATACGTTCAAATGCATTCACATGTGATATGTACAAGGTTTATGTCATAATCTCTGTATTGGCTCAATCTTATGAGGTGTTTACTAATTGTTGACATTTGATTACAGTGTGAACAAATACTGTCTGATCTGGAGGAGAAACTAAGGCAACAGATACTACGTCATCTAGAGAAGACTGGAACACCCCTTCCAGATAATGGAATCATTGACCTGAGTGAGGATTATTCATCAGCAATTGAATCCAGGTATGTGCTTTGGATGGAACCATTCACATTTTGGGGAAGATGGACTATGGACAAGTGAATTGTATAGTTATGGAATGAAATATGTATTTGTTGTATCAATGTTATGATTTGATTAGTAATGTGATGTCAAATATTTTGGTTTACAGCACAACAGGCTCAGACAGTTCAGTAGATGATGGTCTTCCTGTTCATCTGTTAGCACTGGCACCAAAGGTATGTGGTTCCTGGTTCATTCATCACACATTATCAACTGAATTTGATTGTGAAAAAAAGGAAATACACTTAAAGGTACAATACATGATTGGTACAGGTCACAGGACAGCACTCATACTTTGTCTGATCAAACACATACATGTACATGAAATAATAAACCTCTGAAAATTTGAGCTCAAACGGACATCTGAGTCACGAGAAAATAGCAAAAACCCGACTCAATTTTCCTTATAAAACATGAATGGTTTTGATCTTACCCCGAGATCAAAACTGTTTTCGGTCTTTGTTTGACTAATTTCTGGATAAATATACAGCATTTCAGGTGGAAATAGTTTAACGGTATTTTTCTACCAGCACCATCTTCATACATTGAGTGAAAGGGGATAACTAAAACAACTGAAGTGAGGGTGTCCTTTATGTTTGTTCCAAAAATCGTTCGGACGAATGATTTTTGGAAAAGACACTAAATCTTGATTTCCTTGAAAAACCCAGCATCTGATGAACCAAAATTTCCCATGGTGACTGTTTCCACTGTTTCAGGGTTTGGGTCCATTTTCTGTCTCGAACTCAATAATTTATTTTTGGAGGCATTGCAAATCCTATATGCTCCCTTTAAAATTAGAATTAAAATTTGATATGTATTTAATCAATTTCATAAGCATGTACTTCAAGGTACAGTACGTGATTGGTGACATACCCAAGCAGAAACGCTCACAGATTTACGTATTATTTACAGGGTATAGATGGTGATGGTAGAAACATATCGTTCAAATATTTCTGGATGAAATGCTGTACTTGTCCAGAAATAAGAAAAGCAACGACCGAAAACAGTTTGATCTCAGGGTGAGATCAAAACTCCTCTAATAGATTTGAAAATACCGTGAGCGTTGTCAACTGTTTTCTCACAGTTTCTGATGATTATTTGAGCTGAACATTTCACAAGTTTGTTTTTATTCCATGACAAATCCAATTATGAACAGTCTGAAGCTGTTCTGTCACGTTTACCAATCCTGTATTATGGCTTTACATATCAATTCCTTCCATAGCAAAAACGCTCCTTTTTAAACCCTGTGCGTGTACCCTTATCTCTAGATCTTTGGCCTTGAGTATTTTGTAAACAAACTTCCTGCCATATGTACAGTACAGCTAGCTATGTACCATGCACAGTATGTGCAGTGTACTGTACACGTGCGTACATACCGCATGTGTTAAGTACTGGTGGACCATGGATATAAGAGATTATTCAATTGGTTGAAGATTCTTCGTCTCCATTTGGACGGTGGTTAACATTGGCCAATCACAATGAAATTTATATTGATAGTAAGCTTAGGAATCACTGAGTCTACTGTGCTTTTAACAGAGTCAAAGGAGGGCGCTAGCGAAATTTGTGGCGGGTTGAAAAAGGGCAGTGCAGCAGAAAGTAGCGGAAAAGCGATTCTACACACAAATTTTGACAAAACCTGGAGAGAGTTGTGAAGTTTATCCAAAAAATGACGGTCTTTATTAAATTGTCATTTATTCCAAAAAAAGTCACAGTAATCGAAAGAACATGATATATTCTTCCTCATACTTGATTAACAACTGAAACTTTTACCGCGTTTGTTAGTTATGACGTTGGAATTGAAAAAAGTCCGCTTATTCCATGTACTGTTCCAATGGGGGGATGTTTGGGTGGTTGTGTGGTGCCTTGAAAAGGAGCGAAAAGGAATTGATATGAGCATGAAAACGCGCCATTTGTCCGAGGAAATATTAACAGATTGTTTGCATTGATCTGTTTAGCTGAGTAAAAAGAAGAAATTGAAGACGAGGAAGGAACGCGACAAAAAGAGGAGCAGTCTGGAGAAAGAGAAAGAAGAAGAGAAGAAACCAACGACACCAAAGAAAGTAAGCAAGAGCAGTAAACTATTGACATACCGGTACACTGTAAATGACAGCAAGTCAATAACCCTGATACAGTCTCCTAGGAAAGACTAGTCTTGTTCAAGACGGTATTACGTAGTTGTATCTGGCCAACAGATCGTATGTACGTGTACGTGTCAACACAACAAACGACCCGAGATAACGTCTACGCCACACACACAAGCCTGTAATACCGTCTTGTCCATTTTCTCCAAACTGCCCGGAAAATTCCGGGCAATAACCCCCCGCGAAGTCGGCGCATCATGATGTAGCCTTATTTGCATTAATATATTTAGAAAATTTGCATGGGGATGAAGTCTAGTACTGCAACGACGTCGCAAGCATTATATACAGTACGCATACACACGTGTATTTACAGTACTTGTAAATTACATGTGCCGTACGTAGGCCTTCATTGATATCGTACCATGGCAGCTGACGGATCGTATTGAATTTGGAGGCCTTGGATTTTGCAACACAAATGTCGGGGATTCGAGAGTTTTCCGGAGAACAACAAGGCTCTTAGACAACTTGGGAATACAATAAATTTACTAACCGTGCCCCTCGAAATCATTCCGTGTCTTCATGGAGCCCGGGAACAGACTCCATGGTATCATAATTGAAGTGAAGTATCAGAACATTGTAGTCTGAGTATCACACATTCTACTCAGTGTCACTACGTACGAACGTCTGATACATGCGTGCATGCAAACTTTATGCAACACGGCACATCAGCCAATTAGATCTGCTTTGAGAACATTTCCGTCTGGGTCATGACAGAGGATGTTGAACTTGATTGGTCAAAACCTAGAGGTCAGTGCTGGGTTGGCTTGCATAATTAATCAGGAAATCTGCACGCATGTGATCATGGTGATAGACGCTCACTCGCTGTACAGTGAGTGAGGCTATGACATAGACTATGGTAGATGTATCAGCTACCTTTTTAAGGTCATATTTTTAGTGTCCATACATGCCATTTTTTTATTCAAGACAGAGAATGCTCTCAATATGAAAATACATCAATTCCATGTTCATTGCTTTGGAGGATGTTTAGAAATTGGTTTATATTAAATGTTTGTGTACGACCCTATGGAATGTCTCCATTAGTACCCATCCTTGGTTATATTATACATTACTTATATGTTTCCCAGCAGTGAATATTGATGCCATTCTAATGACTTGTTTTGAAGGATAATCAGAAGATGAAGTATCGTCACACTGATCGTTCAACATTACACTCAGCCAACAAGACAAGAACGTCTGTTAATAAGACTGGAGATGGCATGCCGGTATTTGCACAGGAGAGATGTGAGGAGAAGAACTTGAAGAAAGTAAGAGCAGAAAATCAAAGCAGGATCACAAACTGTTCATGGTTGTCTTTTTGAGCACTTTTAAAATATGCTTAGGGCATGTAGGGAGTTAGGAGGGCCTGTGACATGTTTTCATCCTAGCAGGATTCTTATTAAACATGTGAAAGGCTATTGGTTGCGCTTGATTTTGAAAGAGTAGGCTATCATGCGCAGCCATAGGATCTTTGCTACATGTATCTGTCATGTCTATCTACAGTATAACAGACAGTTATGGCAGTTTGGCCAGTTGCATGTATGCTAGAGATCAGCTATTCATTGCTGTCAAACATGGCTCATATACTTATAGGCATATACATATGAAAAACCTACGTGACGCACCTGTGTATTAACGAATGGGGGTAACATCCGTCATGACGACAGCCATGTTATACCGCCCCTCTGCGCTCACACGTTTATAACGATCTCGCAAGCCGCGTCGTTTCGCGGTACATGATGCACCAGAAACATGATGGAACGCCGCAGCTATATTCGGTGGCTTAGATTGTTTGTCGGTAATTCCATCATTAAATTCGCCAATTTTTGCCATTCTGTCATTCTGTTCTCCAATTCCATCATTTAAATTGGCAAATTGAATGATGGAATTACCGAAGCAAACAATCTAAAGAAGATAGCTACGTCATTCGTTAAAAATACCGTTTGGAACACTCTTTAAAAATGGCGCCGTGAATGACACATCCTGGAACTGCCCGCAATGTGTCATCTAGTTTTCTTATATCTCTACATATAGGTGCCATGTTTTCTGTGTAATGTGTGTACATGCTGTTTGTAGTGTTTACACAGCTGGATATATTTTGTGTTTTTGTTGATAGACTGAATACTTGGAAGCGTTGACCAATGCATATCTAATGAGTGGAGTATTGAAGCCAAGTCAAGGTATGTACGCACAGTCATTGTCATTCTCAGGTCATGTGTACTCACTTCCAACTGTTTTTCTTTTACCTTGGTTTGAATCCCACACACCTTCACATTTTCCTCTCAAAAATTACTGTATATGAAACTTTTATCAATTTCCTGTAACACTCTAGTTTGGCTAAAACTGTTGTTCAAACCATAGTCCATTTTCACCTTCTTTTACAAAACTGGACATGTTTTACTTTTGTCAGTTTGTTGTGTTTCTGCACCACTTGACTTGATGATCTGGGGCCAATTTCATGGCGCTGCTTAGCACAAAAATTTGCTAAGCATGACATTTCTGTCTTAATAAAAACAGCATTTACAACCAATCTTTGCCTGTTGTTCGCTGACCATGAATATCAAATGAAATTTTTAACGGTGGTTTGTTTTTTGGGGTAGGCCTAAGACATTTTTGTGCTAAGCAAATGTTTTTGGGAACACACTGCACATGCGTTACTTTCAAAGTCAGGCACAGCCAATTAACATACACGTACATGTCCATGCATGCAGGCCAGTGAGGGTAATCATACATATTCAAAAGGGTGTCATGGGGGCGACGTAACATCTCACGGCCTTTATAAGATTCCCAAGATGTTGTTTTAGGAAGGTCTTTACGTACATGTACGTACGTGCGGGTCAGTGAGTGGAATCGGTTCATGCGTTCATGTAATAACAACGTCGTGCACCAAAACTAGCTCCGGCTCCATTTCGTGAATCCATTCTAAAATAACGGGTATAATAACGAGGCTTTTGGCTGCGGTTCAGAAGTAGATTCTCTGGTTTGAAAAAGAAACAGAGCTTCAGCTTCAATGAAACCACAACCTATATTTTCAGCATATGGAGTACAGAGACACAGCTGGAGCCTGAGCCGGAGCCGAGATTTGAAAAATGTTGCAGATGTTCTTCATGTGTCTGTCTCTTTGTTTGTGTGGATGTGGTATACCTCACTGTGTGATTGATTTCTCTTTGTTTTAATCCTCCTCTGTTGCCGTGACTACACCTGCATCAACCTCCTCCTCCTCATCCTATGTGACTATAGAGGTTCCATCCTTGCGCTATTCTGCAGGTAATGCTAACCTGTGTGCATCAGGAGTTCCAATGAGTCATCTTGAAGGACTATGTCCGCATCATGAGAAGGCTCTTGCTGATCAGTATGTGGCCAATCAGCTTGCTGGAATCTCATTCTCTGGTAGGTCATCTATAGCGTGTTCTTTCGTTCCCTCATGCTTACTTGTGCTTCCAGCTCGGTTATACATGTAGGTGCACATGCGCAATTATTTTTCTAAATTGCATAATAGGGAGACAGGTTAGCATCTGAAAGTTAACATTTGGGAGACACCGGTCAATAGGGAGACATTTTGTTGTCTCCCCAAAAATATTACTACATCTTAAAGACATATTTTTAATGACCATATTTTGATAGAAGACAGAGAATGCTCTCAATATGAACATATTTCAATTACAAGTTTTTAGAAAAAGGTACGTAAAGTCGAGTGCACGTCCATATGAGAATGTCTCCCTAAGTACCCATTATCGGTAATGATTATTATTATTATTATTATTATTTATTTCTGGTAATGACACCAAGGATTCCTCAAAAGTGCCCAAGGCACTGTAGCTCGCAAGCCTGATGAAATCTTTTATGGAAAGATGATGAGAAGAAGATACAGTTTTACAGGTGGGAGGAAAACCCCAGATTAATATTCTGGGTAAAACCCACGGAATCAGGCAGGGACTGAAAACCCAATCCACTTGTGAACCAAGCCGGACTTGAACCCGGTCCACAGAGGTGAAAGGCGAGGAAAGAACTGCTACACCAACCTGACTCGTAATAGTAGTAATAAACCAACAATATTTGCCCGAGTTTCAACTAGACGGATAAGACTCGAGAGGTCTTGCGTTGCAAATACCAGTACCCTATTTTTCATGGATTATAAGGTGAAAGAAGCAACCATCGATCATGTTATTCCCCATTACTGTCACTTTCAGTTTAAAAACTAAAATTCTTCAGAAATACTCTTCTCCTGCCTGTTTTAAGCATTCACAAGTTCAAACAAAATTAACGAAAAGTTTCATCTGCTTACATTTCGGCCATCTTGAAACAATGCACTGTGGGATACTTACGAAATAACCCGCTTGGTGAGTCGCTCACTTGGGTCAGGCTGAGTAAGCGCGAGATGTGATGTCAAAGTCAAATTGTAACGCAGTCGCGCTTCCAGGAGTAAGCGCGGGGGAATAAATCGGTCGCGCTACTATCATGTCTGTATTGGGCATGTCGATCAGGTGATGGAAGTAAACATTTGAAAACACCCCCACGCCCTGATTATTACAACCTACCATATTGTGATTGGTCATGACTTTTAATAATTAGATGATGGAATCATTTAGTATGATTTTAAAGTTAGTGACATACTTCAGTTGTTGTCTTTTCATAATTTGATTTGTCACGAAATAACAATCCAAACCTGTGAAATTTTCAGCTCAATTGGTCATTGGAAACAGTAGAAAACAGCGAAAAACCGTTGCAATTGTTACGTGAAATTGTAAGGTTATTGTAATTGTGAGGTTTTGATCTTGGAGATCAAAACTGTTTTCGGTATTTTGTTCTACTCATTTCTGGATAAATACAGCATTTCAGGAGGAAAAAATGTACCTGGTCCATCTTCATACCCTGTAAGTTATACGTAAATCTGTGAAGATTTTTGTTTTTGTTTCCTACCAAAGTATGATACTACCTTAAACATAAGTCACATATAAACTTTAGGTTTGGGGTTTTTTGAGGTTTTTTATTAAGAAGTAATAAATATTAATGGTCTAACGAATAGAGTGTTTATCAGTTTAGCAAAGTGAATTGAAGACAAGTCATAGGAAACATGCATGATGGGTCTTGCTCCAGGATGAATGCACTGTTCCATCCAGACCGGTATGACCAGGGCTGAGGTCTTGTAGCCCAGGCTACGGTGTGCACTGTCTCAGGCTGGCTGTTGAATGTACAAGCAAAACCTGAGTTGAACTTGTACGTGAACATGCTGGAGTTGCCCCGGCTGTCCTTGGGGTCTCCATACATTCATTTTGAAGACTTGATTTCTCTACAAATCTGTAAATCCTAAATCACCCTTTTACCAGATTTCTTTGCTTGATTCTTAAAATGTGTTTTGGTTGGTGTTTTAGACAACTGGAATCGATGTCCAAATGAGCCGCATACCACTGTGGAACCTGTAGGCCATATGAACCTATCACCCTACCAACACAGGAACTTTAATAATCATCTAGTTACCATGACTGCACTTCAGCAACAGCAGAAACCACTCAATGAATATATACGCCAGGCAGCACAACACATCAAAACCAGGTATGAAAAATGCATATGAGGTCAATGTCAAAGGTAGTGTCTGGTCAAAGGTCATAGATCAATATCAGAAATTTGATAATTGATATTATGTTACTGTCTGCATAAAGAGTTCCCATCAGTTTTCAGCTGTGCAGCATTTTGCTGAGAACAAAGCAGATCTCATATTGTGAATATTGCCTTTGCCTCCTACTTTTATGCTCAGGGTTTGAGCCAATTTCATCGAATCTGTTTAATAAAGCTTATAATTTTGCTTACAGATTCCGTAAAATCTATTTCATGGAAACTGTAAGCAAAACTTTCTGTGCTTAGTCGGGTAGGAAAGAATTTCTCTAGAGGCTTACCTTGGTTTTTTCTACTAACGCGCTGTTATGTGCATTCTGCAGAAAGTCCTTGCTTAGCGTAGCGAGAAAGAAAACTCTCCCGTGAAAAATCCTGACTGTAAGCAAAAAAAGTCTGCTATCATAAGCAAAGAATTTTTGTTTACGGTAATGGATTCCGTGAAATTGGGCCCAGAATGGGCCAAATCTGTTAAGCAGCTTTATAATAGTTGTGTTGGGGTTAACCATGAATGGGGCTCTTAACAAATCCACATGATTAATGAAGGGATTCAATTGTAGTGGGAATTCAGGTAGCTGGTGTATTATAAGTACACTGCAGAACAGTGAGGTTGTAGAGTCATTGAAAAAAAGGCAAATATTGAGGTCAGGTCAGAGGTGAAAGGTCATAATACGGTGGTATTTGTGAACTTACAGACCCCAGACTGGTAAGAAGCCACGTGTTGGTTCAGCAGGAATCATCAAGACTCATCCATCACCATTTGATGAACAATCTGAAGGCTCAATGGGACAGCATAGTGTCTCTGATATAGTCAAGAGAGGTAGGTTCAACACTGTCATAAGTACATCATCCTTGGCTCCCAATTAGGATGTACAATACATAACCAATATGGTTCTTTAATTCACCCTAACTAACAACTACTATAACAGACAATATCTGTGCATCCTGCCATGATGTTCGTTATTGCGGTGTTCAAGTGGACGCAGAATGATGGTGTATATTCTACAGATATTCTGTAGCCATTCTGCATATATTGTGCACATTCTCAGTCTAAATTGGTGGATATTCTATGCACATTATGCTGATTTTGTGCATATTGAAGAGGAATTTTCCAAATATGAACTATGGGAATTGTAAATTCCATTTATTTGAAATATTTAGGCATGTGTGAAACTGTATTGCTCAGACATTCTGCTGATCTTGCGTACCCTGCCAGTGTTGTAGTACTCGTTCTCCGTCATACTCGTACTTGAGTACTTCTTTTTTACTCTAACTCGTACTCATGGAAATGCACTCATACTCAAAAGTAAAAAAGCGCTGTACTCATAGTCATACTTGTACTCATACTCATGACAAAGTACTCATACTCATCTCGTACTCACACTCATACTGGTACTCATCAAAAAGTACTCAACTACAACAGTTTAGCCTGCAGATATTTCAGAATTTGCAGATAATTGTAATTTACAATGACAGATTTGGTTTGTTTAATTTCCAAACATTGTGAGACATTATCAATGAGACTTGGTCCCCAATTCAAAGGTTATTTTGTGTCTGTTTTGTGTTCATATTACCATGGTTACAGGTGTTTCCAGTCGGAGTGCTCGCAGTCCCTCTGCAACGAGCTTTGCAGTTTATGACGGGTAAGGTGTCTATTCTTTATATTTAGTTTATTCATGTTATTTGTAGGTTTTGTTTTTCAACCTTTTTCATGTCTAGTTCAAAATGCAAGATATGGCCATTTGTTGAGGTTGAAGCTCTGTTTCCCTGTTCATAATAAGCATCAGCCAGAACGTGTTTCTTTCTCCTTTGGAATCAATTCCACTGATGACCATTACGGAAAAAGGGTTACATGTATATCAGGCATGTAACTTTTCCTCGGATCAGCTGATTTCCTCGTTTTTCTCATCACACTCATGCCATTGAAAATAGAATAACACTGCTTAAAGTCTGTAGAGCGGTTCCGAATTTCCTCGATTTTTTTTTATAACTTTAGTCGAAGTTGCATGCCTGTTATATTCTCTATGAGTTAACTTACTGCATACAAGGTTTTACAGTGTTTTTTTACCTACAATGTTTCACTTTGAATGCAGCGGCAGCCATTTTTTCAAAATGCTCTCTGTCATGTCTGTCGGTCCCATACAAGTGATAGCCTTCAGCATGCCCCACCCCCTATATACATGTATGTTAATAATGGATGCGTTGTATAACGCAGAGTTAAAGGTATAATACATGATTGGTTAAGGTTTTTTATGAACGTAGCAAAACTAATGTTATTTTGACTTTGTTGACATTGTCTAGGCATTCATATGGTAGTCTTCTTGGACAGGAGAGATCGCCATCAAAGCACAGTGCACAAGGTAAACACTAGTCAATACCTCTATGCATTATCATATGAGCCAGGGCAATTCAATACAGTACAAACATATGCAGTAAGCAATAATACTGAGACTTAATAAGCATTTTCCGTTTTGTAGTATAGTGGATTGAAATGTTTTAATGCAGTGAAGAATATGAGATTAAGATAGTTGACAAGTAGTAACAAGTTAAGATAGAAACAAGTCAGGCCTCAATTCCATGGAATCCGTTACGGTCTATTTTTGTGCTTAGGCATGTTAGGCCTTAGGGGTACCGTTATAATTATACATGAAACTATTTCATGAAATCCATAAGCAAGACTTTCGGCGCTTAATCAGTTTACATGTAAGCAAAGAATGTTTAAGCTAACCTTGATTTTGTTTCTGCTAATGTGCTGTCATGTGCATTGTGCAGATGGTCTTTGCTTAGTGTAGCGAAAAACAAAACTCTCCCTTCAAATACGCTAACTGTGAGACATAAATTTCTGCTATCATAAAAGCGAAGAATTTTTGCTTACGGTAACGGATTCCAGAAATTGGACTCTGATCAGGTGATTCTTCCGGCCACAAAAATAAGAAAACAGAAAATTCTGTTGTCTGAATGATAAAACTGGCAGTTGCAATCATCGTGCATTAAACATGTGTGGCCAAGCTCCAGGAAATGAATAGAAAAACTCACAAAATAGCAGAACCTGCCCAGTGTCATGGCTCTGCTTACCCTAACCTTAGAATCAGCGCTTATTGAAGCACAATATTCATATGTTATGAAACGGAGAAATGTTCAGTTGTGAACTTGTACATTGTTGTTTTTGTAACCAATACTTTCTCTGTTACTGGCTTGGGTAGAAATTCAAAGCTAGCCCTGTAAGCAAAGAATCAGGATCATACCGTCACTGGAACCATGAAATGGGGCACTAGTGCTTTCATGCACATTCTATGAAGTCAAGTCTGATATAACAAGTGCTACAATGCTGGGTTAACAAATAGCATAGATAGATACATGTACAGGTGTACATACAAGTAGCTGGTCAGAGTGACTAATCACAGGGAAAGTTGGTAGTTGTAATCAGTGCATTGCAACTATAGTACTGATGGTTCATGCATGGCATTCTTCTATATTGCTATTTAAAGGCAGTGTAGAGGATTTGCAAGGCCTCCATAAATAAATTCTTGAGTTTGAGACAGAAAATGGACTCAACCGTTTCGTAAACAGTGCAAACAGTCACCATGGGAAATCTTGGTTCATCAGATGCTGGGTTTTTCAAGGAAATCAAGATTTAGTGTATTTTAAAAAAAAAGATAGTTCGTCCGAACGATCATTTTAGCAATTCGAAAGCGTGGTGTAACCGTGAAGGATTCGGAGGGGGCAAGATTATTTTGGCCGTATTTCTGCTATCCAAATGAAAAAGCGTAAAAAGGTACATATGAAAGAACGTCTGTAAGGAAGTTTAAGACCTTCACTTCTGTTTAAGTATCAAATTCAGCCAAAATGCAAATCTTTGCAAATCCTATATGCTCCCTTTAATGCAATTATTAAATTGCAAAAATTGGCAACCCTAAGAATGCTATGCATGTATCATTGTAGGTTGTTTCACCTGTATGGTGTTCAATCATTTCTTGTGCGGAATCTGTGCATGAGGTGTTATTTAACAAAATGGGAAATATGTGCAGTTTAACTAACCCCCTATAGCCTTGCATGATGCATGCAGTCACTTCAACAAACTGGAAAGCGTTAAGTATTTACATGTATAACTAGGGATGCTGGTTAAAGTCACTGCTATCAGCTCAAGGTTCACTGTAATCAAATTTGGAAAAGGGATGAAAGCGCTTTAAAATTATTGCTTAATACATAATTAATGACGATATAAATTATATGTATGCCCCGCCCCTCAAAAAAGTCCCCCTTTGGAACCGACCCACTCAACAAAAGCTTGTGACGTCACCTACAGAACTAGTATAGGCTCGCACCACAGTACACTGCGTTGCGTTCTGCATGTGAAGTAAGCAAGGTTTTTCGTCGCAAAAAAAAGTGTGCTTAATTATGGGTCTAAAATACCTCCTTTCTCTATATACAATATTTGTTAGCGTAAACAATAATAGACAGGCTGAGTTTTATAACAATACAGATCTATGTATTTAACCTCCTATGAGTTTTGATTACAGTAAACCTTTAATAACCAACTCAGTATTTTCTTGCATGCTTGCATTTACACCACAAATAACATCAATTCCTGAGCCAACATGTGGGGGCCATAGGTGGCAAGTGCGTTAGGCACTCGCCTCTCACCAATGTGGCCCGGGTTCAATCCTGGCTTGGGTCGTTTGTGAGTAGAGTTGTGCGTTGGTTCTCTCCTATGCTACTAGGGTTTTTCTCCAGGTTCTCCGGTTTTCCTCCCTCCACAAAAATCAAACACTTTCGATCTCAGGCTGTACTCCGTGATCATTATGAGTTGATGTGGCTGGCAGCCAAAGGCGCCCATGAAAGCCAGCTACTCGATCACGTTGAAGTCGCATCCTTCGCAATTCAGCACCCCAGCTGCCAGTAAGGATGATTAGCCTCCCAAATTATTATTATAAAAAAAAATTGTTATTATAAAACTGGACTAAAATTGATTCAGCAAGCATGATATGATCCACGACCACAGATCTTAGTGATTTCAGACACTGCATTCTTCTTGTATGTACAATGATGCAAACAACATTTTCATTGATGTTGAATAATTGGCAATTGAAACATTACTCAAGAAGCTTTGTATGAATTCTTCAAGTTCATATTGAATATTTGATGTTTGATTGACTCTGAGTACAATTTCTAAGTACAATTTCTGAATTTCACTCTTGTAATTTTGCCTTTGATTTATGAGCTGCTGGTGATACATTTTTATCAGTTTTAGATGTCCTCTTTCCTCTTGTACAAGTTGTTGAAAACAAAATCCATTAACGTGGTGTTTGACTTCTTTGGAACTGTTAGCAGGATCACAACATAGGTCATTTGTGACCAACAAATCATTTGACCATCATGAAGATAAAGCAGGTTTGTTAAGCTACCTTATTCAAGGTAATATCTCACTGTTTGGCACAAATCTAGTTTGGAACCAGTGAAAGCACACGTTATGCACTCATTTATATGTCAGAAGGGTAGATTGTCTACAGAAGGTGCATTTTTGTCTATATATAGTTTGGGTGTTCGTTTGTTTCTTTGTGCAGTTTCTATGAATATTAATCATTTGATTGCAGGATTTGAGATTTTAGAGTGTTGCCGTGATATTAAGCTTTGTTCTTACTTCTAAATCTCTGGCTGCAGTTTGTAGTCACTGGTTTGTGGTCAGTGGCTGTACAGCCATGACAGCAAAACATTCTGGACATGACCTTTTATTTGATTTTCACAAGTTATCTAGAAACCAACTTTTTAAGGAGTTTTGTGTTTGCCTTTAAAGGGAATGTACAACATCTGTAACAAACCAAAACAGAAATGTTCACAGATTTACGTACGGTATTTAACTTTCAGGGTATTTATCCAGAAAGAGTCAAACCAAACACCAAAAACATTTTTGATCTTGGCAAGATCAACAATTGTTCAATATGTTTTAAAAAGAAAATTTTTGTCAGATTTTTGCTATTTTCTCGGGACCCATATATCTGATTGAGCTCAAATTTTCACAGGCTCATTATTTCGTGTACATGTACATGCTAGACATGCTGGATTAGACAAAGTGTGAGTGCTGTTCTGTCACCTTTACCAACGTTTTACACTCCCCTTAACTCAAAGATATTTGCATAGGTTGATGTAGTTAAATGGGGATAACGGCCAGGTTTTCATTTTTTATTTAGTTTATTTATCTGGTAATATTTGTTGTTGTTTGTTTTAATTTAGATATATTACAGGTGGTATTTATTTCTGGGCCTGCCTAGGCTTCAAAACATCTGGTCCTGCTCTCTACAGGACATTTACATTTTCACATGGCATGCCATTTCTATGCAATATTTCAAACATCATGAATTGTCATGTTTACTTACCATCTCAGAGGGTTAATATCATTGTACACACATTATTGGTCACATGTCACGGTCTAGTGTGAGAGCTGCTGAGTGCATACTCACCAAAACAGGTACCAGCCAAAATCACCTACATGTACATGTTTCATAGCATTGTTCATGTGTAATTACTTGTCACTGGTTCTCAGTAGCCTCTTCAGTGTGTCCCAAAAAAAGCGATACCCATTTTTTTTTAAATTATGAAAAAATTGTATGTTTTCAGCTATTTGATTTTTACGGTAACACATTAACTATCTCACTGGGTAAATTCTAACCAAATTTCAATGCAATCCATTCATGCATTACCGAGCAATTACTGATTGTCTTGAAAAGTCCATTTTGCTACCATTACAAATGAGTGACAGTTGTGGTCATCTTAGTGGTGATATGTGTGTAGTGAATGTGAGCGGCCATGTTGAGGGGAGATTTACAGATCACAACTAAGAATGTGAAGATGACCACCATTATCAATCAATTGTAATGGCAGAAAAATGTATTGTTCCAGACAATCGCAATTGCTTGGTGATGCATGAATGGATTGCATTGAAATTTCATCAGAACATGGCCTCAGAGATAGTGAATGCAATAGACTTAACATGAAATAGTTGAAAACATACAATTTCTTTTCATACATTTTTGAAAATGGGTGTGTTTTTTTGGGGGGACACACTGTAGAGTAGGGTGAGCAATCACGGTTAAACAATTTTTTTCAACTGATGGAAATCAGTGCATGCATGCTGCATGAAACTGAACTGGGGTCTGCCAGGTTTAGCTGACTTAGCTCTGTGGGTTTCCATTAAAACATTGACTATTAAATGTCCTAAATCACAGTGCAAACATCATGCAAGCCTTTGTGGGATAAGCTAGAAGCATGACATTAATATCTGCCAACAGCTCAATACATGTTTCATGCTATCAAATTGTCAAATCTCAATCAAGGTTATGGTCACAATTGTAAATAAGTGTTAGTTTAATATCTAGGTAACTATTGAACTTTTACTATATCTCATAAATATTCATGACCTAGAGCTGAATCCCAATTGGTTAATAGTTCACTATCACGTGTCAGTGGATATATTTGCTGATCAACAGCGAGTAGGCCGGGGAATCTCTAAAGGATCTGTTACACATGTAACATCTCACTGTGCATCCTCGTTTGCAGTGCGCATGCGTGAACTTCGTCCTACATGAAGTTCACGAACACAAATGTTTTACCTTATTTCTCAATGAAATTGTAGACAATAAAGAATATTTATGAGGTATAGTAAAACAAATATCACATGGTTTATTTCGGGTGGACAGACGATTCTAGCTTCCCTCGGTGTTGGAAGTTGACAAACTAGTCCCCCGGCTTTGCCTCGGGTAATATTGTTTATCAACTTGTTAACAGAATTGACTGTCTACCCTCAAACCAAGTGATATGTGTGTACTGTTTTTTAGATTTATAGACCTGTATAAAGAATGTGAAGACTGTATTTTTTTATATTAGTTCCCATCTCTTACCATACCTTCATCATATAAACAGGCACATCAGACAGTACAGTAGATCCCATCCCACAGCCTGCTGCTTCTTCCAGTGCATGCAGTATGATATCAGAGACTGCTAGAGGTTCTAGGTAAACTCAATCTACTCCCTAGTAACTGTCACATAACATTGATGTTGTGAATAACTCACCATGGTTCTTATAATCCAGTTATATTGGATGCATATATCAATGAATCACAACCCTGCCGTGTGGCATCTTCATGGACATAGTCTCATAGTGATCAACTCTTAATATTGTTTGTTATAAGTAGACACTGCTTTGCATGTTTTGTTTTTGTTTCTTTAATATGTTTTGCTTCTATTAATTTTGGAAACCAGTTCTTAGGCCATGTAAAATAAAGGGACTCAGTCTGCCTTTTTAAAGGAAAGAAGCCCAGTTATATACATGTAGCATTTCCCCCTGAGTATGGCTAATCATGATTTTCATACTGGCCGTCTGGGAATACCACTAGCAGTTGACATAGTGAGCACTTTTGTGGCCTAAAATCAACAATCAACTTCTTCTACCTTTTGTACATGTCTAAACATTGGGTGAATTAAATTGATTGTGACGATTGTACACCTATTTACAGAGTTTTACAGAAGCTTGACTAAACTAGTCAGTTTTAAACAACTGAAATGAACATTTAAGTAGTTTTATGGCTTCCGAGTCTTACCATATTGCTTACGAACAAGCAAACAAAACTATGATCATATGGGCCACTGTCCATATAAGATTGGATATCACAGTGACTGCATTACAGGGATAGGATGCTGGTGGGTTAGGTCCCAATGCCATGTCAGTCAGGCTTCTCTGTTATCCTTTAAGTGACTTGAATTAATGTATGAAGTGTGGTTTAAATGTAATGTTAGAAGGAGCCGATTTCACTGACTATAAAACACTTTACGAACATCGCTAAAGCCCAAATCCATTGCTAAATGGAAAATTACTACGCAAAGTAGCGACAGATTTACCGTTTAGCGATGGATATGGGCTTATGTGATGATCACAAATCGTTAGTGAAATTGGCCTGTGATAAGGTCTGTGGGCTTCAATCATGTTTAAAAGAATATCCTGAAATGTGTTTCTGGTTTTACTTGGCCTTAATTGAACTGAGTGTCCAAAGTGTAATATATTTATGCAAATGAAGAGAAACTTACTCTCATGTGATTGGACCGTTTGTTTTTCCCTCATCTCACATGCATGCCTCACCATTCATATTCATTCATAAAACTCCACCTACTAATTTGCATAATTCCACACATCATTTCAAATTTGGCAGTATAATAATGTTTGACACATTGTGCAGTTATAGGTACATGTAAGGAACAAGACTCAGGCTTGCTGCGTAGCAAAAAGAGCCAAAAGATGCAAATTAGGGCGTGGTTGTTCATAAATGTGACCAGTTCTTTTGATTTTTTGTTGGTTACATTAAATACACCTCTGTATGATCTTCACATTGTATGCACCTGGCTGGCTTAGTATATTGACATTCATGTTCATGCAATAAGTCAATGAATGGAATCAGCAATGAGTTTTACAAATAACTGAGATGGGTGACGTTCTGCAGAGCATGCTGTAAGATGCAAACTGCCTTATACTTCTGATTTCCCATGTAAAAAATGCATGGTAGGGTCTGGTGTGTTGTCCAAAAGTTGGAAAATATCTTATTTACTGTACTTTTTCTTTCACATTCAGACTAAAAAATGAAATATAACTTTCAGAATTCAAAAACAAATGGCACAGTGGTGAGACTTTTTTGTTCAGACAGCATGGGTTCTTGTAGTCAAGAGAGTCTTTGCCTAATGATACCTTTCTTCCTAAAGACTCTCTCATTAATACCCATGCACTCATACACACCCGCACTACCAGCTATCACCTGGCCAATTTCATCCCAACACGTTCTCAAAAAGAACCCACTACCTTCCTGAGATGCACCCAACAACTCCACACACCACCTGAGCACACATGTTGAAATACGCGTAGGCTGCAACCAAAACCAGTTTTGTCAGAGAAGGCTAGAACGTTTTCCACTGTTTTCTCAAAAAGCAGGCACCGTATGGGACTGGACATTTCACAGATGACTGTTACTGTATCTTTCTTGATATTTATGCACATGAATCTGCATTTCTTTGACAAAAACTCCCCAAAAGAAAAAAATGTGCTCAAGTATTAAAACAGTTTTAAGTAACAAATCAAAAGTAGTAACAATAAGTTGGTTTTAAAAACACATACATGTACATGTACTGTATAATTGAATTGAATTAATGAAGATTAAAGTGTATCATTGCACTCGTGTTTTAGAATTTGTGATCTGATCAGGAAAAGTGAGTCACACACGTACAGCGTTTCCCAATGATTTGTACTGATTTCATCATGTCATATGAGTGTCTTTATACGTATAGGCACAGTAGTGGATACGTATAGTAGTATAGGCAGTGGTGTATTTAGGGGAAATGGAGCATCATATAGGTATATAATACATTTAGGTGCTGTACGTGTGTATGCATTATCAAAAGCATCATTTGATATTGTGATAATCAGTTCTACAGATAGTTGTGTCTCCCTGTTATTGCACAATAGAGAAAGTCACATCATACACACTACTCCTGACTGACTGACATGTAGTCTTGTAGTTGTAATCTATCATGTATTTGATAGGTAATGTGTTCATTGTGTTGTTAGACCTGTGGGTTACCATCCCATTGTGTGTGTGTACTGTGCTTGTGTCTTCTCTATGAGTGAATGTACTCTCTGTCATTTGCCAAATTGAACTGAAATCCTGTTTTCATGTACATGATGTAAGATGGTTTGATATTGGTCTAAAATCATTTCGAAAGTGTGGTGTAACCGTAAAGGATTTGGATGCGGGGGGGGGGGGGGATTATTTCGGCCGTATTTCTGCTATCCAGATGAACAAAGCATAAAAAGGTATATGAAACAACGTCTGTAAGGAAGTTTAAGACATTCACTTCTGGTTAAGTACCAAATTCAGCCAAAAGGCACATCTTTGCAAATCCTATATGCTCCCTTTAACATTCATGTGGCATCTTGGATATCACCCGATACAATTATTACAATCACTTTCTGATTCATTTTCAGATGAAGATTCAGTTATGTGGATAATGTGCCTAACTTATTCATTAGAAATATCTTTTGACATTACACAAAGGAACACATGAAGTATACTGTATACACAGATTAATATATACCTTCACTTCTTTTACAACTTTCTCTTTTACCAAAATTGTAATTTACATATCGGTAGTACAGTATTAAATCCTTTGGCAAATGCTAAATTGCAAATACAGGAGAATAGTATGTGACATCGATCTTGGAGGGGATCGAGGCCATGTGACAAATCTTGGCACAACCTGGTCAAATGACAGTCGTTCATCAGTCAGTGGATAATCAATTTACATGTTTATATGTGTTTTTATTTTCCTGACAATTTGGCAAATGACACATGGACCATTGTAATGGTTTGAAGTCTTGTTACCTGAGATCAGAAGTTAATGGGAGACTTTGGAGAACCGTTCTTCAAGACAACAGCGCATGCACACGTACGCATGCGTAAAACAACGCGCGCATTCTCACAATTGCGTGCGCGTGCGCTGTTGACTTGAAGACCAATTCTCAAAAGTCTCCCATTGACCATTCCATGGAGCTAGCAAACACGTTCTATTTCCTGCTAGGCCATTCCATGTTATTGGTTCCTGATTTTGGCTTTGTATTTCATGTTTTGAAGTTACTAACAACTTTCCACTCAATCTAGAGACATGAGAGATTTGATGTGTAGTGTGAAGATTAATCCAAACTCAGTAATGGAACCATTATTGAAAAATTAAACGATTATAATGCAAATCCTAACTGAAACCTCAATATATTATTTAATTGAATTTCATACTTTTTTCTTTGAGGTACTTTTAATAGCCGTTTCACCAAAACATTGTTTGTGTTTTCTTCACTATTGTTTCATTTGTTAACTCATTGTTTTGTTGTTGAAACCTGTAATTTGATTTCCTTCATGTCTTTTCACTGAGCTGTATAGGTTGTAGACTTAGATCTTGTATCCACCAGATTCCTGAAGAGATATTGCTAACCAGCACATATTCACATAGACTGATTATACCATAATCCGAGCACACGGTTTTGAATGGCGCCCTCTTTTGATTAGGACAAGAAACTGCGGTGGTGTTTATCACTCTAAATGCACTACAACTTCGGCATGGACAACATGTCCCGGATTTCCCCTCAGGTCTTTTGCTCATGATTAGCTTTCCAGCTTCCCAAATTTCAATAAAAGATGATTTGGCGGTGTACAAAATAATATACTGACACCAGTCACACCACCACAGTTTTCTTTTTAATCAAAAGAGGGCGCCCTTCAAAAACTTGTGTTCTGATTACTGTATACCGTAACCACTCACATTTTATTGCACAGATCTCTTCACAATAAGTTTATGTAGCGGGTATGCTATTTCCATGATTATTAACAGTAAGATTTCTTTGGTTTCCTTGGTGCTTCTTTGACAGTGCTAATTCACCCCAGATCACCACGGAAACAGACCATGCCAGTAAAAGGACCACATCTTCCCATGCAATGGAAGCCCAAGATCTAGCCCAAGGGTCAAAGGTCAGATTATGATTCACTTTCAAGTTATTGTTCCAATAAGCCATTTGCGAGTTAAATCTGAATAATATCTGGTACGCAGACTTCTTCCATTGCATATAAACACCCCAATTTGAATTTCCCAGACTAAAGACTCTGTTGCTATATCACATGATTTGTGGCAAGCTTTTGCATAGTGATACCCATCTCTGGAGTGGACTGGTTCCTTTGTGCCATTCTTATCCATTATGAACAGTGCATTGGGGCAAGACGTCTGTTATGTAACTAAGCAAAAGCTTGCCCTGGATCATGTGATATAGCAACAGAGTCTTTAGTCTGGGAAATTCAAACTGGGGTGTTTCTATGCAATGAAAGAAGTCTGTGTACCAGATACTATTCAGCTTTATCTCGCAAATGGCTTAATCCATCAGTGACTATTGCACTGTCACACCTTGGCAGTTACAATTATTAAAAGTATATTACATGATTGGTAAAGGTCACAGAATAGCACTCGATCACATTTGAAAATTTGAGCTCAATTGGACTTCTGAGTCCTGAGAAAATAGAGAGACTCCGTCTTAATTTTTCTTATATAAAGAAGGATTTTTGATTTCATCCCGAGATCAAAACTGTTTTTGGAGTTTCACTCTTTCTGGATAAGTACACCTTTTCAAGCGGAAATATTTTAACGGTATAATTCTACCAGCACCATCTTTATACCCTGAAAGTTATACATAAATTTATTGACATTTCTGTCTGGGTATGTTAGGACTCTGTCTAGCATGTCTAGTATTGGATAGCCAACATGATGTGAATTCAGTGTCTTGGCATAAAATAGCCGCCAATCCGAGACCTTTTCCTTTTTGAAAAGTCTTGGCAGAGATTAAGTTGCACTGAAAAAGTGAGAAAGAATCATGGAAATAATTGTTTTCACTGTTATGAAATTTTAAACTGCAGGTTGAGCCCCAGTCTCGTCGCTACTATGTCCCTACTCCTGTATCTTCCTCTAAATCTCCTCACTCTTCAAAGAAACATGAGCCTCCTGTTTCTAAACCTCATCGCTGCTCGACAGAAGCAACAGCAATCACAGACACATCTGCCTTCACACTCAAACAGCGCAGTGCCAAGAGTTCACACCACTTCCAGAAGGCCCAGAACTTTTACTCCAACTCTGTGGTTACAGCTAAGACCAATAAGAGCACCAACCCATCTCCCTCGAGGGATAATGACAAGGGTCCTGGAAATGGTGGCAGCGGTGGGATGAGGTCCAAAGGAGTGGAATCACCAACTGAGACAAAGACAGACTACCGCATGAGTGTTGCTAGTCTTAAGAAAGCAGGATTGGTCAAGCAAAGCTACAACAATGCAAACAATAATGCAGATGGTAGTCCAGTAAATGAAAGCAGTAAAGCCAAAGAAGATTCTGAAAACAATGACGACTGGACAGAAGAGGAATCCCAACAGCTAGGTACTGTATCTCCAGTTGTTGCTGAAAAGGGAGAAAGCATATCTCTGAATTACAAGAATGAACTAGGTGATGGTAAGAGCAACAGTGACACAGGAACTGACTCTGAAGTCTGGAAAGAAATCCGCAAACCTAAAACCTACCGGGAGAACTCGGCAGAACCCAAGCTACAGAATAATGAGACCCTTCTTAGAACAAGACATCATTCTCAGGAACGACAACAGAGAAGACCCGATAGTAGAATCAAGTCAGCTGGTCAGAGAAGTGTGACCTCAACAAGCTCAGTCACAAATATCCAGGAAGGCATAATGAGTGCAACAAACTTGAGAGACTCTGTACAAAATACAGGCATTGTAGGAAGACCAGCTGGTGGGCAGGTGGTGACTCGCCCTATGTCCTCCAATACCAATGCTCGATACACACCTGTGTCTCATAATGTGAACAGTGCCCGACCTGTACAAGACAGCATGCAGAAATATAAACCAGTATTACACACTGATGAAATGTCATACCCCTCAGCATCAATCAAGCCATTCCCCAACAGACCTCAAACACCCGGCACAAATCAAACTGTCACAGGAAACCAGTCCATGAAAGGACAGCAACCTCTCCGTCGGAATAATTTAAAATCAGGTAGATCATGGAGCCCAAAGAACTACGCAAAGGATCACTTTGATGACGACCTGTATGCTGATCGTGTCATCTCACCTCACAGCACCAACAAGTTTGTCCAAGTACAGCAGTTAGCCCTGCAGATGCGGGGTGTCAGTATAGCGCCCTCTAGTGAGCAGACTGGGGTATGTGACGGTGGAAGCAGTTTTAGTATTGTGATGGAAGGAGCAGAGCCTGGTAGACAAGATGATAGAAGTGGCCGTCGAAGCCAAGAGGTGCGTGAACAAAGTGAAATATGTCAATGATTCAAAAGTGGTTTTACCAGGGGCCAATTTCATGGAGCTGCTTTAGCAACCAAATTTGTGTAAGCACCAAACACCTTGGTAAATAAAATCAGTATGCCAGCCAAAACTCCTAATATGAATGTTATGCTCAGCAAACAATAGCCAAATACAAGTCAAAAGCAGTAAAAATGACATGAACATTTGGTTGGTAATCTTGTTTGATCAAGGAAGACTTTTCATGCTTAAGCAAATGTTATGCTTAAGCAGCATTATGAAATTGTCCACAGGAAATTGAACAATTTGGTGCCAATGATTATGTGTATGTGAAATGTTTATGTGATTGTTAGTCATAAAATATTTTCATCTTTTGAAATTATTTCTCTAAAATTACTTAGAAGTTAAAAAAAAAATTCCAACCAATCTCAAGCTACCTTTTGCCCCACCCAAGCAAGCCCTTCAATTTGTTTTTCAGAGTTCATGAAAATGCACTCCAGTTGTTAATTCTTGGAGTAGAAAAAACAGGCACTCGCAAATTTGTGTGCCATTGTTTATGCCACATTTTGGACAAAATGATTTCACTGCTTGTGGAACTTGTGATAATGTATCGAAAACCTGAAAACATTTTCTTTTTGTGTTAGTGCAGTAAAGATAAGGAAGCCCTTTTTTCTCTCTTAGCTGTATGTTATTGATATTTGTTGTAAATGGTCTCTACTTGATGTGAATTTCAGCCTCATCATGGTCCAGTCAGTGGCCGTCGCTCAGCAACAAGTATCCGATCTCCCATCATGCACCAGTCTAAGGTATCAGCAGATATGACAGTAGAGGATGAGAAGCCTCGTGTTCTTGTAGAGCACCAGGGTGGATTCCAGGCCTTGCAGAAATCACAAGCTATGATGAGATACTACAAGAAGAAATGAACAGCTGACAATGGGCTCTAGACCTGTACATAGCTACATGTAGGATATCACAGGTGCAGTAGTATACTAATATCACATGGTTTGAGGGTGGACAGTCAATTCTAACTCTGTAGTTGTTGAAAGTTGACAAACTATATTATTCCCGAGGCGAAGCCCTCCAACATCAAGTGAAGCTAGAATTGAATGACCACCCGAAATAAACCATGTGATATTTGTTTTACTGTACCTCATAAATATTCTTTATTGTCCACAATTTCGTTGAGAAGTGCAGCAAAACATTTGTTTTCATGAACTTCATGTAGAGCAAACTTCACACACGCACACTGCAAAATAGGATAGATGCGCAATGAGATGTTACATGTGTAACAGTTCTTTCGGAGATTCCCTGGCCTACTCGCTGGTGATCAGCAAATTTATCCATTGGCACGTGATGGTGAATTGACCACTGATTGGATTCGGCACTAGGTCATGAATATTTATGAGGTATAGTAATACAGTCTACCATGTCTACTTGTAAGAATCATGATATCCATAGTCTCTTGATCTCATTGTAGTTCTTGTTCTGATATTCAGTCTGATCCAGTCAAAAGGCTAATAATCTGACTGATAAGTGTCATCCACTATTCAATCCTGTGCCATCTTACATGCTATAATACATGATATGATTTGCTTTTTCTTCTTCTTTGTGATAAACATCGGAGATGAAATCTGGTAATGTGTCACACCTCCTATTTTTATTCCTGGTGTGATTTTTCTCAATACAAATGCCCATATGTCACTGTGCTTCCTTGTTCAACTGGTTCTCAAAATGTTGACAGTGATAATAGAGTGCTTGGAGTTAGGAGGGCCTGGCGTTGTTATCCTAACAGGATCTTTTTTAAAGCTGGGCTCCAACGATTTCAAAAAATAAGATGTTCACGTAAAATTTTGTTCACCTAGCTCCAATTAAGGTAAATAATAAACCCTCACTTTTTGAAGTTTCTTGATGTGAATTTTAAGCCACCTTTTACCGTTCCACATTCGCCAAGAATGATAAATTTTCTCTCGACTTTGCCCGTTTTTGGTTCATTTACATATCATGAATATTCATCTTTTCCTCAAGTTGGTGACGTAGAAGAGGGGATTCGCTTTCCTTATGAATATTTATACACAGTGTGTTGCATATTACATTCCCACACGCAATACATGCACTCCAATCATTTCGAAAGTAAAATGGTTGAAAATGATACATATGGCGACCGTCCTTGGTAGGAATAGAGCATCGATGAAGAATCAATGTACCAATCGGATATTAATGATCATTCGGGCAGTGATTCGGACAGTTTTAGCATACAAAAACCGCATGTACACAAAACTCATTGGAAATCCCATTCAACTCCCGCGCACCGAGGGGATTCGTTCGTGGACCGTATCCCCTCCACTACGTCACACATTGACATGAATTTAAATAGCGCCACCCACGGCCAGTTTGGGTAAATAGTCCCAAGAATTGACAATTACTATCAAATTTTATTTCCAATATTACTAAATAATGAAAAAACAACAGCCCCATTGAATATTATGAGAAGGTTCTTATATGTCTTATAAACAAGTTTCATTTTTTCACAAATCGTTATTCTCCATCTTTAAAGGCTTGCATATGTATCAGGCCCTCCTAACTCCAAGCATTTTATATACATGTATTTCAGGTCATTATTTTTTTGAAGTTTGCAGCAGTTTATTACTTGTCTTAAATAATGGTTTATGCCCAATTTGTCTATAGCTTAACGCAAATACATGTATGTGTTTAAAGGTATAATACATGATTGGTAAAGATCACAGAACAGCACTTATACTTTGTCTGATCCAACATGTACATTCAATAATTCACCTGTGAAAATTTGAGCTCAATCGGACATCACAGTCAAGAGAAAATATCGAAACCGTGACTCAATTTTTGTAACATAAAAATAGTTTTGATTGAAACTGTTTTCAGTCATTGTTTTACTAATTTCTGGATAAATATCCCATTTCAGGTGAAAATATTTTAATGGTGTGTTTCCGCCATCACCATCTTCATACTCTGAAAGTTATACGTAAATCTGTGAACATTTCTGTTTGGGTATGTTACCAATCCTGCACTGTGCCTTTAAGTCTTTTTAAGGCAGTTGTACTTTTTCTCTAAAATTTGTATCTTTACCATGTCTTTCAGTTTCATGTTAGCTTTCATATTTTACAGGATGCATACAAAGTAATAACAAGGTTTTTTTCAGTATCAGTTTCTCTGGTTGCAAACATTTACAAAAACAAGTTGCCAAAATGAAATATTTTCAGAGAGGTTGCTTTCTGGTGTGAATTGTTCATGGTATGAGAATGTCATGTGGCAGTTCATAGGTTTGATTAGAGATGCAACTTTTCAGATGTTAATCTTGTGGTTATTTCACGAATATATTAATTAAAAAGCCGTATCTTCTTTGAGTGATCCCCCATGTACCGTTCCCAGGTTGCAGCATTGTTGTGTGTATCATTGAAACGATCCCTGGGGTGTGGCGGTGTGTGCGTGGTTTCATGGCTTCTGACTGCCAAACGAACAAAGATAGTTGACTATTGGGGTCACCACCAACATAGGGCTGGATGGCTCAGTTGGTAGAGCGCCTGTACGGTATTCAGGAGGTCGCCGTTTCAAATCCCGCTCCAGTCAATTTTTCTTTGTTCACTTTTCAATCTGAAAACAGATTTGTTTTCTATTTCTTGCACCAGTTCCGATTGTTTTCCTCTTCAAATGTTTGAATTGTACAATTGATTTTCAATTCTCCTTTGATGATATTCACTTAAACTGCGGCACTGCCTTGGATCCTACTGTGTGTTTACACATAGCACACAAATGACTATCAATATTAAACAAAGACAGTTATTTTCAGATTATTGGGGCATAGTCTAGTTGCATCTCTCCTCAAAAGAGGTTTGCAGCTCAAGTTTGACATGTTTGAGGGATGATATCTTTTTTGTTACTGATCTATGAACGGTTTAATGGGTATCATTGGAAAGCTTCATTATCCCTCTTTACAATTATGTGCCATCTGTTGTGATTATGTAATCATGGAATGTGAATTTCTCCTGAATAAAGGGCAAAGTCAGAAGGGAAATGCTGCAAAATGCAAATGAGAATACGCCATGTTTGGACCGTGCTTTCACGGATCAGCGCATCAACACCATTCATCAAACTCAGTCCATCCTCGAAAGGATTGGGAACTCACTACTAAAAACAACAAATTTTGCAACATTTCATTTTTGACATTGCTGCATATTTATCAGGACTGTACATTCCATGATTACATTAGCATAACAAATGACACACCATTGTAAAGAGGAATAATGAAGCTTTCCAATGATACCAGTTTCACCGTTCATAGATCAGTAACAAAAAAGATATCATCCCTCAAACTTGAGTTGCAGAACTTTTTATGAGTTTAGTCCTGTGACCATGGTGACTGTTATAGAGGGAATGATATTTGGTTGATATGTGACTCCTGAATACTTTGTAGCTGGGTAGCTGGTAAAGCACTGCTACAATGATCTAGATAGTTCAAACACCTGGAATTTCAGGGATCTAGTCTTTTTCTTCCTTTGTTCTTGGTCAATGGTATAGTGCCACCATCAGATCTTGTCATAGACATCTTGGTTTTCTACTGTGCCCGCAAAGGGTCAATTACCTCTCCAATAGCTTGACATTGATGGCCAGGGCTGGGCTCAATCATTTCGTTCTTAATAGTCACATATTCAAACTAATTGCAATGCATACCTTTCATTTCTTTCATTATTTAAGTTACATGCATACATGTACTTTAGATGATCTTTTGGATATTGTAGCAGTAGATGAGTGGTTTCGTGGTTGCTAACAGCCAAAGTTACTATGTGTGGCACTACTAAATAAAATCAGGCTGGATAGCTAAGTTTGTAGAATGCTGGTATGGAATTCCCATACTCAAAGATTCAACCTCCACTTAGTCAACTTTCCTTGTTCAATGTTTAATGTCTTTCAAATTTCAAGGTTAAGAATTCTCAGAGTCTGAATTCTGTGTTAGTACTGTTGCTTGATCTGGAGTTTTAACAAACTGCTCCTTAACTGTTAATATAGTTGTGCTGTTGTCATGGGGCCCGTTTGTTTAATGCACAGGATCACGAATCCTGCTGATCCAGATCCCATTTTAGCGTATCCAGCATATGACATGGATCAGCAGATCTGAGATCCTGTGCGTTAAACAAATAGGCCCAAAGGTGTGTTCATTTTATTAAGATAACACACATTCCGTCCGCGTGTACATTGTATACGGTACCCTTTGCTGCTGTACAGTGGAATGTTGCTGTAACGATCACAGCAAGATCCATACAGAAAGTTTCGTTATTGGTCGTTCTTTTTAGCGATTTATGCAACAGAGTTCAGTATGTTTTGTACACAAATATTGGGAGCCAAAGATGATGTGCAGTTTAGACAAATGTTTGTTATACATGTTGCAGCGTTCTAATGTAAAATGTATGGAGCTATGGCACAGTTTGTAGGGCAATTACTACCGGGGTAGTTAGAAGAATAAGTGTTAAAGAACTTCATAAACAATAATTGTGTGAATTGGTTGTCCATTGAGCAAAGACAGGCTTGGTGCATGCAGCCTTCAAATAATGATAAATCCGTCCTTTCACAAATTTATATGAAGATGTTTTATTGTACATGAACATTTATAAAAGCTGTATAAAGTTCTGTTTGTATTGCTGTGAAATTGAATATTTTGTGTTCAGATTTGAAATGTTTAAGTTTGTATATAATGAGGTAATCTATACAGAGTTTATTTTATGATGTTGACAATCTGTAGTCTTTACTGAAGTGCTTTTCTCTTATATCTAGCTGTTTATAAGTGTGAGTGTAATTCTTGATTACATTTTTATCCACAGGTAACATTCCTGTGTATTTAAGCTGGGCAAAAGTTCTTTTATATGAAACGACTTATTAGTTGTTAAATGGTTTTTGGAGAAGTTTCTATCTTTCGTAGGCAGTGTTGTAATGTTGGCATTCATAGATACATGTGAGGTACATGTAGCCTTATTATCAGATGGGTAAATGTTGAAGCTTTTATTAGTATAAATGAATAATAAATTATTCACACCAAGTTGAGAGTTTCCTTTCAAATCTTCTGTTATTGTTGTTGCTGGTCTCTTTAAAAAGTTTTGATTTTTTTTCCAAGAACTTAAAGGTAATATCATACTTTGGTTTTTGAAAGGGAGATTTATTAATTAGCAAAAATATTTTACTCTTTTTCTGGATAAATACAGCATTTCAGGCAGAAAAAATTGAACGATATATTTCTACCATCAGTGATGGTGGTGATTCACCAACTTCATACCCTGTAAGTTATACAGTGTACATGTTATAGGTAAATTTGTGGAAATGTCTGTTTTGGTTTGCTACCAAAGTATGATAGAACCTTGAATCTAGTGACAGGAATGATCCTAACTGTTCCTAACACTAATCAATTCAGTACAGAAGCCAAGAAAACAAAGCATTGGTCAATATTTGACACTTCAACAAGACGTTTTATTCTTATTTTAAGCAGCATTATATACAGGATGGATTTATAGGCACCTTTTATACAGGACGGATTGGTAAAAAACCTGACAATAGTTTGTACAGTACTTGACATTTAGGCATAGCTCCAGAATTTAACAACTTTGGGCTGCTAAGAATGTAAAGGTGATCATTCATAAGATTAGATGCAGTCAACTCCATGCACTGGATTTTGAAATCAATAAATCCACACACTCTTAATATAAAAAGACATGGGTTTCCATAACTGATAGACTAAGCAGCTCCATTGTAGAGTTGATCTGCAAATCATAGTCATTTTAACAAATATATTGGGAAACTTATAGAAGAAAAATGTCTGGAAATATTTTAAAGGTAGTATCATACTTTGGTTTTTATCAAAGAAATACAGATTCATGGGCAAAAATAACAAGACAGAGATACAGTAACAGTCATCTGTAAACATTTCAGTCCCATACGTTGCCCACTTTTTGAGAAAACAGTGAAAAACAGCCACAGTACTTCTTAAGTCTTTTCTCTTTTATTTTTGATCTTTTACAAGATCACACCATTTCAGGCGGAACAATTTTAACGGTATGTTTCTACCACCACCATCTTCGTAAATCTGTGAACATTTCTGTTTTGGTCTCTCATATCAAAGTATGACACTACCTTTAAGTGGGTTAAATTTCGTTCCACTTCTTTAAGAAATAAATTTGCTTCAATTAAAAAGTGTTACTGGCTTGGTACATGTAAGAAAAGAAAAGAATCAACTAATAAAGCAATTTACTTGGGGAAATTCTAACACTCTGATGGTATGCAAATTTCCAACATTCTTCGCTCTGTATTTTGGATAATATAGAAGAAACATTTCACAGTAATAAATAGTCATTTGATTACATCTGAATTTCACATATTTACATAAATTCATCAGTAATCTGGACAGCATAGATCAAGTCATTTGACAAATGGAAGGACTGTATTAATGGTTTCACTGATGTCCATCATAATTATACACACACACGCACACAAATCTCAAATGGATACCAGTGAAAAAGTGCTAAACCGTGGACGGAATGGAAATGGTGGCACAAACTGTACAGGCACAATTCATCAAAAAGAAATATCTAGTTTTCAAGTTGTCATTAACTAAGCTTCTAGGTCATGTAGGTACGTGCAAATATGATTGAAGGATCAATCTACCATGAACAATTCATAACAAGTCAACATACATGTAACTTACTTATTTCACACATGGTATGATGTAACTACTAAGTGCAGCTTTCATGTAAATCTATTTTGTAAGGAAATCCACATCATACACAATGCTTACAGGGAAAATATTTGGACAAGAATTCAAAATTCTACTGTAGCAGGGCATCAAATGTACAACCTGTATGTACACTGCAGTGAAGCAATGTGGGAATAATTTGGCATAAATTCTAGCTACATGTACCATGAGCTAGAGGAAGCTATCTGCCGTGCATATCAGCGATACTGGATGTAAACTCCTCAAAAAAAGTTCTGCAACAAGTTTGAAGGATGATATCTTTTTTGTTACTGATCTATGAACAGTGAAACTGGTATCATTAGAAAGCTTCATTATTCCTCTTTACAATGATGTGCCATTTGTTGTGATTATGTAATCATGGAATGTGCATTTCTCCTGAATAAAGGGCAAAGACAGAAGTGAAATGTTGCAAAATGCAAATGAGAATACACCATGTTTGGACCGTGCTTTCACGCATCAGTACTTTCCACGATTACATTAGGCTTATAAACAAATGATACATCATTGTAAAGAGGAATAATGAAGCTTTCCAATGATACCAGTTTCACCGTTCATAGATCAGTAACAAAAAAGATATCATCCCTCAAACTTGTTGCAGAACTTTTTTTGAGGAGTTATAGTATTACTATGATTATACAGTTAATACACTACACAGAAACTGATAACCGGGGGCATCTTTCACTAATGCTTTTCAGTCATCGCTTAAGCCTAAATCAAAATTTCAATGACTTTAGTGAAACATAAAACCAGCGACGATGAGGAAGCGATGACTTTGCGGTTAAAGTGTGATAGCGATGACCACAAAATAAGACATTAATGAAAGACACTATAGGACCTACAGACCTTATTCACGGCGCATCCATCCTCCATTTGAAGCAGTGCAATCAAACCGAGGCTTGGATTCAAAATAGTCTGGTACCCGTTTTCTTTTCAGAATTGTTGTTATCTTTTCCAACGGGTATACAAGGAAGGTGACAAGATGGATGCGCCGTGAATAAGGAATATTGGCTTGGCTCTACTTACCCTAAGCACAGAATCAATGCTTACTGAAGCAAAAATGCTTACCCGAAATAATACCAGATCCTATTTCAAGGACAAGGGAGGGATTCTCAATTGTGCTTGCCCTTTAATAATCCACATAACTAAGGATTTCACGTTAAAATTGGCTATTGATGAAATTCAGCTCCATCACTGTAAGCATTGAATGAGGATCACAGTGTAGAATTCTGCAGTATTAAGTAGAAGCATGCACTAGGGCCCAGTAAACCCCGCCGTGTCATGAAATACAATGGATAATGATATACCACAGGATTTGTGGATATTTTGTATACAACCAAAAGATATCCAGCAACAAGACAACCACGATGTCATCTGACTGTCATCATGAGAAGTCATAGGAGTTGAAGCGTGGTTCTCTGGGTGGTAATGTAAGAGGGCGCTGGATCTGCATGGCTGCTCTTGCCGTAGAGGGTCTAGCGAGACGGGACAGTCTCTGAGCTAGGTTGGGAGGACTGTTGATTGATGACCGGATGACCGGTTGATGACGGTCAATGATCTTGGGTTCTGATTTGTCACTATCTTGACTGAGCCTGGTCAGATGAAATCAAATCAAGAAATGAATAAACAATTGCTATCTTACAACTGCCGACACACAAAAATTAGAACCTGTGACCAGCAGAATACCGTACCGGTGCTCTACCAACTCAGCCTTCCAGCTCCATGTTGGCGGTGTCCGTAAAAGATAATTGACTAGTAGGGACACCACCGATATAAGGCTGGATACTTTAGTTTGTAGAGCGCCGGTGGGGTATTCCGGTGGTCGCTGGTTCAAATCCCACTTCACTTTTTAAGTCATTGAAAGGTGAACAAAGAGAAATTGACTGAAGTGGGATTCAAACCAGCCATTTAATTTTCCATTGTGGTTATTTGATGATCATTTGTTATTTCTGAGTATTCAACACCAATGTTGTACTTACTTGAATCTCCTATTGCCAATGACTGGTCCAGAGAAGGGTCTACCTTCCAATGGTACTATGGGAGGTGGTGAGTAGGGCATAGTAGCTGGACTGGTTTGACCAGAATCTATACTATGTCTCTCATCATCCATGGTCTGATTCATATGAGGATTCATGTACTGATTATGACCATGAGATTCCTCTAAGGATCGAGCTCTTACTCTCCTGGATCGGAAATCATCTATTGAAACAAAGGAAGAATATCATCATACATAGTGTGAATCATATGAAGGGTCTTTAGTTGATGACAGTGCTATGGAACCTGGGGTGGATTTCACGAAGCCCTACGATCGATAGTAACTCGAGTTACAAAGGAAACCCATAGTAGGGGGCCTATCCTACGTAGGGCTTCAATGCATCAAAAGAGCTACGATTGATAGTAAGTTACAAAGAGTCTGGTGAAATCGACCCCAGATGCCTTGCATGTCAAACTGGACCAAATGAATGACCCTACTAGGAAGTAAGATACTTCAACAGAGGTTTGAGCTCAATCCTTGAATATTGTCTTGACTAGTTTCACAGGGCTGCTTAAAGCACCAACATTATTTTAGCAAATATTGCTTAAAAAGCTTGACATGCTAGTAAACCTTCTCTGTGAATGCTATGCTAAGCAAAAGAATACATGTACATGTAGCTACAAGCAATCATTGTCGTCGTCACTGGCAGCCGTTTGTCTCTGGAGAGACGGGCATTGAGTAACCTGGACAGTCTCCAGCTACCCTGACACACCTGGGAAGAATGGACCCTTCCAGCTTATCAATCAAATTGTGTGCATTGACCAATTGGAGGATGTCTTTTAATCAGGTGACCACGAAAGCATTGGTCAAACTCGGTCACATGCACTATGCAAAACACACGTATGTCATCACCATAAACTTTCAATATGATTTAAAAGAAGCAACAAAAAGCAAAGTACATACTTGCTGTCTTGGGTCTGGGAGCTCCTCTTGACTGCGGTGCTTTAGGGACTTTAGGAGAGGCTGACTGTGGTGGAGTAGGACCTACAGAGTCTGGATAGTCTGAGGTTGGTGATGGAGTAGTATCAATCCCATAATCTTCATCATATCCCAGGTATAATGAATGATTATTATTGCTCAGGTCATGTTCATCTTCATCATCGCTGTGATGAATCGTCAAGACTTGAGGCTCAGAAGCCTTGAGACGAGCAGTCACTTTTCTGTGAATGATGACCAAACCATTCATAAACTCAATGACATACAGGATCCTGCTGCTATACAGACAGTATAACAGCAGGGACCATTAACTAGCTTAACTATGCTACGTTGGTAATCCTCTGATCTGCCATCTCTAACTAAGTCAGAAAAAAACAAATTGCATACCTAAACCAGATTTTGACAATCAAGGGCCAATTCAATTCAATTCAATTGTTTATTTCATCACACTTAAAAAACTTTAAAAGTGAAATTCATTTTCCCTTTGTGCACATATAAAAACAATATACATTACAATATCAGAATTTTACGCACAAGACCACATGATACTTCAGACGACGAAGACAATAAAAATGAAGAAAGATATTAACTATAGGTAAAAATAATTGGTTAAAAAAAAAACAATAGAGCTGCTTAGCACAAAAAATTGCTAAGCATGACATTTCTGCCTTAATAACAACAGGATTAATAACCAAATTGTCCATGTGTTGTGTATCACTTGCAATTGTTCTTTGGCTGTTGTTCGCTGACCACGAATATCAAATGGGATTTTCAGTGGAGGTTTGTTTTATTGGGCGAGACATTTTTGTGCTAAGCAATTTGTTGTGCTAAGCATCTCTATGAAATTGGCTCGAGAGACCTTCATACCTACGTGTGTATTATCAGCTTTACCATCTCTGGTTTCTATATTGTGTGCATAGTCAAATGTTGGCTGTTACATATGAGATATATACAGCCCCAGCTACTGTAAGGCACACAAAGGCTAATCAAGCAAAAAGCCATCTCTACCCTCACAGGTATCCATTTACACCTGGGTGAAGAGAAGCAACATGTGACCACACCAGACCACTAGGCCATGGCATCCCACGGCAGGCTAGTCTTGGTTCATAACGTTATAGATGAGGATGCTCGAACCGCACTGACCGTACATATGTACGTACAGGTGATCCACACGTACATCTTGGATATCCTGTAAAATCTCCCCCCCCCCCCCCCCCCCCGAAAACGGGGGCAAACACACCGCGCATGCGTTACTTTTAAAGTCAGGCACAGCCAATTAACATACACGTATATGTCCATGCATGCAGGCCAATGCAGGCAATCATACATATTCAACAGTGTGTCACGGAGACGACGTAGCACGCCACATAACGAGGTGCGCATGCAACTCACAGCCTTTGCAGGATTCCCAAGATGTTATTCTAGAGAGGTCTTTACATACATGTATGTGCGTGAGGGTCGGTGAGGGGAATCCGTTTGCTCGTTCCGGTCATAATAACGTTGTGAATCAAGACTAACGTCATCAGGCCCTCCTAACTATATTTTAAATCTTGATGTTTCCCTCCACTCCTTGTGACCACATTAATGAGGAATCCACTGCACCTAGATATCTTGAGACCTACCTCTCATGTTGCTGCTTCCATTCTCTGAGCTCAGTAAAGATGTCTTCTTTACTCATTCCATCTTCATCTTCCTCCAAGATGTAAGAATGCTCTGGCTCATGTTGGAACATAGAGAACAGGCTAGGAGCCTGCTTAGGAACTGCAAGATCCTAGATCCAAATATACACAAACACAGACAATTCAGAAGGAAAAAACAGATATGAAGAATGTATGAATCTGTTATGCACTTTCAAGATTATGTTGATTATTACTGAAGTTCCAAGTCCAAGGCCCATTGTAGGAATGGTGGTGATTGTGTACTTGGCTAAAATACATTAAAACTGATTGTTTCTGTCAAACAGTCATGTCAGTGGTTGATTCCATTCAGCAGTTCATGTAAGCCAGTGAGGGTAGACTATGTGTCTGATTGATCTTTCTGGGTTTAAAGGTATAATGCATGATTGGTAATGGTCACCCAACAGCACTCACACTTTGTCTGATTCAATATGTGCAAGAAATGATAAGCCTGTGAAAATTTGAGCTCAATCGGACATCTGAGTCCTGAGAAATAGCGAAAACCCGACTCAATTCTTCATATAAAACATCAAGAATGGTTTGGATCTTATCCCGAGATCAAAACTGTTTTCGGACATTGTTTTAGGAAGGAGTGGTAATATTGCAAAATAGTATTTAATACATTTTTTTGACGGATCAGAAATGAAAAGAGCGTATGTGAATATCAACTTTTGAAATAACTGTTGTATTGTCTGATGGTGATATTATACAAATATTACATGTTTTGAGGGTGACAGTCGATTCTAACTCCGAGGGGACTAGTTTGTCAACTTCCAACACCGAGGGAAGCTAGAATCGACTGTCCACCCGAAATAAACCATGTAATATTTGTTTTACTATACCTCAGAAATATTCATAATTTTGTCCAGATCAGTATCAGTAAGTGCAACAAAATGTTGGTGTTCGTGAGCCGCCATTAACTTCATGTAGGTCAAGGCTCACGCACGCACGCTGCAAACCTTTCCTAGGATGCGCAGTGAGATGTTACATGTGTAACAGTTCCTTCGGAGATTTCATCGGCCTGCTCGCTGGTGATCAGCAAATATATCCACTGGCACGTGATGGTGTATTGACCAATTGGGATTTGGCTCTAGGTCATGAATATTTATGAGATATAGTAATACTGTCTATCTTACCCTATTCTTCATACGTCTGTTTCTAAGTGCCCTGACTGGGTTACCACAGATCACACCACCGCTACCATGGGTCAGGTCACTAGCATCTTCCTGTGTAGGATGGATATCAGATCCTGCAAAATCAAAAGATCAAGTCAAGTTATATGTGAGGTCAGCAGGTGATGCCATAGATGGCCACATGTCAAACACGTACATCTTAATGTGCATGCATCTGTGTACCTATGGCTACCACATCAGGGGTCAATTTCATGAAGCCCTATGATCGATCAGAACTGGAGTTATGAAGGATAACCCGTCATATCCTACATAGGGCTGCAATGCATCATAAGTCATATGATTGATAGTAAGTTATGATGAGTTTGGTGAAATCGACCCCACAGCTCAGTTCTACTTGCAAGGCATTGGTGCTCAGCAGAGAATCCTTCTCTATCTTGATTCTCTAGAACTAGAGTTCTTAGTCTTCAACCTAAGGCAATACGACGGCCGAATTCACCAAACTCGACACTTTGGTCATGTTGGTGAAATCGATCCTACACATAGGATGAATAACCTTCCTAAACCCTTCCTGTTCTGTAGCCGTTGTATTTGGAAAGGCCATCCTCGTCCAATCAATTACAACTTGTTTATCATCATGATGGACTGATCTTGCGAAAGACATGTTTGGTGAAATCGGTCTCAGGACGCGTTATCAAAAGATCGATCCTAAAATAATAATCAAATAACCACGAAAACTCACTGAATTTAGAGTCATTGAAAAGTGAACAAAGAAAAATTGACTGGAGCCGGATTCGAACCGGCGACCTCCTAACTGAGCTATCCAGCCCTACATTGGTGTTAACCCCAATAGTCGATTATCTTTGTTCGTTTGGCAGTCAGAAGCCATGAAACCACGCACACACCACCATATTCCAGGGATCATTTCAGCGATACGTGCAGCAATGCTGCAACCTGGGAATGGTACATGGGGCTTTTTAATTAATATAATCATCAAATAGCCACAAGAGAAACTGACTGAATTAAAAGTCATTGAAAAGTGAACAAAGAAAAACTGACTGGAGTGGGATTCGAACCGGCGACCTCCTGAACACCATTCAGGTGCTGTACCAACCGAGCCATCCAGCCCTACGTTGGTGTCCCTAATAGTAAATTATCTTTCTTCAAGCAAAGACAATTGACTATTGGGGTCATCACCAACGTAGGGCTGGATGGCTCAGTTGGTAGAGCGCCTACACGGTATTCAGGAGGTCGCCGGTTCAAATCCCGCTCAAGTCGATCCTAAAATAAGACGAGTTTCATGAAATCGTCTCCTGGTCTTCTACCTGGGCAGTGCCATGCCTGTACACAAGCTGTTCTGTGGCCAGCTTCATGAAAGTTTCAACGTGTTGATAAACCAGCTTGGCCAGACCCACAATCTATGATCCTAGTAGACATTGCAGGATTGACTTACCACCTGTGTCTGGCCTGTCTGTATTTGCAGTTCCTGGTCTTCTCCCTGATGAAGAGCCAGGTCTGTTACCCAGACTACTACCTGGCCGACCACTTGATGTCCCTGGTCTGGCTGATCCTGGTCTTGCTGATGCAGGTCGCCGTCTAGAGGCCGAGGAGGGACGTGCTGTTCCTGGCCTTTCATCTGTTATAACAAAATAATTGAAACTTTTATGTTTAGGGTCCATTTTCATGATTGTGCTTTTTTTAATCAGTAGACACTTTGTGAAGCAGAAAATGGGCAAGAAGATTTATGATATTCTCAATACGCCTGACACTAATCTGAAAATAGCTGTCTCAAGCTGGTCTTACTCTAGCTCTGCATGGGTCAACTTTACTACACAGTTTTTATTTCCTTTACTAATGACCTTGAGTTTGTAAAGCACCATGGCTTCATTATTACAGAGTAAAACACATACACTTCATCAGAGTTTCAAAACTGACAAGTAAAAGCAATGGAATACATGCCTTTGAGAAAGATCCTGCTAGAATCAAAACGCATCAGGGCCTCCTAACTCTAAGAATTTGATATACTGTATTTCAGGTCATTTTGGCTGATGAGCAGTTTGCAGCAGTTTATTACTTGTATGAAATACCGGTACATGTGTACATGAGACTATTGTTATATAGATGATGGTACAGACTTGGCCATGGAACTGAGAGACTACACTCATTATAACTCATTGCAAGACAGAACAAGACTACATTTTATACAAGCACTAGTTCAAAAATACAAATCATTAGGGCCCTGTCATCATGGTCACACACTACCAATGTGGCTCACCAGAGCTAAACAGCGAGAAAATCGGTTGAGCTCCATCAAGGTAGCACTTGAATAATGAAAGCCCTGTCACACATCGCTGATTTTACTCGCTGGAGCGATACCGGGGCACAAATTTGACAATTTTCGGGGATTGGTACCAGTGTGGTATACTGCGATTACATATCGTTAAGAACGGTACATCGTTCTGTCGTTAGGACTATGGTACATGTACATGTATCACATCATTAGTATCTGTATGGCACACATTGAGAAGAGCCAGCCGATCAATTAACGGGGCAGTACGGGTGCTCTACCAATCCTAACAAAGCCATACCAGTGTACTACCGATGTATACCGTTGCAATACCGGTTCTCGCTCCAGCAGTGCATCGGCAGAAATTTTTTAGCATATTCAAAAAATGTTACTGCCGCCTGCCGTTGCTAATATTGTTGCCGATGTCCTGCTATTCTTACCAATGTGAAACCGTAGTACTACCGTACTAGTACCGATCCCTGAAATTGACAAATTTGTGCTCCGGTATCGCTCCGGCGAGTCAGAATGGCTAAGCATGACCGGGCTTTTTGCCATGTTAGCTTTCCACATTAACTACAAGAATTATGGCACAGCAAATTATTAGAAATCACCAATATAAGGCTGAAACTTTATAGAGGCAAGTAAAGCAAGCAAACTGCTTCAGTGCCCAGATGCTTCAACTTCATCATGGTGGGATGTCCACACCAATATGCTAGCATGTCTAGCATGTCTAGTACACATTATTAGTTTCTATCAAAGGACATGTACATGTAGGAAAACTTAGACAATAGTGCTCCGCACTAATGACGTCACAAAATCCCCGGATGTCAGACAAACATTGTCTCATGCACGTAGTGTACATGCATGCGCACACGTTTGCATGGGATATGGTTGCAATGTTTGTCTGAGATTGGGTGCTATTTTTAGCGCAAGTGCGGAGCGCTATTGCACTGCAATGTTAAATAATCTGCAAACATTTCATATAAACATCAATCTGTCTAGCTACCTTCTTTTGCTTTAGAAACAGCTCTTTCCTTAGATATTGAGGTCATTTCATCTGCAGTTGATAACACTTCAACATAAGCATGTAGTATTTTGCCCTCTTATTCACTTGCATTGAGAAAACATCACCAGCTTTACTGGGTTTCTCAATTGGATTATTAATTTAAAGCAGAGAATCTAGTGATCAAGGATTATATCAGTTAAATATCTTGCTGTGTACTGCCGGGACCTTGAGGGCGCCATTTATGTTTGCCACACGAGGGGCTTCAAACATAAGTCATTCATGCAATATAGACATGATAGAAAGACTGTGGACACAATGACATTGAGAGGTAATCTGAATAAAAATTTACATTACTGACTGCTTAAAGGTTGTATCATACTTTGGTAAGAAACCAAAACAGAAAATGTTCACAGATTTACGTATAACTTACAGGATATGAAGATGGTGGTGGTAGAAACATACCGTTAAAATGTTTCTGCCTGAAATGGTGTATTCATTTTATCCAGAAAATAGTAAAACAACGACCGAACATCTTTTTGATCTTTTAAAAGATCTGTGGCTGTTTTTCACTGTTTTCTCAAAAAGTAGGCACCGTATGGGACTGAAATTTGCACAGACGACTGTTACTGTATCTGTCTTGATATTTTTGCCCATGAATCTGTATTTCTTTGATAAAAACCAAAGAATGATATTACCTTTAATGAACAAGATGAAAGCTGATAAACTAGGACAGATTAGCTACAAGAAACCTGTCAGTTCTGATAAACTACTGCACAAATCATAATTATGCATGGTGCTACAGAGTTCCCCAATTGACCACTGTGCACAGATAGGTATACTGTAATATATGGAAATTAAACACCCATACCTAAATTTGTATCTGTTTTGGAGACATGGCTTTGTTCTCGTGTACTAATGAACACTCTCTGAAGAGCAGATTTAAAATTGCTCCCATTTGAACCAGAATGACTTTCCTGGTTTGAAATGTCTAGATTTAACGTCCCTTACATAAAATACAGTACCAGTTTGGTGAAAACCTTGTGGAGACCTATACACCTTTAGAATTTCCCTGTGGAGACATATTCAACCTATTGTGCTCGGTCTCCACAAGGAACCAGATATGCGTTCAGCATTTGGCACAGATTTAGCACACAATGATGGTAACCACATTACACAGAAACAGTCTCAGATTATTATGGATTAAATTGTGTAAGAAATAATTCAGGCTGTCCTCTTGCCATTCAGCCTTCTATAAACATCCTGCTAGGAGTGAAACATGTCAGGCCCTCCTAACTCCAAGCATTTGATAAATTTCAGGTCATTATTTTGGCTGATGACCAGTTTGCATCAGTTTATCACTTGCATTGAAATTTCAGGTTGTAAGTCTTGAATCTAATAAGTAGTAAAGTCTCACCTTTGACCTCTAGATTCTCATTGGAGCCTTGGTCTTTAATTGCATCATTGACCAGTAACCATTCCATACTGATATTAGTAGGTGTACGTCCCAGGCTCGATGGAACTACTGATAATGGATCATCATCAAGTATCTTGAGTTGGGGAATGGCTTTGGCTGTACTGGCTCGGTAATCAAACTCACCATCAGTATCCTACAATCAAATATAAGCACAATCATTTGAAATAAATTTGTCATCATCAAATAACCACAAGGGAAACTGACTGAAATTTAAAGTCATTGAAAAGTGAACAAAGAAAAATTGACTGGAGCAGGATTCGAACCAGCGACCTCCTGAATACCGTAAAGGCGCTCTACCAACTGAGCCATCCAGCCCTACGTTGGTGGTGACCCCAATAGTCAATTATCTTTGTTCGTTTGGCAGTCAGAAGCCATGAAACCACGCACACACCGCCACACCCCAGGGATCGTTTCAATGACATGCAAACAATGCTGCAACCTGGGAACGGTACATGGGGGATCACTCAAAGAGGATACGGCTTTTTAATTAATTAGTCTTCACATTGTCCTGAAATCATTCATTCTTACTGTAGCCTTACCTTATCATAGTCAGTAGAGGGCGCTAGACACACTGGGTTACCTTCTAGAGTCAAAGTATTCAGCTTTGGACATAAACTCAAGAACTCCACTTGTGACATATCATCAATGCTATTCCTGAGCAGATAAAACCAAGACAAGTTTGCTAATTTAATTTTGTCCAGTCATTTATGATGGAACTGAAGTAATTATAGTAACATTGAAGTTGTGGAATTAAAGATCCAAAATTCATCAGAATCCAAGAAAACAATTCTCAAAACAAATATTTAGCAGTGCTGTGAGACTCGAGTCTGGTTTCGGACGCGTGACTGTTTTTGCCGGAATTGGTCTCGGACGTCGATGACTCGAAGGTTCATGACTCGGACTTGGTCTCGGACTCGGGCTCTGTGGCTCAATGACTCGGGGCCGAGTCCAGCTCAAGACCAGCAAATTTGAGCAGTTTTGAGTGTAAGCCAACTTTATTTCTTACTGCAAAGTCAGTAGCTTTTTGCAATGTCAAAAACAGATTTCTTCAAGCAAATCTGTACCGAGCGAGGCCGGTATTTCAACTTGGTGTCTTTGTAATTTTGTAATTTTGAAGAAAAAACAAAAGCAAATTGATACAGGTCTATGTGATTTTGATTGATTATGTAAATGTGCAAGACTCGGACTCAGTCTTGCACTCGAACTGACCGGACTCAGACACAGCACTGATATTCAGCAAGTAAACTTTTTAGCAATTGACTGAAGGGCCAATGGCAACATGCTCCAGAGAAACTGAGAAAAATAATCCGGGATTTTTCCTGTTTCCTGTTATAAACAATTTAGATACTTGTTGAAAGTAAACAAATTAAAGTAATAGGCTTCGCTGTAACACCATGTGACATATTTATTTCTTTTGTGAGTATGGGGTGGCTTTGAAAAGAGCTGGTTAACTCGATGTTCCGGCCAGTATGCTCTTGCCATCTTACTTTATGTACTTCTGCCATGCATAGCCTTAAATCTAAGTAATCAAATGACTTCAAATATACAAGGGAAATACGTGTCTGTAATACGTATCTGTTATCCTTGATAAGGACTATGACTACAGAGCTATGTCAAATCAATCCAGAAGGGTAAATGACCACATTCAATATGACTTGAAGCTATGCATGGTGGAAGTACTAAAAGAAGGTAGGTTTGCGGTGACACCATGTAATCTCATCCGTGAGAGTGTGTGGTTCTGAGAAGAACCAATGGTATTATCTCGACGTTCCGAACAATGTGCTCAGTTCGTCCTCAGGAGAGTGACTGGTTGCTTGACTTTGAAGATGCTGAATATAAGTGCCAAGTATGTACAGGAGTGGAATGAACAGAGCACACTGTTCAGAAGGCAAGATAATACCACCAGTTTTTCTCAGAACCACACACTCACCACAGAAGAGATTACATGTACATGGTGTCACCGCAAACCTACCTTCTTTCAACCACATTCAACTTTTCCACACAACAACAAAATGAGATATTTATACTTGCCCTTCTATATCTAGAAGTTGAAGGTTTTCCAGCATGCTGCATGGACTAAGATCAGATATGTCATTATACGCCAAGTACAGCTCCTGACAACAAATCAATAAAAGGAAAATAGAAAATCAAGTAAGAAAAAACAAGAACAATAAAAGCAAACATATGAGAACAAAATAATACAATTTAGCTCCTGCAGTGGCGTCACCAGACTTTTGAGTCTGGGGGGGCACAAGGGGGGCACTAGCAATTGTTGGGGGGGCACCGCTACAATATATATTATATTTTTTTCACCAACCAAAATCTCAAATGGGGGGGCACGCGGGGGGGCACAAGGTTTTCCAGGGGGGCACGTGCCCCCCCTGGCCCCCCCCTTGGCGACGCCACTGAGCTCCTGTGATATTCATAACCACTGTGTTAATTGGTCTCCATGCTTTTCTTGCTTGTACAGTTGTAAGGTGTAAAGTCTGAATTACACATATCCCTTTCATTATGACTACATGCAGCTACAAGTACCAGGTCTTTATATGCAACCACACTGCCAGGTTTAACAGCTGTGTTAGATACACATTGCATATAATGTCTACATAAACATACATCAACATGATCAATGTACCGGTACATGCAATTGCCTACTCCTTCCTTGTTCTCGTCTCTAAAACAATAAGAACGTCAATCCCATGATGTTTGACTATTTTCAACAATAGGTCTTTTCCCACTTGAACAATCTTGGGGGTGGCCCCGGGGCAACGCAGGGGTGAAAATAAGCCACGATTCCCACTTGAAATGTTCCCCCCTCCGTCACCCCCGAGCCACCCCTGAGATTGTTCTTTCTCCAGGGTAAGTTCAACCCTGCTCAGGACCAAGGTTGAAATTTGTCACCCCGGGGTGGCCCCAGGGTGAGTTTGCCCCAGGGATGAGCGCTCTAGTGGGAAAAAGCCTCATATAGGCCAAAGGACTTCCAGGGGATTAGGTTTGTATAGTGGCTCTGTCCCTAGCCTTCCAATACACCGATCCAGTAGGCCACGCCCCCTGACAAATTGACCAATCACAACGCGTTATTTAAGGTCCGACAAATTGCCGCCATTTTGTCCGACAAAATGTTTTAAATTGTGTATTCTTTACTGCACACTCTTCGTTGAGTTTACTTTTGTTTCGTATGTACAAGGCAATTCTATGACAAATCCGAGTTTTATTCTGAACCATGGTCAAGCAGTGTTTATACTTACATTATATTTCTGACTCTCGATGCCCTGGCTGAGAGGAAATGGAAAACCAAAGTCCAACAGAAATAGGTTCATTCGGTAGTTGCGAGTTTGCGATGCTTCGTGTGTAGCCGATCGTGACACTTGATGTACGTGCGCGTTGTTGCTTGAACGTTGCTATGGTGAGCATGGCCTAATGGATCGGTGTATTCTGGAGTCCCCAGTTGACATCCCACTGACCATGCTGACAGTCGACTAGGTGGATTGGATTTTCATTCTTTACCTGATCTTGTGGGTTTCCCCAGAGTTTATTCTACTATCTAATGGTTTCCTTCCATCATGTCCACTTCCAACACTGTAACGTCCCTCCTTGTCTTCTAAGTTCTACCATGGGAACCTACTGCAAAGGTATAACCTGACAGCTCTCCAAGCAAAAAAGTGGGAATCCTGAGCCCTGAAAGTGTCCTAACCATCTGCAAAACTTAACAGTATAGAATGTGGCAGCATCTCATGAAAGAGGGACATAGATGTACACATTACATACCTGCAGTGATGACATTGATCCTATCCCATCCAGGTCACATAAGCTGCATCTAGCCATCCATAGAACATGCAGGTTTTCCAAGGATGTACCAAGATCACGCACTGTAGCTATGATGCTGTTATTCAGCTTCAAGTACTTCAGATTGGGCACGATAGTTCCTTATCACACAAACACAAATAAACTCATAATACAAAATGAACACAAACAGAACACAGTGTTTATACACTTTATAAGTTCAACATTCAGTCCTGGGAAGCCTCGCAGAGTCCCGAGACCGCTGGAGAACTGTTATTCAACAAGGGACAAAACAAGCTGACCTACACCACACTGACCGCCTGAAGAAGAGGAGAGTAACCCCCGTCTCAGACAGGCATTCTAGCGTCGCGCCGAACCAATTAAAAGGCAAGATTTGAATTAAGTACATAGAAAGTTCGACGTCTGAAACAATTAGGAGCGACCAGGCGCGCCTGATGCCGAAAGATCAACGGTCTGGGTCGAAAGAACGGCGCTAGAGCGACATCGTTTCAGACGTCGCTCTAGTCATGAGCCGAACTCAATGCAAATGTATGCAAATGAGCAGAAAACTGCAGTGATATCCCACAATGCATGCAGTACAAAACTTTTTGGCATTAAAATTGTCTGCCGGTCGTACATCATAGGGTGCATTTTCAATAGACCTTTGCCAAGGCATACACAAAAACAACAAAATTAATCATTTTAAAGGCAAAGTCAAAGATGGGCTAGGCCTAATAGTAAGAAACAAAAAATATGACGGCCACAATGCCAGGGCTACTCCAATGTATTAAGTTCGCCTGTCTGAAAATAAAATCTGAATTGGGTCGACCTAGGGTCGCTCCTAAACTATTTAGTTCAGCCCGACCCTGGCACGCCTGTCTGAAACGGGGGTAAGAAAGAAAGGAAGGTTTGCAGAGAAACCATGTATGAACTCTTTGCTAGAAGTGTGGTTCTAAGAAGAATCTGTGGGAAGTTGTCTCAACATCCCGGCCAGTACATGTATACTGTAGTCTGCCTGTCCTCAGGAGAGGACGGCCAGAGAATACATGTATATTTCCACCATGCAAAGCTTCAAATCCTAAGAAGAGAGTCACCCACAAGGCCAGCTACACAGACCATGCTGCAACAGCCCACATCTCTAGTCTATGCTGCAAAGGGTACGTTCAGACAGCCTTTTATTTAAAAACAAATGAGTTAAACGCTTTGCTGCGCTTTAGCAGTAAACTCGATCAGTTTTAAGTGCTAAACTCCTCCCGAACAGTTTTATCTTCAGGGTTTTGGCGGCAGATAAAACCCGATCAGTTTTAAATAAAACCTGATCAGTTTTATAAACCATTTTAGAGTGTTCAGCAGGGCTCGAAATAGTACTAGCCCGGTGGACAATGTCTAGCGAAAACCGCTCCGGACTAGCTAGACTTGCTTTCTTGGTTGCCCGGTGGGCTAGTAAAAAATTAACAACCTGCTTTTTGGTTTTTGATAAATGTACGAAGATAAAAGTAAACTGAGTGTGTACAAAATGTGCCGCAATTTATTTTATTTATGATATGCTCGAGCATACGTACGTCCCGAATAGCGAAGTGCTTTTTTCCGTTCAAGCTCTAAACACCGTACGCATAGCGTAACACTTGCACAGAGCGCACGGGTAAACAGCTCACACAACGCCCGCGACATGATCGCTGCGTGTGCCGTGTGCTCAATGTAGGCTCGTTGCTCGGAATTATTGGACTTGTCTCAGTCATTTTACCATTCTGAATATGTTACGATGATTCTTGTGATTGGTTTAATAGTTCAACATACATGTACATGTAGTGGAAATAAGCAAGCACTCTATTATTTATCGCGTCGATTCAATTTTGTGCTTACGGTCCGCTATGACCACGTGACAGCTTTTTGCAGAAGTCGCGTCGCGGTTCCTGCAAAATAGACTGATGCATGTCTACTAATCTGGTATTCGACTACTAGTTTACTTTTGTCATGTATAACGCACTGGTCGTGAAGCCGTAACCAGCCTTCCGTTGCGCACATGCATTGCATTTTGAGAGATCAGCGGTGGATGCGGAAGTCAAAGCGAGTGTTTCTGAACGTAATGAATGGCCGGCCGCAGAGGAATACTTTTCGTCTTTTCGACATTTATTGTTGTCACAAGTTAGCTAGGAAAGGAAATCTTCCATGATCCACAGTGGATGCTCATTTACTTGCGCCAAAAACCTGCTACGGGCAGAGTCATTATGATGGTGAATTAAACTACAACAGACAGGAGAACCCAAAAAGGTTCTGAACAGGTTATCACTGGGTTATCGTAAGCATTTTGTTTACCTTCCATTTTTACAGTATTTTTTTAACACGTCGGACCGATCGAACATGTGAATTAAATTTTTCCGATGTGTGTCTAAGTATTCATTACTCGGTATTACTATAAAGGCTAATATTCTACACTTGGACATACATGTATTATTGTTTTGAATATATTTTTTACCAATTTCTAAAATCATTTATCATTAAAAAGAAATACTTTTGTTTATATTTTTTTTAACAAGGATCAGTGTTAACAGAAGCAAAACGTACATGTTATATTAACACGTAAGGTATTAATACTATAACTGCATGCCCCACTCCATGCACACATACACCTACCACCACCAACAACCTAGGGAAAACAGTAAACACTGGTACACATTTTTCTTTCATATTGTTAAAATGGCCTTCCTGTAGTGATCATAACTTCCACTCTTATGGTAGTGTCTGAAACAGAGTCCCCTGTTTAAAATCTTTTAAAATTTAAAATATGTACGGGCTTGTAAAATTCTTAACGGGCTAGTAAAATCTGAAGTCGGCTAGCCCGGTGGGCTAGCCATGAAAAAAAGTTAGCGCAAGGCCTGGTGTTCAGACACAATTTGTTAAAACCAATCGGGATAAAACAGTGATTTTAGCAAATTTAAAATGCTGTCTGAACGTACCCAAAGACTGCCACTTCTGTTTCGACCTAATCAGCCACACGAGGTGCAGCTGCAAGAATTGACCAAACCTGGTGCAGCCATCGTCTCCCGTGACGGAAGCGGGCCGACGATAAATAAAATGAAGACAATCACAAATCTATCAACTGGAGCTATTTCCAATCAAGCAAGAAATCGTTCTTTGTGAAGATAAATTTAGCATGCAAAGTCTGGATCAGACATGCAAATAGAAAAAGAAGTCCTCCAATATTAAAGAAGTTGCCTCAATGTTCTTGTATGGTCTACATGTTCCATTTGAAACAAGTGTTACACTTCCTATATGAATCATTCCAAGATTGCAGAGCAAACCAAGAACTCAATGCAGTTGAATACACCGATCCAGTAGGCCACGCCCCTTAACAATTTGGCCAATCACAACGCGTTATTTAAGGTCCGACAAATTGCCGCCATTTTGTCCGACATAATGGCATGAATTTTGTATTCTTTAGTGCACACTTTTCGTTGAGTTTACTTTTGTTTTGTATGTACAAGGCGATTCTTTTACAAACCAGAGTTTTATTCTTCACCTTGGTCAGCGGTGTTAAATATTTCCATTATATTCCTGGCTTTCGATGCCCTGGCTGAAAGTAAAGGTACATTTTTGGCCTTTTGCAAAACCAAAGTCCAACTCAGAAAGAAGTGTTTATGTGGTTGAGTGTATGTGATTCGTCCCGTGTGGGCGATCGTGACACTTGATGTGCGTGCGCGTGTGCGTTGTTGCTAGGACGTTGCTATGGTGGGCGTGGCCTACTGGATCGGTGTATTGGAAAGCAGACTGGTTCCTGCACCATGTTGCCCAATGGAAATGTTAACCACTAGTATGGTATTGGTAAGTGGTATATACCGGTAGTACTACAAACAGTAAGAAATCAAGACAAATATACATGTAACAGTGTAATGCAAGACACATATTTAGCGTGCAATACATTGTGGGAACAGGAGCATTCTAGATCTACCACTCCTCAATGTATGTACAAGTTTTCAGTGAAACCGAGTTATAATTTTATGTAAATACAATGTCAACAATCTTTCCTGCACTAGGAATACAGTTTGCTCACCAAAGTTTCCAAGACTTGTTTCTGTTGTGTCGACTCTCATCTCAAGAAAATTCACATCATCAAGGTCATCCACACCAGTCATTTCTTTCTGAGATTGTTAAAGAATGAAACATTTGTATGTTTATCAAAACGTTAGCCATACTGTACCTTCCTACACACTGAACATAAGTTCCCATGCTGTTTTTCATTTAAGACCTGATGAATCAGACTTTGAAGTTTAAAGCCAGTACAGGATTAGTAACATTCCCAAATGTGAAACAGATTCACATGACTTTCAGGGTATGAAGATAGTGCTGGTAGAAATATCGGTAACATATTTCTGCCTGGGATGGTGTATTTATCCAGAAATAGGCCTAAGTAAAACAAAGACCGAAAACAGTTTTGATCTTGGAATAAGATAAAAACCATTGTTTTTATAAGAAAAATTGAGTCGGGTTTTTGCTAATTTCTTGTGACTCGGATGTCCGATTGAGCTCAAATTTTCACAGGTTTATTATTTAATGTACATGCTGGATCAGACAAAGTGTGGGTGCTGTTCTGTAACCTTCACCAATCATGTATTATACCTTTAAGATTTGGATGAATGTAGATCAGTTGATAGATCAGAGAACCGGTTGAATCCTGCTCCAGTCAATTTTAATTGTTCAACTTTCAACATGTTCAATGACTTTTGAATGAATCCAGTGAGTTTTCCTTGTGGTTATTTGATGATTTAGTTTGAAGATTTCATTTATCTTAGATCTAGGAATCTCCAAGACAGGATTCAGAACCACCTCAAAACACAGGCTATAGGCCTATTTTAAACCCAAGTTCATTGTGCACTTCTACCATGTATAGAAATTCAAAATCATTTCTACATTGGAAATTTTTTTTAAAGTAATATCATACTTTGGTTTTTGTAAAAGAAATGCAGATTCATGGACAGAAATATTATTAAAGGAAGATACTGTTCAAATGTACAGTAACAGTCATCTGTGAAATTTTCAGTCCCATACGGTGCCTACTTTTTGAGAAAACAGTTGGAAAATGCCGTACAGTATTTTAAAAATCTTTTCACTTTTATTTTTGACATTTAACAGTTCAAAATTATTTTTGGTCACTGGTTTTACTCTTTTCTGGATAAATATAAATTTAATACAAGTAATAAACTGCTGCAAACTGCTCATCAGCCAAAATGACCTGAAATATATCAAATGCTTAAAGTTAGGAGGGCCTGACGCGTTTCGATCCTAGCAGGATCTTTCTCAAAGGCTAAATGACAAAAAACACAAACATGCAAGTGAAGGAAGCATACATAAAATGGATCAGAGGATATGGACAAAGGGAAGGGGTGGTATGAGAGTCAGGGTGGGTAAGACAGGTCAGACAAAGGGTGGGGGTCAGGTAGGCAAGATCAAAGGTAACAGACTACAAAAGGGGTTGGAAAGTGTGGTGCTGGGGGTGGGGGATTAACAAAGGAGTTAATTAGAGGATAGGAGATCAAGATGGGCAAGAGGGAGGAGAGGAATACACAAATCAGGAGGGATAAAAGAGTACCTGTGGATGAATGAAAAGGAGATAAGTAAACAAGAATATTAGTCATTGCCTTCCTGGAGGTTTAGTCAGTTCGGCTGAATAGTGCGTAATCTCTTAATCCAAACTTTCTCCCTGCTCAGCCAGACCAAGTCCCTGCGGTGGCCAAGTGATTCAATGCCCTGCAAGATCATATCAGAAATTGTATGGTTAGGGAGATTGAAGTGAAAACCCACTGGGGTGAAATTTAGCATTTCAGGCAGAACAATGTAACAGTATGTTTCTGGCGGCACCATCTTTATATTCTGTAAGATATAGGTAAATCTGTGAAGATTTCTGTTTCAGTATGCTACCAAAGTATGATAGTACCTTTAAACTGTACATGTACGTTGTATACAAAATTACATTAATTAACAGAAAAGCCACAGTACAGATGTAGGTTTGAAAACCCACAACTATGACATTGACAAACAGACGCAAATACATGTAGAGCCTTGCAACAACAGACAGACAGGCAAAGCTTTTGAATTGTCTTCATTTAAGGACTGTGACTACGCTAGAGTCAAACATCTTGAAAACGCTTGTAAAAAATCCTGAAAATCACATATCAGGGCTACATGTACTTACATGTATATATAAGGGCAGTTCCGAAGTTGCGGACGTGCATTTCAGAGAATTTGAGAACCCAGATCTTCAAATTTATTGAGGCTTTTGGATTTTGAGCAGTTGCATTTTAAGTATCTCCGATAGAAGTATAAAACCTGAACATTTTATTCCAAAGCCATTCTCGGTTTGCGCAGGACATCACAAAAACACCCCCGTTGCGGACGTATTCACAGAAAGTGTACTTTTCATGTGCTTGCGTTTTCATCACAATTGCTCTGAAGTGTACAGACCTTTGATCGAAACTGATAGAGTTTTGTTTGGAAGAGGAACCAAACTAAAGAAAACCAGCAGAGAAATTAACCTCAACCTTTACCTTCAGGTTAGAATTCTCAATGTTCATTGTTGCGGATGTACGTTGCGGATGTGCACTGTGAAAATATTCAATTTGTACGTCCGCAACGATAAAATGACATCATTTCTGAATACTGAATAGGGGGTGGAAAGTAAAGACATATCAAACGATACACTCAGTTACCATGGTTACCACCTTTCAAAAAATGTAAACTTTATTGTTTGAAATAAAAAGAAGACTCTGAGCAAGGTCATTCAACTTGGAATTTTTGGGAGTGTACATCCGCAACAAAAATCTTAAATGTACTTTTTGCTCAAAAAATTTGTATTTTGACTAATTTTGAGTCATTACAGCCTTAAAAATGAGAAAACATGAATGTTTGATAAAAACGCATATAATTATAAGAAACTAGATGCTTTGACCTTCAATATGATTTAAAATTAAGGTATTTTAACGATTTTTGAATTTTGACCATTTGGTTGACATAATTACGGAACTGCCCATAAATGTACTGGGAAATTGAGGACAAAAACCCTGAAATCTGTATTTTTCCTGACACGTTACACCCCTGTTATTTGCCTCATTTGATGATAGTTATCAAGCACATGTACCGGTATGTATGTGACTACATGTAGCTCTGTCAAGTACACTATGTATAGGCCCTACATTGACTGTAATGAAAACGTACGTAAAGTGAAACTAAATGACAACAGATGAATAGTTTGGCTGACTAACAGTGACAAATAGAGATGGTTTACCATTTTTGCAGATGACAAGTAATCCTCCAGCAGAAATTCTGTGTCTTCTACAGGAATGGGCTGAGGATTGACATTGGCACTACCAAAATCAGTAATATGAACCAACGCCATGATGGACACCTACATGTAGTTCAAAGGTACTCTCCAAAAAGCAAGATCTGTAATGCAAGAAATATCCAAATTATGAACAGATGGTTTATACACAAATGACCTTGTACTCAAGTAAACATGGTAAAGTGTCTAACTTTCTGAAACATTTTAAAGACTGACATTCACAGATTAACATAAAGTAAACAAAAACATGGAATGAAATGATCACCTTATTTGGCACAATAAAACAAATTATTAGCATTGATTTAACATCAATTGTGGAATGCTATGCTTGACACGGACGTACATCGTGCAGGCAATTCTGTTGCATACATGAAGTCTGTTTTGTTGTAGAGGAGATAAATATTAGAAAGGTGGTATTCCCCAGCTTGGGCAGCTTTATTATCTCCATCCATTTAGTTGTAATTAGAGGCACTTCCATAAGAATTATTTTTAAATGTGTTAGAAATTTGAAGTGAATATGCCATGGGAAGGAATTAAGGCAACACCCTCTGACCAAGTAGGATGTGCCATGCCTACAGACCATGCTCATGAAGGCTAATGTGCATATGTATATATTATTCAACCACAAACACCTGACAAATAAAACAAAATGATTGATTATAATAATCATGCATCCAGGTATCAGGCCTTGAATTTTGAAGAGGGCAAGCCGCCACTTTTCCATTGCAAGGGGCACTTCCATTGGAAAATCATAATGTCTATGGAAACATTTGAAGGGGGTTCGAAGGCCAAGAACCAGAGCATGGCCTCCGTTAAATTCAAGCCTTGATGTATACAGTAATCCGAGCACACGATGGCACCCTCTTTTGATTAAAAAGGAAAACTGCGGTAGTGTCAGTATATTATTTTGGACACGGTCAATCATCTTTTATTGACTCTTGGAAGCTGGAAAGCTAATCATGAGCAAAAGACCTGTGGGGAAATCCGGGACATGTTGTCCACATACATGTGCTGAATATTCTTCTTACTCCACATGCTCCATGTTCCTTTCAGCAGTTCAGGAATAAATCACACAGCACGTACCAAACCTGAGTTGTAGTGCATTTAGATCGATAAACACCACCGCAGTTTCTTTTTTAATCAAAAGAGGGCACCATTCAAAACCACATCATGCTCAGATTTTTACAGAATTACTGTATACAGGTATATGTTCAAACGTCAAGGCTCATGTACAGAATGTACGTATGTACTTTTCAGTAGGCCTACAATTCTTTGACTTAGGAAAACTGAAAGATGTGAACTGTACTGAACTTGTACAACATAATTTACATACCTTCAGTGCAGCATTAGTTTGTCTAAGTGAATGATATCCATCTAGATGCACAGATGCACAGATAGCACTGTAGTTCAACAGTTGAATGTATAATGTGTTATATTTATGTAGACATTACATACACATACATGTACACTGTACACATTCTCAAAGCTTGACTACCATGTCTTGCTACATCTTTACAACATCCGATCATCGATACAACTAATGTTCATATGTAGAACTGTGCTGCTGATTCTCAAATAAATGATGAATATACTCCACTGTATCTTTGTGCAGTCTAGAAAAGTAGAAATCCTGTCAAATGAAAACAAAAATACATTGTTTAATTATAAATGTACAAACTAAAGACATTACAATTATACACATGTGCATAAGTCATGTAAGTACATGTACATGTCCGTGTATGGGTGGTAATGCATACATTCAACCTGTGTACACGGGTATAAACAGCCTACAGGTCAACTCGCCTCCTAGCCAACTCACCTCATGACCGATATGCCCCTTACCAACTTGCCCCCTGGCCGACTTACCCCATGGCCAACTCGCCCCCAAGCCGACTCACCCCCTGACCGACTTTTGATGTTATGACATTATGATGACATTTCTGAGTTTTTGTGACTTTTTGAGAAATAATAACTATTTGTTGGTTTATTCTATGATATTTTTTCTTTACTTATTCTGTTACCGTTTTGTTTTAAAATTTCTTGCTTTAACTTGTTATTGTTGACAATTTTTGTAAATTTTTGTTTACTAAATAGTAAATACAATGTCAACTTACAAGGCCTACTACATTATTGTTTGTTAAAGGCATTGCATACGTTTGGTAATGACTCTGAAAATTTATGGCAATAAAAACTTACTTGGTGAGAAGTACAGCTGCTTTGGATAGTATAATGCATATTGAGAAACGTTCCATTCGAAGTACCGCGGTTATGGAAAAATATGTCACTTTTTATCTCAAAAAATTATGAATCTGAGAAGCGTTATGGCCGTAACGCTTCTCAGCTATTGACTTACTGTTATCTGGCGTTAAATAACCGGTCTAGTTTGTCGCCAAAATCTCACAAACGCTACCACCATGAATTGAAACTTTCACAGGTTAGTTTTATGGTATATATATACAATTATATTGGTTTGAAACAAACAATAGGCTCAAATTACCAAACGTATGCAATCCCTTTAACCACAGTTCTTCCTAAATAAAACAACCCACAAGAACCTGAGAAAATCTTGTTTCTTTATGTTATTTCTTTGTGGCCTCGGTGCCCTTTTTTCAATACCCGATTTGGCCTTGGTGCCCTGCCTCATGGCCTTGGTGCCCTTTACAATTTGGCTTCATTCAAGGCCAAAGTGGCCGTGCCCTAAAAATTGTTAAATTTGAGGCCTGATGCATTGGAAATAAATTGCTTGAAATGTGATCGAACCACATGTGTTATTTGTATGTGGACTTTGTGCATTTTATACTTGATTTTTTCTAAACATGTTCGATATAAACATGTAGTAGGCCCTAAAAAAGGGCGGGCAATATTTGTGTATCAATTTGATAATTATGATGAATAATTATCTTCACAGTTTGCATCTCATTTCTGAATAAATCGGGGGGCGAGATGGCCAGGGGGAGAGTTGGGGAGGGGGCGAGTCGGGGAGGGGGTGAGTTTGTACTAGGCCTGGGCGATTAACTCGATTAATTGATTAATCATGATTACATTCCTGTGTCATGTTGTAAGGGGCGAGTCGGTCAGGGAGCGAGTTGGCAAGGGGACGAGTAGATAACTAAGGGCGAGTTGGTGAGGAGTGAGTTGACCTATAATCATTACATGTGTACATGCTTCAAAAGTAACGCATACTTTTATTCGTTTTAACTTAACTTAGCCTAACTGTGTGTTAGGCGGCTAAATTTTAATAAAACGCAGTGGCTATCGTTACGGCAGCCGTAACGATAGCCACCATGGCCACTGCGTTAATAAAAAAAAGCTGTCAATCATTCACTTAAAGGCATTGCATACGTTTGGTAATGACTCTGAAAATTTATGGCAATAAAAACTTACTTGGTGAGAAGTACAGCTGCTTTGGATAGTATAATGCATATTGAGAAACGTTCAATTCAAAGTACCGCGGTTATGGAAAAATATGTCACTTTTTATCTCCAAAAATTATGAATCTGAGAAGTGTTATGGCCGTAACGCTTCTCAGCTATTGACTTAATGTTATCTGGCGTTAAATAACCGGTCTAGTTTGTCACCAAAATCTCACAAACGCTATCACCTTTTGAATTGAAACTTTCACAGGTTAGTTTTATGGTATATAGGCCTAGGTATACAATTATCAGATTATAATTATTGGTTTGAAACAAACAATAGGCTCAAATTACCAAACGTATGCAATCCCTTTAACACCTTTCTCACTATCTTACATGGCGGCCACGGTTACAGACAGTCAAACTCGCGTTACAATTTTTAACAACATTATCAAATTCATAACAACGAACAGTAGGGCCTACTCTTTGAACGAGTTCAATTCATTTCAAATTCAATACACGTGACATCCATGTCATTTTATGTCAATCATTTGCGTGCGTTGCCAAGAACGCCTTCGTCAACTTTTTGAGAACATCGAAAAATGTAAACCAAGCAAAACTGCCAAAAGAACATTCAGCAAATTAAAAATCACATCGATTGATTTTCGCCAACAAGCATGCATTATGTGAAGCCGCCTCTACTCACCGGATTCCGTGACAGCTACAATGAAGAACGTTTTTTGAAGAATTGTTTCTGTCTGAAATTCCGCAGTCAAGCGGCCATTTTGCCCCTCAAATTTGTTTGGTTGATTGTTTGACTTTTTATTTCAATACTCCACTGAGGACAACAGAACGCGCATGCTTTCTGAGATACGTCTACGTCTATGCGTTCGTTTAGCTCCCATGAGTCGACCCCAGTCAATCTCGTCGCTACCATCCTGCTTGTTTTGTACAGTACACACGTCCATTCACAGGTCATTACTGCCTTGTGTAAGCTAAGCGAACGGTGTGTGCGTTCGTTTAGCGAGGCAGCGCAATCGCAATACACAACTACTATAAATACAATGTGTATCTAGACTTCGTTCTAGTCACTGGCTTTGGATCAGTATGCAGCCTAATAAAATGCATCCGATAGAAAATAGTTGTTGCTAGGCTGAATATATTATTTTGAAAACAGCGACTGTTAGGCCAAGTTGCAACCGAATAAAAACAACAACAAAATAAAACAATAAGCAACAACAAACAACAAACAACATAAAGAATTCCCCCAAATGTGAGAAATATGTGGGTATGTATACTTGTGTATGGTCCCACTTTAATTAGAGCTTGATCCTTACACTTTAATTGTTTTACTTACGGTGCGACTGAGACCGATGAAGTCAAAAATCATTAAAAAGTAGCTCTATTAAAAATGATAAATGCAAATATCGCCTGAACATAAAAAAAGTTCAAGTTATCGACTCATGACAAAACATATAAAAACAAAACAATTAAAAGTCTGTGGCGCGGCAAAACGTTAGCACATAATAATGTGAATAAAAAGTACTAATTATATAAGTACATGTATGCGCTTTTCATTGTCATGTTTTCAAGACAATTATATACAATCAGTCTGTTCCACTATGATGAGGTACACTCCGTTTTTATATAATTATGACTCAATATATATGTCGATGATCTTGGGAATATTAATAAAAAAAAGTTTCCTTATACACCTATAATTGGATTGCCTAATACTTGCACTATTTGTGGAAGCAAGTTTAGTCATTGATAATTTATAAACAACCAATGTTATTATATAATCAAGGAGGAATTTTGATATAACACAATAAATTGATAGTTTCCTGGCTACCAGGTGCCACCCCTCAATCGGAAATGGAATCGTTTCCGTATGACCTTTGAACTTGAGAGTGAAAAGGGCATGTCGCGACGAGTCGAGCCATATCCGAATTTACTGGCTACGTCTACAAGTCACACGCGAGTATATAGGAAACATTTACTAGCCGCTCCCATAGACAAGTGCTAGCCGTAGCCGAATCATTCCAACGCAGCCTGCAAAATGGCGACCACTGCTGAATTGACGCTGGAAAGAGGTAACGAAATTCGATATTTTCGAGTTAAATCCTACATGTTTTAGGAATAAAATATCAATCTATGAGAGTGTGTATTTCAATTAAAATGACCCAACGAAAAAAGTGACATTTTAGTTTTTCTATTTAGGCCGCCCAGGCCCTACTAAAACTACTACTAGGCTGGCCTAGCCTACATCATTGACACATGATTGAGCGATTGCAAATTGCAATGTAAATGTTGCATCACCGCCCATTGCAGTGTCACTGTTTACTGTGACTGGGGTAGTTTTTGTAGGTCTAACGTTAGTTCTAAATGTACCTCTCTGCTGTGTCACACTAGTGCTGTGCATTTTCGGAGCTTTTGAAAATCATTTGGTGCCGGCAACCTTACAGAATATTCAGTCAGAATCGTTCATAACTTTGTTGTGCCAGTTGATTCATTGGAGTCGATAATCGATGTTTGCCAATCACGTGACCAATATTAATCAATGTATCGTTTTCCTGGGCGCCGCCATCTTTGTTTATGTTTTTGTTGTTGTGATTCGAGTATAATTATTAATAAACACATGTTCGACGTCTAGTCTTTGACAGTTCACCAGAATATAGTTTCCTACGACTGATTTAGTCTGTAGTATTCAGTGTTTGTGTGTGTTACACGTCGGGGAGCAACCCAGGAGGCTGACAGAAAACCCACTTGGGAGAAGTCGGGTTGTTTCGTAGGCCCTACTTTCTACGAGGATTCCGGACCCGTGGAGAGCGGGTCTAAGCTGACCTGTGATTGCCCTCACGTGTTCGTCACACCGGTTGGCACTACAACTTGCTCAGCGTGGCATGTCACATTTCTTACCGCAAAATCTGCATTGAACTCAAGCCGGCTAAAACCCACGCCGTACCGAGCGCAACATGAGTGCACCTAATAATATTATATTATGGGGGTTAACGTTAGTGTCTTTTACGCCACCCAATATTTTCAGTATTTATTTAGCTTCTGCTGTTCCAAAATGAGATTTGTTACTTAAATTAAAGCAAATTTATTCATGGGTCATGTAAACCCTAAAATGAACATATTTCGGCAATATGTCAGTGAAAAAACCCAGTTTCTTACCCCAAAAAATACTGAAAATAATATGGGTGGCGTAAAACACACTAATGCCCTATTATGCACATGTTGTACGTACAATGTAGCTTGCACTTCCTGCCCGATTGCGTATTCTTGACTGTGTGCACTTTGTATGCTTTGAACATGTTGAATGGTGCGGCGCGGATACACATTGTGGAATTTTCTGGATGCAATGCTGCTGCATGCGGGGTACATGATGCATCGTACGAGATATGTTTACGTCTTCTTTCATCCAATCTTCGCTTTTGTAAGGCTGTTCAATATTTTTATTTTAATAAAGTTCGCGAAAAAGTTTGTTTCTACTTGGCAAAATGGACCCCCAAAACGACTGAAATTCAATTATATACAGTCTACACTTTTGGGGTTGTTTATTCATTGGGCAAACGTCAGTCTACTTTTTAAAATGTTGGTTTCGTTCAAGCCTTGAATTTAACAGAGGCCATGGCCTTCGTTACCCTGGTTCTTGGCCTTGGTGCCCCCTTCAAATGATTTTCCAATAGAAGTGGCCTTGCCCTTTTCAGAACCAAATTCAAGGCCTGTAATCGTCATACTGTTTTTGAAATTTTGAAACCGGATGGCTAGATTTTAAGCGGGAGCCTGATAATCCGTTTTTAATGCACTAACTTCAAGACTTTCAGATGATTTTGTGCAACCTGTTTATAAAGTTTGCGACACGAGGAGACTCGTATCGACATGCATTTAACGATGTACATGTACACCATAGAGCTACATGTATATTAAAATTACTAGAGCGCTAGCTCTGCGTTCTCCGTGAGTAGACGTTTTGAAGCCGTCTGGGCGCAGTCATTTTGAATTTATTTGCGTGTCTGTGGAACAAGAACACTTTGACTGGAATGCCTTTCGAAGAGTGTACTCTATATGCAACACTCAAGTATGCGCAAACAGTACCTAGCGCGTCTTTATGACGCATGCAATCATTGCGTGACTGAAGTGCAGAGCGTGTGCGCGCACAGTCCTAAATGAAACGCGCATATACCGAGGGTGCGTCGGATGTCGGGCGTATTTGGCTTCGATGACGCACCCGTTTAGAACACAACGCAGTATGCAAATGAACGTACAAAAAACGGACAAAATTGTGGGATTTGCATAGTTTTTTGCACAAACATGGATGGGCCCAGCAGGCATCACTTTCTACACGGAGCTAGCGCTCTAGTAATTTTAATATAGCTCTATGATGTACACGTACTAACCAAATCGAGCAATAAGTCACCCCAGCCCTGTATGCTTACTACACATATGCACGTGTAATGCAAGAGACCAACTTTTGCTGCATGCGGTCTGCACACGTGTACGCAAATCTGGTTACGCGTCTCCCTCTCGACTCAATCCATTCTTCCCTAGAGCACCATGCTCAAATCCGTCATTTTGCACTGCAGCTACATTGTAGTTAGGGAGTCAGTCTCCTTCGTAGTCAAAGTTTCGACGAAATTCTTAAAAAATACGGCATTTTGAATGAGCTTGCAGTATTCAAACTATTTTCGAAGATTTCTCGTATGTCATCCATATAAAATAAGTTAGCCATTTTCGGAAATTGAGGTACAAATGCTTACATAATAGTTTGAGTTTGCGATTGCAACTGTTGACACTAATCTTGCCACAATGCAAATTTACCTTACACAGCGCGGGCAGGCAATGAACATTTTCACGTTCTGTTCATCTGTTATTGATTGATTTTTGCTCTTAAAAGCTAAGATTTACTTTTATCATTTGTCATCGGTCATCACTTTTGTAATGAATGTAATTTTCTCTTCTCATTTTTTTCTGTGAAATTTAGAATGTCTAGCCAGGTTCATATTTTTTTTTACCTAATGCCAATTTTTTTTTTTTTAAGTTTACTTTCAACTCTTTTGTGATTGTGTAATGTATTTACAATTAGCGTACATTTTATCAAATGAATACTGACGTTTTGTTGAATGATTCAACCAGATATGAGCTCTGAAGTATAAAGTAGTTACCGGTAACACTTGCTTGCCGAAATGACAAATAACGATGTCTTTTTGTCAATTTTAAGTTTGATTGAAAAAATAGCATAAAACATGCGAGCAAGTTGAAAAGCTGGCGGGCTACCCAAAACTCTGGCTGGGTAGTCCGGCTGGTGACTGAAATATACAGTGAAAGGAGAGCCCTAAGAATTTAATATTTTGTACACGGAAGAAATTGTACAAAAAATGTTCCCAAATGACATCGCAAATTGGCTTGAAAATCACTCCATCTTAAATGTATCTCTGAATGTGAGGGATGAAATGCAAGATATTTATTTGTGCTCATAATTAAATTGTGTGATGAAAATTGATATTTTCCACACAAAAAAAACAGATGATCATTTAGGCTGCGTTCGAGCGAGCTACTCGTGTTAACACGAGTATACTCCTGAGCGCTCGAACGGCCGGAGTACGACACTCGGGTTAGCGAGAGTATACTCTCCAGCGTTGGGGAGTATACTCCTGCACCGGAGAGTAATGCGCGCGCATCACACTCGTGTTACCGGGAGTAACCGCTCGAACGCAGCCTTAGCGTCATTTCGGAGCATCCGCCATTTTGTGTGGTTCTCTGCCACACACACTTGACGACATGCTTGTTTCTAATTGGCGGAGAGCCACACCAAGATGGTGGACGCTCCGAAATGACTCTAAGTGATCATCTTGTTTTTCGTTGGATCAATCACACAGATTGATCATGGCCGACTCGCCTCCTGGCCGACTTTTTGTCACTTTTTTTTTAAACTACTAATATTCACATTGTTTTTTTTGTCAGTATGACGATGTTTACTTGAGTTTTTGTGACTGTTGAGATGTAATTCCCAACATCTTGGGAATCCCTTAAAGGCCGTGGGTTGCGTGCTCACCTCGTTAGGTACATGTAGCACGCTATGTCGTCTCCATGACACACTGTTGAATATGTATGATTACCTGCACTGGCCTGCATGCATGGACATGTATGTGTATGTTAATTGGCTGTGCCTGACTTTGAAAGTAAGTGCAGTGTGTTCCCCCCGTTTTCGGGGGTAGATTTTACAGGATTCCTTAGAAGATGATGTTAGTGACCAATGGTGACATGTCTGTGCGTACGTGTGTGCGGATCACCTGAACATGTACATTAAATACATGTGTACCATGTATGTGTGCGCAGTGCCGGTACCGGGGTAATCGGTTCGAGTATCCACACCAACAACGTCGTGAATCAAGACTAAGATTATCTGTCAGGTGTGTCTGTGCATTACGTCCTGTGTTTGTTTTCAAAGTGACCACCCATAACATTGCAGGTTGGGCAGGGTCTGCGCGATGTATGGCTGATAGGCTGACACACATGGCTGATAGACACTGCAGGTTTGGCAGGGTCTGCGCGATGTATGGCTGATAGGCTGACACACATGGCTGATAGACACTGCAGGTTTGGCAGGGTCTGCGCGATGTATGGCTGATAGGCTGACACACATGGCTGATAGACACTGCAGGTTTGGCAGGGTCTGCGCGATGTATGGCTGATAGGCTGACACACATGGCTGATAGACACTGCAGGTTTGGCAGGGTCTGCGCGATGTATGGCTGATAGGGTGACACACATGGCTGATAGACATTGCAGGTGTTTGGGGGAAAAGGACGTTGATCTTTCATTTCCTCTTGTCAAAGTCATAGACTTGAAAAGCACTTAACAAGGAACAGTGTGGCAGTAGTGCATGGGAGATAAGATTGAACGGCAGAGAATGCCCTCAACAGCTGAATGCCAACGGTACTGGATTGATAGTATGAAGTAGTAGCTGTGTGGTGTATCTGACAGGCTGACTGAGATATAGTACCTTGTACTTGTCTGTATTATTCAGCTGCAGATTATTTGTTAAACAAAGGACTACAAGGCAGTGTGGGAAATGGTATAGTTCAAGTCTGTTTCTAATTACACGTACAGTCCCAAAAGGATTGTGTATGTTTCTTGGTGTTGTTGGGGGACAGGACTGGAATTAATCATATCTGATGCCATCCTGGAAGTGAACGCTGTATCTTAATCAGTTCACAAGCCAAAGAACAGGACTGCTGTAATTGGATGATCTACTCTAGGATCATATCTTAAAATAACTGGCACAAGCAGCAATATATTGCCTGTCATCTACTGAGACGTACTATAGAGATAGACCGGGACATCTTGTGTGGAGTAATACTGTATTACTGTACTAGCAGTGGCAGGAGCACTTATCTGGAGTGATATAATGTTGACTACTTCTCATTTGTCGTGTTTTGCAGATGTGTCTCGAGCCATTGAGCTGCTTCAGCAGTTACAGCAAAGTAAGTTGTTTTGACATTAAATTAACCATGATACCATACATATACATGTATTTAACATTAAACAATGTGTGTATTCTTAAATTGTCCAAATAATCAAATAACCACAAGGGAAACTGACTGACGGAAAGTCATTGAAAGATGAAGAAAGAAAAATTTGATGGAGCGGAATTCGAAACCGATACATGTACATGTACCTACTGAATACGGCACAGGGGTACTGTGGGCTACTGTGGCCGAGTGGTCTGGCGTATTGTACTCAAGATCTTGTGGTCAATCTACAGATTGTGGGTTCGAATCCAGCCATGGGCTAATGGTGCTTTCGTCCTTGGGCAAGATGCTTTATCACATTGCTCCTCTTCACATAGGTGTAAATGGGTACCTGTGAGGGTAGAGATGGCTTTGTGTGTTTGATTAGCCCTGCGCCGCTTTGCAGGCAGCTGCGGGCTGTATACTCCCCAGGGAGCTGAGATTGCTTCAGGAATGTAAATGGGCCCGATGACCAGAGATAGTAATAAAAAGCGTTGTGATACCCTTCTTGTGTATAAGAACGCTATATAAATGCCCAAATTATTAAATTATTATTACAGGCGCTCTACCAACTGACCTACTGAGCTACCCAGCCCTATGTTGGTGGTGTTCCTATTAGTCAATTATCTTTGTTTGTTTGGCAGTCAGAAGCCATGTAACCTTCAATTGTTTGGTTTGAAATACATGTAACATGTAGCAGCAGAAGTGACTTACTGACTGCAGTATCCATACCAGGCATACTAGTTGCACTAATATCAATGCCATGTTAGTGTCTTTAACTCCTCTTGTCAAGTGTGCACTATAACAAAGTGTACAATTCTTATTTATGAGCATGAACTAACAGACAAAAATGTCTTGACCCTAGAAAACTATGCCCTGCCCTGCTTGTTTTCTAGTGAATTTTGTGTCAATTTTGTGGGTTATTTTTTTCTAAACCAGCATATATTTTTTTATGAAAACACACACTTGAGCTGAGGAGTTTAATACATGTTCATGTTGAATGTGTGTACAGTGTACTCACACGTAAACATGTACTAATAATCCTATAGGAGTCAGTAATGAAAAATTTACAGTACACTACGGATCCAGGGATTCCAAGGGTCGATTTCAGGAAGCCCTACAATCTATCGTAACTCTTGTTATAAAGGATAACCCATTGTATCCTACATAGCGCTGCAATGCATCATAAGTCCTATGATTGATAGTAAGATACGATGAGTTTGGTGAAATCCACCCCAGTGCTTGGTATATATCACATGGGGATTGTTCATTGAATGTGAAGTATGTCATATGAAATGTTTGTACTGAACGTACATGTACATTCCGTGTTCCTGTTGTCAGACTTGGACCAAGTTAAATATCTTACTTCTTAATCACTTGTACATGTGTACAGTAAACATCATTCATGTACATGTAAATGATACAAACTCTGAATCATGTACATGTACATGTGCAGAATAATGTTTTGTACATGTACATGTACATTATTCCATTGATGAATGTCAATTCTGAACGTATATGTATACTGTGTAGGATTGATGCCCCGCCCTCAGTCAATACCCAAATAGGAAGAGGAGCCTGTGAGATTAGTGTGTCATCCTTTAATCCTATATCCTCTTCAGTTATAATCCATTTTATCCTGTAAATCCTGGCTAGGCTTAGGGTCTCCACTGACCTTATCAATATTGACAGTGTGTTCACATCACCACCCCACCCAGTCATGCCAGTCACTTTTAACTACATGTAGTTGAATCCCATTAAGCATTTACCTGCTCATCACATACAGTGTACACAATAGACCTTCCACTTTTCCACTTGTTCCCATTGGTACATTCTATAATGGAGTGCCTAAAGGTAATATCATACTTTGGTTTTTGTCAAAGAAAAACAGATTCATGGGCAAAATATCAAAAAAGATAAAGTTACTGTCATCTATGAAAATTTCAGTCCCGTACGGTTCCCACTTTTGGACGGAAAACAGGGGGGAAAAAAAACAACCGCAGTACTTCTTAAAGGTAGTATCATACTTTGGTTTTTGTCAAAGAAGTACAGATTCATGGTAAAAAAATATCAATTACGATACAGTTACAGTCATCGGTTAAAATTTCAGTCCCATACGGTGCCCAATTTTTGAGAAAATCGTGAAAAACAGCCACAGTATTTCTTAAGACTTTTTTCTTTTATTTGTGGTCTTTGTTTTGCTAATTTCTGGATAAATACACCATTTCAGGTGGAAAAATTTTAACAGTAGGTTTCTACCAGCACCATCTGCATACCCTGAAAGTTACATGTAAATCTGTGAACATTTCTGTTTCGGTTTCTTACCAAAGTATGATACTTCCTTTAAGTCTTTTGTCATTTATTTTTTATCTTTAAAAGATCAAAAATAATTTTGGTCACTGGTTTTACTCTTTTCGGGGTAAATACATACATGTACAGCATTTCAGGCGGAACAATTTTAACGGTATGTTTCTACCATCACCATCTTCATACCCTGTAAGTTATAGGTAAATCTGTGAAGATGTCTGTTTTGGTATGCTACCAAAGTATGATACTACCTTTAAGTCAAGCTTATAATTGACTATTTAGGGACACCGGCAACATAGGGCTGGATAGCTCAGTTGGTAAGTGCAGTGGCGGATCTAGCTTTTTGGTAAGGGGGGGGGGTTTCCCAGAGTGAATTTTTCTAGCCAGGCACTGTGAGGGCGGGTGGGGGTAGGTGTGTAGTCAACCCCCCCCAACCCCCCCCCCCCCCTGCTGTGGTAGAGAGCTAGGGAGCTTTATCAATTTGACTTGTGAATTTCTTTTTTTGGGGGGGGGGTAAAAAAAAAAAAAGAAATTGGGAACCCAAGGGGGGGTTTAAACCCCCTAAACCCCCCCCCCCCTAGATCCGCCACTGAAGTGTACTGGAACAGTATACTGGGTGTCCCTGTTTCAACTCCCAATCCCTTTGTTTAAAGAATGAGAGATAAGACCTTAATTTGAAAACACCTTTCTGTATTTGCAGATCGAGATATTCCTTCTCAGAAGCTGATAGCTCTACAGAAGGTGCTTGAGAGTGATTTTTTCACAGCAGTCAGGGAAGTGTATGAGCATGTGTATGAGACAGTGGACATACAGGGTGATCCAGAGATCAGGGCCAATGCAACAGCTAAAGTAAGTTCATAAAAGCAATTCTCTGTTACGTATTCATATTCATATTCTCGGTGAACTTTAAACTCTATTCAAAAGTCAAAACCTTTGCATTCTTCAGACTTTGCCAACCTTCTCCAGGGTAATAAATTGTCTGCTTTTACAGAAAACCAGCTTAAGCCCTGTCCGCACTGGCTGACTGGACTTTTTTTTTCCGGGGATTTAACCGAGCTGATGGGTAAATGAAAATGGGCAAATATTACCGGTGTCCACACTTGGACTTTTGACTCCGGTAACTTAACCGTGCACGCACGGAAGAATTACCGAGCTGTCAATACTACAGTGTGTAGACTCATGAGTGTACCCGACTCACACTGTCCGCACTGGACTTTTCGTCTCAGGCAAAGTGTCTCGGGCATTCTAATTGGGCAGAAGTTGGCCGGTAGAAATACCCGCGCGGCTCGAGCAAAGTAACTGAGAGGTAGACTTCCCGAGATGTCCGCACTAGACTTAAAATGGGTAAAGTACCCAGCGTCTCGGTTACTTTGCCCAAAAAATGTCCAGTGCGGACATGGCTTTAGTTAAAGGATTTGTCTTTCTGAAACAAGTAAATGTTTGTATTTTGAAGTCGACATCGTAATGTATGCAAGAAGAGGTTACAAAACATCAGTGTGATGGAGCATGCTTGCTTAATCAGTTCTATACCCATTGTCTTACTGAAAGTCTTCTTTTAGCAAATAATATAATAACTACGTTCTTTTCCATATTTACAAAACTGCATTTCATTAATGCAGTTGTTTGTACACATTTTATGTAGATCACTTGAGTAACAACATGTATTACAAATGTTAAGAAAAGTGGATTTTCCAAAGCAGTTAACAAGGGGCCTGTTTGTTTTGGACGAATTCTGCGGATCCGGATCCCATTTTTTGGATCCTTCTCCTATGCAGGGTACGCTAAAATGGGATCCGGATCCGAAGGATTCATGATCCTTTGAGTGAAACAAACTGGCCCAAGGTGTCAGTATATTTAGAAATTGTTACATATAGAAAATGTCCTTAAAGTTCTTTATTGATGAAAATTTCTGTTTATAATACTGCACAATTAGGATTATGAATAATTGCTAGTTTTTGAGAAGATTCACTAAAGGTTGTACTTGTTTTTCTCATCAGGCAACAGTAGCAGCCTTTGCAGCCAGTGAGGGCCACGCCCATCCCCGTGTAGTGGAACTTCCTAAGACTGATGAAGGACTTGGCTTTAATGTGATGGGTGGTAGAGAACAGAACTCCCCTATCTACATCTCACGTATCATACCTGGGGGCGTGGCTGATAGACACAGGGGACTTAAGAGAGGGGATCAGCTGCTTTCTGTCAATGGAATTGTAAGTTGTATGATTGATGGAACCTCTGTGGGCCATAAAACAAGCTGACCTCAGTGTGCTACAATATGTGCTACAATGTATGCATAGATTTGAAGCAATTCACACAAACTCATAACCCATGCGTTTACTGGGTGATCAGTCTACAGCTCCACTCTATTACTCATCCATTCTTATTGTGTATAGTGCTGGGATTTTTATCCGGTTATAGGTTAACCGACCCGGATTTGATTATCCGGTTACATATTTCCGCTAACCATTAACCAAAACCGAAAGGAATAAAAAGGGACGAACATTTGGCTCATGCCAAACAACCCAAAAAGTGTAAACTAGTGCTGTGCATTTTCGGAGCTTTTGAAAACCGGAAAACGCTTTAAAAAAATTAGCGGTTGCCCGAGCTTCGATTCATAAAAATGAATGATAGCGCTATATTACGCACGTGTTGATAGTGTGCACGATCAAATGATGCATAGCGCTGTATGTAGGAGTGTGTAAAACATGCTACAACGATCGTTGCGCCAACGTATACATTCAGTTTTTGGTCTCGATCTACGTGCGTGTTTGGGAATCTTGCGATGATTTGGTGCCGGCTACCTTACAGAATATTCAGTCAGAATCTTTCATAACTTGCTCAGCGTGACATGTCAAATTTCTTACCGAAAAATCTGCATTGAAGCCGGCCGAAATCCACGGTACCGAGCGCAACTTGAATGCATGCACCAAATACACACGTTGTACGTACAACATGTAGGCTTCCACTTCCGGCCCGATTGCGTATTGGCGACTGTACTGGTGTACAACGTATGCTTTGAATGGTGCGGCGCACATTACACATCGTGGAATTTTCTGGATGCAATGCCGCTGCTGCATGGTCCGGGCCATGCGGCCACGTGGTGGGCATGCGGTCTGCATGATGCATGTTTACGTCTTCTTTCGAGCGATCATGGCGTTCGGAAGGCTGTTCGCAATATTTGTTTAATCACGTTTGCGAAAAGTTTGTTTCTGCTTGGCAAAATGGACCCAAAACGACTGAAATTCAAGTATGTATTATACAGTCTACACTTTTGGGGTTGTTTATTTATTGGGCAAACGTCAGTCTACTTTTTTTCAATGTTGGTTTCGTATACCGTTTTTGAAATTTTGAAACCGGATGGCAAGATTTTAAGCGGGAGCCCGTAAATCCGTTTTTGATGCACAGCACTAGTGTAAACTGTAGAATTTCAGTCAATTATTTTGTCAATTTTGCCAAGTAGAAACACGTTTTACACGTACTTGATCTAAAAGAAACATTGTATATACTTGATCTAAATGCTTGATGAAAAATAATAACATCATAAAGAGCATTCTGAAAGTGATGATCACATTGAAGACGACGTATACCATAAATCCCGCACGTTGTGCTCATCGCACATGATTACATAGGTTAACTGTTAACCTGATTTTTTTTGGCAATCAGTAACCGGACATGATATTACCCGATTTTTCCCAGCACTACTTTTGTATGATACTCATACATATGTACACATATTTTTGTGTAGCATTAATGTTTTCGACCATTTTTTAACCCTTGCACTTTACCCTTGCCCCTAAAAGCCGTCCTTGGGTAGCCATACCTGAACAGCTTGGAACATGTACTGATGCATATTAGGTGCATATGATTCCATGCAAATAAAGGAAAGCTTTCTTTCAGTAGCATTTTCATGACAGATCAGCTGCATGTCTGCTCATAATTTGATTTGTCATTGAATAAAAACAAACCTGTGAAATTGTCTACTCAACTGATCATTGGAAACAGTAGAAAACAGTTATAACGGCAAATTGTTGTTACAACAATGTTTTGGTGTTTGGTTTTACTCTTTTCTGGATAAATATAAAATTTCAGACAGAAAATGTTTCACAGAATGTTATTACCATTACTGTCTTTATCATGTTTATACCCTGTAAGTTATATGTAAATCTGTGAAAAATTTTTGTTTTGGTTTGTTACCAATGTTGTACACACCCTTTAAGCAGAATCGTAGAAAAACAAGCCCGAACATTGTAGGGAGTGAGTCTACTGGAAACAAGTCATGAAAACATTGTAACAGTCACCAGAGTGGATCACATTGGTGTTTCATAAGATGCAATTATTATGAAATGAACTAGCATTTAGCAATGTGTCCAGCATTGTGTCCAGCATGTAGTGTGAGTTATTGTGGTCTTTTGTATCTCAGTCTGTAGAAGGAGAGCAACATGAGAAGGCCGTTGAGCTGCTCAAGTCAGCTAAGGATAGAGTCAAGTTAGTAGTACGATATACACCCAAGGTCCTGGAGGAAATGGAGGCTAGATTTGACCGTCAAAGAGCAGCACGTAGACACAATGTCAATCAAATGAATCCTGATAGGTAAGTCTAGATTGTACAAATAGAGTTCAATCAAAAACTAGTGTGCACGCTTTGTATTCAACATGCATGTTGTTTGCACTCCGGCGTTGACTTGCAACCACCATCTTTCCTGGTGTAACTTCGCAGGCGCAGTAGAGTCAAATTACCGTACCTGGATGTTACCCTGGTGAACTGCCAGCACTGTGCATGACATGACGGGTGACGCAATGTGTGGAACATCCCGTATTTTATGCACAGTGCTGCACGCACAGAATATGTACGCACAATTTGAAACGGGACGCGCGCATTTGCCCTGGTTTGGTTTTCTTAGGCAATGGCGCTGGCCACGGTTGAGAGGATCACACGCAGAGTGCACACGCTAAATTTTGTATTGAACTCTATGACTGTACAGTTTTTCCTATAATTATTAGCACCTCACATATCTCATTGAGTGTCACTACATTGGATCGCCGATATAACAGACACTGCGAGGTGCACACAATTTGTTCGGTATAGCGATTGTCAGCTGCTGGCGGTGGTCCATTCGTTTAAAGTATCTTCTTGTTTGTCCAATGAAGTGCGCCCTCTTTTGATTGTTTATACATATTTTTTTTTTTTTAAGTACAAAAATAGTTCAGGAATTACAAACGGCCAAGCAGTATTTGATGTACATGTACCCAGTAAATATTTCACCTTTTCTGTAACATCTTTGGATGTTTTTTCAACATTTAGTTTTGTACACAAAAATTGGGGAATGTAAGGTATACACTGATCTGACGGTGCGACCATGGAGGTAGAAAACAACAGCCATTACTGCAGTGTCCTCGCCCACCTTTTGTCCGGCAACTGTTCATTGCGAGATGTACTTCCCCTTATCATGGGACATACACCCTGTAATTATAGATTGCGGCGGAGTGTAATTTCTTTTGTTGCCGGACAAAAGGCAGGCAGGGACACTGCAGTAATGGCGGACAGTATATCGTGCCGTCAGATCGGTGTATAGCAAGGCCCATTTTCATGGAATCCGTTACGGCCTATTTTTGTGCTAACAGGCACTGCTACGCGTGACATCTATTTCATGGAATCCGTAAGCAAGACTCTCGGCCGGTTAGCGAAGAATTTCTAGGGTTACCGTGATCAATTTCTGCTAATGGGCTGTCATATGCATTCTGCACAAATTCCTTGCTTACCGTTACCAAAAAGGAGACTCTTCTGTGAAAAACGCTAACCGTAACCAACAAAATTCTGCTACTGTAAGCGAATAATTTTTGCTAACGGTAACGGATTCCATGAAATTGGGCCCTGAATCTTCGGTATAGAGGCGTTCCACTGTATTTCCATTTTCATTGGACTTGAATTTGGTTCTTTGAATGTCAAGGTATCTCTCCAGTTGAAATAAGCTGCATTGCCAAGATCAATACCACAAACTCTGCAGAGCTCTAGGCCTGTCTTTGTTGCTGTTCTTTCATAGGGTTATATTTTTCCTGAACAAGTCCATTCTCCCTCAAAAGAGTTATCCATAATTTCTCATTGTAAGGAATGATTTTTCGACGGGGAGATAGAATAATTATGTAAATAAAGCTTGCCCTTCATCACCAACTTAGATGAGCACAGAATACTGAATGCTTGTTGAGTTCACCGCATTTGAAACACTCAAGCGCTGGCTAAAGTGGGATTCAAATCCACAACCTCCTGTTTTGTAGTGCAGATGACATATCAATAATTTGCACGTACATGTATAGCCTACTTTCTGCCAATTGCAGTAGTAGAATCAAGTTGTTGTACATAGATTGTCCATAGATGTGCAAAATGACACAGCTTGTGCAGTATCTGTTGACAATTCTCCACAATGTAATGCATACTGTACATGTATGAGATGGGGAAGCTGCATGGTCATGTGTGTTGTCACATTGTATGGTTTGTGAATTGCACACATTTGCAGAAATTAAGAACCCACATTAAGTAGTCAGTAATTACTAATCATGTGAACCATATAGGCCTATAGCTGAGTGTTGAGACATACATTGTATCTCTCAGCTCTTCTGGTTGGCTGTCCTTGGCTTGTACATGTACAGGTGTATTTGGAGATTTTGTGCACATCACACTTGATATTTACACCGGAAATATGCTGAGAAATTTGCTAATTTAGAATATGAATGCCTTTTTGCAGGGTTTTTATGGATGCTACTCATAATTTCTGAAAATGCATGAGCTTGTATTGCTGAGTTTGAAAATATGAAAATGTGGTTTGGTTCTTGTTTTGAAATCATTTTTGCTTATGTTTCGGATGTAGTAAACTTCAATGAACAGTTTTTGCTTTCTTTCTGGTTTGGTTATAAGTGGAAAGGATAATGTGTATAGCAATATGTGTAGATTCTTGAGCACCATATTGGATGGATTTGGTGCATAGAAAGATGTCATTATTATTATATAATGTTTGTGTGTTTTCTTTCTTATCTCCAGTGTGTAGTTGGAATGGATGGATGTTATCAAGCTTCTTGGTCCCATTAATGAGCACACTACTCCGTATCATCTCCAGCCCCTGGTGGTGGCTTGCATCCTGTGTGTGTAAACATTTCCTGTCATGATATTCAGCTGGGGGTCTGTATTTCTCTTGTATTTAATGTATACTCACCTTAGAGGGTGATATTGAGTGGTTCTTATTAGCAAGGTTGAGTCAGTCATGGTTCCATATCACTGGATTCTTGATGGACTCATTGGTTCATTTTGAAAGAGGCTGTTAGTTGTTTCCAGCATTAGAGCATAGAGGGCGCTGTTGCTCGACTATAAATGAAACAAAGGTCCTTTTCAAGACAGAGGCTCAGACTCCGGCTCCATTTCGTGAATCCATTCTGAAATAACGGGTATCAAAGTAGAGGCTTTTGACTACAATTCGGAAGTATATTCTCTGGTTTGAAAAGGAAAACAGAGCTTCAGCTTCAATGAAAAACCACAACCTATTTTCAGCATATGGATGATGGAGCCTGAGCCTTAGCCTGAGCCTGCATTTTGAAAAGGCCCAAATATTGAATAATAATTGTTGTGTACATGCACATTAGGGACCAAAGCATAGTGGGATTTTTTGTACGTATGAAACTGTCAGTGGGGTTTAGAGATATGTTCAACATCACATGAAAATTCCTAGTGTAAATGTAGGCAACCACGAGCAGTTCAGATGGTTGAACTCTGAATGTGGTGCAACTAGATGTAATATGTTTTTCAAATTGCCAATCATTGGCTATGCAATAATTATAGGCTTTTCAATCAATTTTGAAAAATTAGAGCGAATCAAAGTGCTTTATCTGTCATAGTTTAATTTTGGCACAGATATTGAAGAATCATCTTAAATGTAAATGCATGATGGCACAATGGAAAAGAGGCAAATGAAACATTGAGACCACTCAATGTATTAACTATTCATATATTTATTATTGCGTCAAATTTCAGTAGATAGTTGATACTGTAACATTAGACAGTACATATGTAGTATTTCATTGCACATCTTGACTCCTTATGTACTTTGTGTATCTTTCTACTAGAATGCATGCCTGTGTGAGGGCGCTACATACTTCACTGATTCAGAGCAGTATCGAATCGAGCTGCAACGTTTCTCACTTTCTTTTCTTTTCTTTCTTTTTTTGTATTAAAGTAAAATTAGTGCCGATAGATCTTATTGATAACCAACAGTGTGGTGTGCTGTACATAAGTACGTTCACTGTACCTTTGACCTACATGTACGGTACTTCAGTCAAATATAGAGAATGCACAGACATCCAGTATACAGGGCTCACTCAGCCACTATCAAAAATATATGGCAACATGTATATTACATGGTTTTTAAAATGTCTTAAAGCTCTGCACAGCGTTTGATTTGCACGTGAACATTCAATCTGGTAAAGCTTGAAAGATCAGGGCCCAATTTCAATAACGCTTTGCGATCATCGCTAAAGCTCAAATCCATCGCTAAATCCATCGTAAAGTAGCTACACATGTATCTCATATCAAGTGTGATAGCGATGATCGCAGAATACGACTTTAGTGAAATTGGCCCCAGGGCCCAATTTCATGGAATCCGTTACCGTAAACAAACATTCTTTGCTTACGATTGCAGATTTTGTTGCTTACAGTTAGAGTATTTCACAGGAGAGTTTTCTTTTTGGTAATGGTAAGCAAGAACTTTCTGCAGAATGCATAAGTCAGTGCGTTAGCAGTGCAGTTACCCTGGAAATTCTTCGCTAACCGAAAGTCTTGCTTACATGTACATATTCCATGAAATGATTTCATGCGTAGTAGTGCCCGTAAGCACAATAATTGCCCGTAACAGATTCCATGAAATTGGGCCCAGTCTTGCACATGTATACAGTCGAGTAGAGAAATAAGACAGTTCTGATCATACCACTTATGGACCTCTTTATCCCAGTACATGTACATGGAAATGTGCATCACATTTAAAGTGTAAATCATGATTAAGTCAGGATGCATCAATATGTATACAGTTTCATTCTTGGACCAACTGAGCATAGATATGAACAGATTTGATAGGCTTTTACAATCGGACTATGAAGTACATGTATGACAGAAGAAAGGTCATCATTGAGCTGATAAACCGTGAGGTGTACTAGACACAAAACTGCTTTGATTTATCGCTAACTTAACATTTTAAAAGGGAACAAAAATAACCAATGTTTGATATGCAGAGCGAAAGAAAATTCTTATGCTGTGTATTTTTGTTTTCAATATTCCATGTCTACATGACCCCAAATTATGTTCAGTTCTATTCAGTGTTCAACGTCATAGGGATCTGCCTTCAATTAAATATAATTACAAGAGAATGATTGCCAGCTGTGCATATGATGTATGTGTCATCACCCATAGTTAGATAGTTAGTACATTCAGGTCAACAAGAATTGATTGTCTTTGTCAGTTTATTATTACTTAATCAATGCTGCCCCTTCCTGTATTCTGTACATATTGGGTTTATTTCCATGGGGAGCATTACAAGTATATATTGTTAGGTTTGTAGGAGGGAAGCGAAGGTTAGACAAGGAATCTTCGTCTATTCAAGAATCCAGGAAGTTATTAATCATATCTCAGCCTTTGTTGAGGGCTCCACCTTAAGAATTTAAAGGGGCACTCAAGGTAGACAGATCCTGGAGGTTTCTAATCTAGCCAGTCATTGAGGCGTATGTTCAGTAGATAAGTCACCTTTAACAATGTAGACTCTCTTCATCCAACAGAATGAAGGGAGAAACAAATAGTGACAGTAAGCAGTTACATGTTACATGTAAAGATGTGATTCAGTTTATGGTATAAGAATTCTACTGCATTGCTGAGGATTTCTAACACACCGTTTATACCATATAGAAACGAGACACCTCAGTTAAACAATGGAATCCAATGTCAATACATACATGTACACATGGTTTTTATTTCTAACATCCTAGCTATTAGTCACCCTCCAAGTTCTAAAATGTGTCTTTACAGTAAAATACGATTGATTTTTCTTTCTTTTTTTTTCCAGGTTAATGCCAGGAAAGAATGATATAAAAAGTCTGACCATTTTCATATGCTTCAAAAAAGTTTCTAAATTATTCTTGATTTTTTATAAACATCTTTCTTTTTTAATAGTGCACATCCAATTTTGTCCTTTTTACCTAGTATACATGTAATTCTTCCTGGCGCTAATTTCATTGAGCTGCTTAACAGTAACCAATGCTTCTCTGCATAGCAAAGTAGTACAATTTGCTTAAGCAGAAACATCCACTTATTTCACAAGTTTGCTTGGACATGCATGGAACCAATTTCATAGAGCTGCTTAAGCACAAATTTGCTTAAGCATGAAAAGTCTTCCTCGATCAAACAAAATTACCAACCCACTTCTCATGTGATGTTTACTGCTTTTGACTTGTATTCGGCAATTGTTTGCTGAGCATAACATTCACAAGGAGTTAGGGCTGGCATACTGATTATATTTACCAAATTTTTTGGTGCTTAAGCAGCTCTATGAATGGATGAAATTGACCCTTGGTGAGTTAGGCACACTGTTTCTGTGCTTACTGTTAAACAGATGCTTAAGTAGCTCAGTGGTCTTGTCCAGCAGTCCAGTCAGCACACAGTTTCTTATCATTTTCAAATTTAAATTTATGCTTGTCAAGGAATGTTAAACATTGGGTTTTTAAGGAGTATAAAAACAAACATTAATTTTGTCCCCCAGAATAGTGCAGGTACACTTGTAATTGTCAATTTCAATATAAATTTTGAATTATTGTTGTTTTTAATTTGAACGTTTGTGTTTACATGTATTTCCTTTTTTGGTTCTTCTTGATATGGTAATAGTTTTGTGTACAAAGATTGTTCAGATTTAACATGTAGTGTGATTTTACCAATATGCATTCTAATCGTATGAGAAACTTATGTTAAGTAATTAAATAGTATGAAATAAGATATGTAAGCAAAATAACGTGATGACATGAATAAAAGTACAGTATTAACAAAAGGTATGCAGGTTGATTTTAATTGATTTGTGATGTGCTTTGACATGTTTGAGAGAATTACTTTTATATGGAATTGTATGATGTATGCTATGTATACAGTTTTAAAGATTTAGGGAGAAAAATCATTTGTTCGAAAGAAACAGATTAATATTGTTTTTAAATCTAACATTTGGGAGTATGAAAGTCATATCTTTCTGTCATTGGTTACACAGCAATGTCAAGAGGTTATAACAACCATTATAACAAATAACACATTCCAGCGTGTTCGTTATAATAGTGGTATTCCACTGTAGTCACAATTTGCTTTCGGCTATAGTTTTCTTGCAATTAGATCTTCCTAATTGCTCTGGTTTTTTCTCCCCTTTCCTTTAGCCCTCACCTTAGAGTGGCCCTTTTTAAAATGCCTTGTGTTGGGTAAAATTTATATTTTAAAAAAGCTGTTATCAAATAATCAAGTAGTGTTCTCAGATTGCAGCATGCTGCAAGTATCAATGAAATAATCATTGGGATAAAGCAGTATGTGCGTGGTTTCATGGTTTCCGACTGCCAAACGAACAAAGATAATTGACTGTTAAGGACACCACCAACGTAGGGCTGGATGGCTCAGTTGGTAGAGCGCCTGTATGGTATTCAAGAGGTCGGCGGTACGAATCCCGCTCCAGTCAATTTTTCTTTGTTCACCTTTCAATGACTGAAAAAAAGCTAGTTTGAAAACCAAATACAGTACATGTATTGGAAAGTTTCTATGGTTGTGATATCTCGCTGGAAAGCTCATAACCTCAGCAATCCTCGCAAATTATCAGGTAATTTGTAGTGAATTATATTGTTTTTGGTTTTTCACACGGAACAAAAATGAAACCAAAAATGAGAGATCCAAAATGCATTATTAGCATTGAAGGAAGCTGGCAACATGTACATGGTTTTGCTATGAGTGTACTGACTGGAGAGCTATGTACTGCTTATACAAGCTGTGAGACATCTGTGAGCTACCCTGACTGCTGTTATGTAGAAGAATCTCAGCACATAAGTGGAATCTCATTCAATATTCTTCCTCCAGCTAACAAATCAGGCATCTATATGTCATCTATGTGCTAATAAACAGCTCCTCATGCAACCCTTAAGAAGGACCTGAACAAATGCTCAGAATTAGGAGTTTAGCCCAGGAGAAAGATCCCTACCAGGACTGAAATGTTAGGCTACCTACATGTAACTCAATATTAAACATACTCCATAAAGACTAAGGGAAGACATTTTTAATCTTTAGGAAGATGTTCTGAATAAAGAACGAAATATAGAATCAAAAATGGCTTCCCTTAGTCTTTTTGGAGTATGTTTAATATTGAGTTATCTGAATATTATCAGTGGATCACCATCAGGCCTACCTAACGCATGTACATAAATGGCTCCTACATACACACATCATTCACACATGACAAAGTAATACAAGACTGACCCTTAAATGACATTTACACTTGATATTTAATAATGTGGTACACTGTACCTTCTTGCTATGCAACTTGCATGTTACTTCAATTACATTAAGCTCATTCTTAGTTTTGGATTTAAAGACATGCTTAGCATATATTGTTTACACATTTAAGACCAAAACTGACCCACAGCAAAATAATATTCTTTTTAATGTTCACATGATTAAATAGTATATGCAGATTGTTGTATTAAACAATCAACAACCTCCAATCTGATGGGTTTGATGGATAAAATAAAAACACTCTCAACTTGGAATTGATGTATTATTTTTAGATTTCCTTTTACAATTGATTAATTATTGCTGACTATTACCAATATTCAGGTATACATTCATTATTCATTTTAGTAATCAAACACAGCCATGCCACTATGTTACTACTATATACAGTACATGTAGGTATGGCATGTGTATCACTAGTTTCTATATACAGAATAAATGGCTTGTTAGCTTCAGTTAAGCTAGTCAAGATCTACTGGTGTAAAATAACTTGGCAGTAAATTAGTATACTTGGAACATTTTTGAAAGGTTTGCGGAGACATCATGTATAAACTCTTTTAAAGATGTGTGGTTCTGAAAAGAACCGGTGAGTTAGACTGACCGGAACGTCAAGATCAAACTTCTCATCGGTTCTTGGCAGAACCACACATTTATAAAAAAGAGTTTATACATGGTGTCTCCGTAAACCTCCTTATTTAGTACGTTACTTCCACCATGCAAAGCTTCAAATCCCATGATTCGTTGTATTTAAAACCATTATGTCATGTATGTGACCAGATCGGGCAAAACCCTACACTTGAGGTGGAAAATCATTTTGGGGTTTATGGAATCAGTGAAGAATCAGCTTTCATTTGATGTATGTCTCAAAAACATTGAATACAATTTGACAGAGTTATGACAAATTAACCAACTTATAGTACACTAGATGAATTTGAGATATCGGCCTTTAAGGAATGACATGTATCTGCAAGTCACGTTGAACAAATAAACTACCCCATGGATGGGTGTGTACAAGATTTAACATCGTCTGAGGACAATAGGGTTAAATAAAAACAATGAAATAGATGTTTTCTTGAACTGAGAATGAGATCTTGTTAAAACATTCTTTCAAAGATTTCTCAAAAAGTGGGCACCGTATGGGACTGAAATTTTCACAGATGACTTTTACTGTATCTTCCTTGATATTTTTGCCCATGAATCTGTATTTCTTTGATAAAAACCAAAGTATGATACTACCTTTAAAGCACTAGGCGATGTTGAATCATCTAAAAATCAGATAGTGAATGATATTATGAAGAGATATTAAAGGTTGTATCATACTTTGGTAAGAAACCAAAACAGAAATGTTCACAGATTTACATATATCTTACAGGGTATGAAGAAGGTAGGGGTAGAAACATACCGTTAAAATTTTTCCGCCTGAAATGGTGCATTTATCCAGAAATTAGTAAAACAACGACCGAAAATCTTTTTGATCTTTTAAAAGATCAAAAATAAAAGAGAAAAGACAAGTGGCCGTTTCTCACGGTTATCTCAAAAAGTGAGCACCGTATGGGACTAAAATTTTCACAGATGACTGACTGTATCTTCCTTGATATTTTTGCCCATATGAACCTGTATTTCTTTGACAAAAACTAAAGTATGATATTACCTTTAAAGACCACAATAAAATAATTTGAACACATGGGAGGCACAAGAGCTAGATGATTAGTATGGTGGTGAAGCATATATTATACTGATCATGGTTCAAATCCCACCAAAGTCACTACATGTATGTGGAGCAGGTGTTCCAGTCCCTACCTCGCTGCATAGTATTGCCTTTTAATTGTTGTTCTGGGTTTTCCCTCCAAATCCTGAAGTGCAATTTCCTTCCTCACATTTCAACAAAGGAGCCTAGAAAATCCAAGATACTTAAGTGGATCATTCCAGCAAAAATGCAATGACTGACAATCCTATCTTAAAGGTACATGTATACTTTTATACTTTCGTAGGAAACCAAAACAGAAATGTTCACAGATTTACGTTTAACTTACAGGGTAAAAAGATGGACCAGGTACAAACATACTGGTACAATTAATCCGCCTGAAATACTGTATTTGTCCAGAAAAATATTAAAACAAAGTACGAAAACAGTCTTGAACTTCGAGATCAAGACCTCGTTACTACAATGACCTGACAAGTTTGTGTAATAATTGCAACGATTTCCACATGTTTTTACTGTTCCTAATGATCAATTGAGCTGAACATTTCTCAGGTTTGTTTTTATTCCATGACGAATCAAACTATAAACAAACTGCAGATGTTCTATCAAATGATACTACCTTTAACCATGTTAACCAAGCAACATACAATTGCAATACATGTATGTTGTTTCTTCAGCATGAATTCCGACACCCATTTCATTTACACTTCAATTCGCAGATCATCCAAATAATATTAAGAGAACTTAAAGGTAATATCATACTTTGCTTTTTTGTCACAGAAATGCAGATCCATGAGCAAAAAATCAAGAAAGATACAGCAACCATGGCAACAGTCATCAGTGAAATTTCCAGTCCCATTCAGTGCCCACTTTTTGAGAAAACAGTGAAAAACGGCCACAGTATTTTTAAAATCTTTTCACAGTTATATTTTATCTTTTAAAGATCACAATTGTTTTTGGATATTGGTTTTATTCCTTTCTTGATAAATACAGCATTTCAGGCAGAAAAAAACTGGAACGATTTGTTTCTATAATCACCATCTTCATACCCTGTATTAAGTTATAGGTAATTCTTGTGAATATGTTTGTTTCGGTATGCTACCAAAGTAGTATATTAAATTTAAGGCTGAATTTAAAAATTGAAGTGAAAATCCACAATGAATACTGCAATTCTCTGTACAAACTTTTTAAAGGCAAAATACTGAAACATCCCGAATTGTCTAAAATAACAAATGTGTTAAAATATCCCCCAAGCACGCCAAGTGAATTTGTCAGACTTGAATCGATTTGGCAGCAAATAATTCAGGTCATGTATTTGGAAGTTGTTACTGTGTGTAAAAAAAGAGGCCAAATCAACAGCAGACTGAAATTGACTTTACAGTGGAACAGAATCAATGTTGGGAAAGGGAAGGGGAATCCCCTACTGTGTTTGCAAGGTTCATGCACTCAGTTGGCCTACAGTATTCCACCAATAACAATGCATACATAGGAACTGCAATATGGAGCATATAATCACTCTATGTAGGTCAGTACCCATGCTGATATGCAGTCTTGTATTGGACATAAATAGTGAACAGTCGTGCAGATTCATTGCCAATATACTGGAAAGGAAGAATTTAGCTTTATATTGTATACATGTATATAGTCATCGTTAAGTCTAGCAGATGTTTAGCACGTTTTCATGTTTAAATACCAGCCACTAGGTTTGTTTCTACTACTGGGTTTGTGCAGAAATGAATGGCTCATAGTAATTTTACCAGATGATTTTTAACAGATGTGTATAGTTATTATTATAACAAGGTACAATTATCAGGACATAACAGACCTTTAAAAGTGGGTTAATCTTGGACAATTTTTGAGAGTAATTTCCAGAGCCAACTGAATATCTACAACATCTCAAAGCGGAATGCACAAAGGGACCACTACCAATTGTTATAAAGTTAAGCATCATTATTCCATGTGTTATGCAGTATAGGTACCGGTTGATTTGAAATCACTTCAATTATTCGTTCAAAATGCATGACAGTTGTTCCAACTCATTCTACATGTAATAACAACAATATCTTTGTTTTGGATATTTTCTGATTTTGTGGTCGCATACATGTAATACCTCAGATGAATAAGATTATACAGACATTGTACATCTACTGTATAGTGCTAACATGGCCAGTGCATGTAAAAGCACCTCCACACATGGTGGTACACAACTGGCTTGATGTACTATCTACAGTAGATAGCATGTGACTATGATCAATGGCAATATCAGTACACAGATCAGCAAACAATGCTAAGATTATAGGCCCTGGGCTTAATATGATGTACATATATTGTACTGGTACATATCTTTCAGTGTACATTACCTAATGCTGTGACAGTTTACCCAATCCCCATATACATGTACTTGCATGTAAATGAACTTATTTCTTCTCCTCAGATGTTTTATCAAAGCATTGCAATGTACTCATTTTCATTTTGTTAATACTTAGCTTTCCAAATTGTACACGTTTTGACTAAAAAGAGCAGCCACAGCATAATTTATAATAAAAAGAAGAAAATATCAAGCCATTCAGTTTTAAGTGTTAAGTATCTAAAATTCTTACATAATTACAGTACTTCATTTACTTTTACCATATCCAACAAATTGGGATAAAGATATGGCCAACAATGGAAGATTGGAATGGAAGTTTTCCAGAATAAACAAGAAGCAATACCACTGGCAAAGTTCCACCCCCTCCCCCACCACCACAAAAATTCAATAAATAAATCAGTACAACTCATTACCTTGATGATTTCATTATTATTCTTCTTCTACTTACATACGTTCTGTGAACAGCAGAAGCAATAATTTGCTCTGTTATTCTTCATTTAAATCAAAATCAATTTGAACCCCTTAATATGCTCGGGAAGCTGTGTGCATCACCCATTTAGGGGGATGAGGTAAAGTTGTTATATGTTCAAGTTTTTCCTTCCTTAAAACATTAATGAAATCACCACCAATGGATATACATGTAGGAAAGGGTATATTATATATCTCATATGCAATGTGTCAATCTTACATCATGTTATTATTGTTATTATACTACGAGCAATGGCATGCCTTGAGTTAATGTACTCTAACTTTGATTATTATACTATCATTTTTGATGTATGCGCCACTTGTTAACATTTCAAGTGGTGCAAATTCCATGTATCCAAAACCCTTGTGATTGCGGTTTGTCCTTGGACGTAGAAAAGCTGCAAGTTCTGGTTTTGCCACAAGCGTTTCACTGATTGACTTCCGCTTAGATGTGTCTTCATTCTGATCTAAAATGGAGAGAGTTATTGTGCCACTGAACGGCCAATCCAGAATATCATCATACTCTCCTTTCATGAAGTGAACAAACAGCGATACATGTTGGCTGTGTCCACTATCGGGTGAGTTAAAATTCACACGGAGACAGAGTTTGTAACCATAAAATGAGGTGTAGAATCCCTGGCTGTGACGTACACTGGTCTCACCTCTTAAAGCCTCTTGCAAGAGACCAGAGTATCCTTCTAATCTCCAGATAAACTCACCACCACACAGTCTCATCTCCAGCCTGGACATGGAGTCTAACAGTTCTTTGATCTTACGCTCACTACTTAGATGAAGTTCTATCATCTCTTGCTTCTGTAATGCTGCCCTCTGCTCTTGTACCTTCATCTTTTCCTTCAGAGATTGTACCTCCCCCGTCAGTCTCTGCACAGTCCTGTTGATGTCTCCATCTGGTATCACCTCTTGGATGTCTGACTCAAATGTTGGCAACCCACGGAACTGTACATTCAGGTCACCCGTGGAGTACCGATGATCAGGACCCATGAATCTTGGATCTGCAGAGGATAGTCTGGAGTCAGCTGAGGACAAACGAGGATCTGCAGACGTGAATCTGTGCATGACCCTGGCTTTATCAGACTGATGAGGAACACTCATTGATGACTTCAAATAAGACTGCTTGAGCTTGTCCTGATCTAGTGTCTTAGATGCATGTGTCTCAATCCCTAATGCTCCTGGCTTGTAAGATGGGGATACACTTTCTTCAGACATTGTAGGGAGATAGGATAAAGGGGTGAAGACTGAAGCAGCAGTTGGTAAATCTCTTCCTGTAATTACACTAGTACTAGACTCTGTGGCAGTCATATTGGCTCTGGGACTTGCATAGGTCGGATAGATAGAGTATTCAGGCTGCTCAAACATGGACAGGTTTGGTGCGTCTGGTTCCTTGTGTAAAGAGGAACGTTTGCCAACCATATTCATTGATTCTAATTGATTTGCCATGAGTTCCATGTGCTGATCTACTGATGCTGCTAAATGCTCCTTCATCCGTTCACGTTCCATCTATAATCAAAATAACAGTAAACACACAGTTCAGAATTCTCCCTTGGATTCAAACCAAAAAATGAAAGAATGAAACTATTAGAAGGACATGTAGGCACTGCTTTTCAGCTTCAGTTACTCAAACCAATATGCCCGTTTCAGCAGCTCCAAAGTCTACAAGTCCTCTTTTAATCGTGAATACCAAACCAATCATTTATGTACAACTATGGCCGTTTACAAAACGGATGCTCATGATCAGGCTCTGTCTCAGGCTCCGGCTCCATTTCATAAATTCATTCTGAAATAACGGGTATCAAAAAAGAGGCTTTTGGCTGCAGTTCTGAAGTAGATTCTCTGGTTTGAAAAGCTAGAGCTTCAGCTTCAATGCAAAACCACAAGCTATATTTTCAGCAAATGAATGTCAGAGCTGGAGCCTGAGCCTCAGTTTCCTAAATGCGCTGATAGTCCTCACGTATGAGAAGTCTCAGAACAATAGACGCACAAGTAATAAACTGCTGTTAACTGCTCATCAGCCAAAATAATGACGTGAAATTTATCAAATGCTAGGAGTTAGGAGGACCTGACACGTTTTTATCCTAGTAGGATGTCAGAGCTGGAGCCTGAGCCTGAGCCTGAGCCTCAGTTTTGTGAATGCGCTATGTTGTCCTCACGAATGAGAAGTCACGTTTTGATCTTAGTAGGATCTTTTTCGAAGGCTAAATGACAAGAGCGGGACAAGACCGTGAAAGTGAAGATACACATAAATGGATGAGAGGATCAGGACAGGGCAGGGGATAAGAGGTAAAATACAACAAGACTGAACAAGACTTTGCAGGACAAGCTACAGTCTCCTGCAAGGAACAGTGCATTGCTTGCAGTACATACCGCTTGAGTACAACCAATGGCATGGAAACGGCACAAAACAACCATCTTGGGGCAAACATTCTTCAGATGGGCCATCAATCTTTCTCGCATCATAGTTTCCTGACAATAGTCACATGAGGTGGTCACTTTAGGGCATGTGTCTTCATGAACCTGTACAAGAAAGGTGGACAAGATAAACATACAGGTCAATTGAATTCTATTACTCAGTGACAGTACAGTACACAGAAAAACAGAAAGCCCAAATGACAATTTGCCTAACTAGACTGTCAGACAGACTGACAAACCAACAGACTGACGGATACAGGCTGTGGCCTAGTGGTCTGGCGTGTCTTACTCAAAGTCTTGTGGTCAATCCACAGATTGTGTGTTCGAATCCAGCCATGGGCTAATGGTGCTTGTATCCTTGGGCAAGACGCTTTGTCACATATTGCTCCTCTTCACCCAGGTGTAAATGGGTACCTGCGAGGGTAAAGATGGCTTTGTGGTTTGATTAGCCTCTGTGCACTAAAAATTTATTTTGCTACTGCCATTTTGCGTCCTAAATGAAATGAAGGGCTTGAGATACATGACGAAGCCGAAGCCTTTCTTCGGTTTTGTCATGTTGTCCAATCCCTTCATTCCGTTTTGTGCGCCTCAAATGGCAGTAGTGAAATATGTATCAAGCCTAGCCTCAAGCCAAGTTTCGTAAAGGCCCATAGACTGCTTCATGCTGTCATGGTAGATACCTGTTTGTGATCCAATGCCATTAATATGCTGCAGAATTCACATGCTACTACCCGCTTAGGGCAGTTGTGATGGGTGTGGTCATCCATGTATCTACGTTGAATCATCTGGCTACATCGGTTTGGACATGGCTGGAGGCCGTAAGGACACATCTCCTGGTGGCTCTGTGCATGGGTCAATATTGAAACATACTGTAGTCAGTGATAACGTACATGTATACCGCTGTGGTGGCCCAGGGATTATAACAAGTTTAAGACATGTGGATCGTTTTGCGGAAACACCATAATCTCACTTGAATATTTTTTAAAATTTTCTTGAAATTATATTATGTCATTCTGGACAGGGTCGGTGGCAAAAAAAAGTTTTTGTTTTCTTCGGTCGGAGCCCAAAATATGGGTCAGTCAGAAATGAGAACCGCAATAATCTGGTAATAAAAAGGGGCACCCTTAGAATAAAAAAGGATTTGCTGAACACGAGTATGTCATTTCTATGTATTTCCAAAACTTAAGAATAAGACAAAATTAGCCTCAAAGTCAGGGACAAAAGTGATTCTCCGTTGTCAGAAATAAACTTCACTATTGCGAAACATCGGATGGGCTGTTGATAGCTACATATAGAAATGTACGCGTATGCGTATCCGTTCGCATGCGAAATCTCTCTATTTCAGTGTTTTGTCAAAATGGTTAATAGTAAATATCACTGTACATGTAACAGTAGCAAGGTGGCAGACACACTGTTCAATATGAATGTCAGACGGTTTGTGTTTGGGCACATGGGCCTCGTTCACTCCACTGCTTAAAACTGAGTACAATATGTGTGCAACATTTCTCGATAAAGACAGCTGTTCACAGAATATTTCAATGTGATAATAATTTACCCTACGCAATTTTGTTTTTCGGCTTCCATGTACCTACCAGTACTGTGTCATGTGTGTATGTATATTTATGTATTGGTAGGTCATGTGTGTAGGTACGTGGAAGCCGAAAAACAAAATTGCGTTTTACCACAAATTGGCACCACATAGACGAACTAAATTTTGCAAAATGCCCGGAATTTCATGAAAACATTTTCCAATCATCAAATAACCACAAGTGAAACTGACTGAATTTTTAAGTTATTGAAAGGTGAATTAGAAAGAAAAATTGACTGGAGCGGGATATAAACCAGCAATCTCCTGAACACCGTACAACTGAGCCATCCAGCCATACATTGGTGGTGACCCCAATAGTCGGTTATCTTTGTTCGTTTGGCAGTCAGAAACCATAAAACCACGCCGGACATACTGCTATACCCCAAGGATCATTTCACCGATACAAGCAGCAATGCTACAACCTGGGAATGGTACATGGGGGATCACTCAAAGAGGATACAGCTTTTTAATTAATATAATCATCAAATAACCACAAGGGAAACATTTTCCAATTTTTTTTGTCAACCTATAAACCTATCTTTTGTCAACATGTCAACCCATATACAGATCTATATACACTGTTAAGTAAAATCTATTAAATAGCAATTGGAAGTTTGACTTTGATTACCAGGTGCAAGGAAAATGGTGAAATGTGTTCACACTTCTCCAGTACAAACATGGTCAAAGCATTCATTAATAACTTTAAGCAATTGGGCCCGAAGACCAGGAAACTACAAGTTCAATTTGTTTTTATACATGATGCATGCACTACACATGTCAGTTTGTATGTCAGTTTGAATGTCAGTTTGTATGTCAGTTTGTATGTCAGTTTGTATGTCAGTTTGTATGTCAGTTTGTATGTCAGTTTGTATGTCAGTTTGTATGTCAGTTTGTATGTCAGTTTGTATGTCAGTTTGTATGTGAGAGCAAATCATAAACTCATAATACGGGCGTTTCACAATAGAGCGCCACCATGAGTTTGCAAACGCGTTAGCCAATTTGTTGACAAACTGCGCATCTTTCAACATGCGCAGTTTGTGGACAAAATCAATTCCGCGCATTGTGATTGGCTAACGCGTTGCAAACTCATGGTGGCACATTATTATGAATCGCCAGTATTAGGAGCTTTTACTTCTCTGTATATACAGGATGCATGGATTTCCCATATGTACAGTACATGAAATGTCATTCATGTACTGTACATGTACCCCATACAAGTGCATGTGCATGCCAATGTTTGATATGATGCAATTAAGCCTACAGGTCATGTACATGAGCACTGAGCAAATACATCCTATAATCAGACACAAATATTGGGAATCTCCCCTGGAAAAACCTGACAGTCAGATAATTGTGGTTAATTTGTCATCACTTCTACTTTCAGTGTACATGTAAAAGTACAGAGTACATGAGCATTGACATCTCTCTAGACATTTTAGCTAAATTAATTGATTTAATCAATTGATGGATAGATTAATGATTGATCTATGGATCGATGAATTCAAAGGTTGGTGGATCGATTGAGTCAATTGACCGATCAATTGACCAATCAATTGATCAATGGATCGATCAAACAAACAATTGTCTAATCAATCGATCAACTGATCGATTGATTAGAAATTGATCGATTGATTAGACAATTGTTTGATTAATCGATCCATTGATCGATTGATTAGACAATTGTTTGATTAAACGATCCATTGATTGATTGATTGGTCAATCGATCGATTGATCAATGGATTAATCGGCGATCACTTGATCAATGGATCAATCCGTGATCGATTGATCAATGGTCCAATCGGCATATGGTTGCTGCTAATCAAAAGCCAGTTGCATAGTGTTGACAGGTCAGATATTATTATAATAGCAATGAATACCCATGGATCAAAACTTAATCAAATAGGAAGAATATCAAAAACTGTGCAATTTCCGTACAGTCCATACGTGGGCCACAGATGATAGCACCTTTGTTGGACTGTAGCCATTATAACATAAGTTATGTACTGTACCTCCATACTCCTGAGTTCAATTATCTCTTGACAGTCTGGATGTGGGCAATGGGCCATCAAGTCCATGATTTCCCTTCTCACACACAGGTCTGGAAACATCTATAAAATGATATGATAAAAGTCAATTCACGCATAATTCATACTGCCCACACATTAAAATATACTGAGGATATAGTGGCCACACACACACAAATCTGAAAAAAGGCAAAATCTTAAACTTAAAAGTTCTTATATACTTTTGAACAGCATACAAAAAAAGCTGAAATTCTGAGTAAAAATCTGAACCAAAAAATTGGAATTCAGATTTAAATCTGAAGTTTCAATTCCTGAATACCAAAGCAGCCAACTGAGCCAATTCAATATCTCAAGAAATGAGACCATAGAGTGAGCAGCAAGGATTGACAATCATATCATATAAACATTTCAATTAACTATTTTATACATGTAAATGTCATTCAAACATGTAAAAGGTGAACTAATAAAGTACGATTTGCTCCTAAAACCACTGGTATACATGTATATGTGCCACACTTTGATTTATCCAGCCCCATGTTGGCAGTGTTCCATTGTCAATTATCTTTATTCGTTTGCCTGTTAAAAGCCATGAAACCACTAACATGTAATTTCACTATATATGCCAAGGTTCATTTAAGATGCCCGTAACATAGGCCCCCTAATTTTAGCAGTACAGCAAACCCTAAGGAATGAGATATTGGGAATCAATCAAAGAGGATCAATACACTTTTGTTATCAATATGAAATCATCAAATTAACATGAAAAACTGAGTACATATGGATTAATTATGGATAATGGATTGAAGTCAAAGTTGCACAAAGAAAATGAAGCTATTCAAACATGCATTACTTTTTCTGCACTCGGCATACTGTACAAGTACCGGCCAGTAACCACTGTACATGCATGATATGATGTACAGTATAAACCTGCACCAGAGTACTGGTATGTACAGTCAAAATGAGGTAATCTGATTCAAGGAATTCTGCTGTCCTTGAACTTGGGAAACTCTGTCAAGCCTGATGGCTAGGTCACATGGCACACTTGATATAGCTTTTTCCACTTTCTATATAAAAGCACTGCATTTTCTGATATTTTCAGCTTATTTTCAACTTAGAAAACTGGCATAAACTACACAAATAAATTGAAGGAAAATATTCACAACACTTTGATACATAATATAAATCTGTCTACAAGATTTATTTGAGTAAATTTACATATATCTGACTCAACCTTAACGTAAGCTTGATAGTTTTACAATGTAGCCTGAGAGCCTTTGTCTCAGGAATGTTGACTCAAATTCAGACTTGATGAGTCAATTACAACTCTTTTATTAGAAATAACATTCTTTGAGTATGATCACTTGAACAACTTTTTTCAAGTGTAAAAAGAAACAAATGTAAAATGTTTATCCTAGTGCTTATGCCAGAAGTTCCTGATACATATGTTTGGTTTTATTTTTGGTCACTTCTGTACAAGGAAGCTGCTGTACATCCTGCAATGTAGAGTTGTGGGCTTTACTTGTACATGTTTCATATGTAGTTTTATTAAAGACAACTGCGCAAATATTCAATTCTCTTTTAAAATATTTCATTTTTGGTTTCTTTTTTTAACTTTTTAAATTGTACAGGTATCGAGTCATCAGAAAGGTTTTTTCAACTGTCAGATTGTATATACTGTATATTGACCTGGGACGTTGCTCAGTGTGCTGTTTTTGTCATTAGACATACATGTAATATGAGAAGGGTCTAAAAACAACATCTAGGATCTACATCTACATGTAGGGCAGACAACTTATACATAGGAACACATGCAATACACTCACAGTAAATTGAGAAAAGGTCCAATGGAACTATAACATACAATACATGTATGTCCCTCTATTGGCATCATTGGGAGTATATTAACATACATCTTATTGTGGATCAGTTTGTGGAAACACCATGTAATAATCGTTTGTACTTTCGCACACGTCGTTCGCAATTACATGTAGATCTCAACGTTTCGACTAGTCTGCTCTAGTCCTCATCATCGTCTCCTGATGAGTGGGAACGATATAGAAGTGTGAACGATATAGAAGCTAGTGCGAGAGTACAAATGATTATTACATGGTGTTTCCGCAAACCAATCCACATACCAATTGTCACAATGCAAAGCCTGAGACGGAGCCTGAGCCTCTATTTCAATTAATCAATGTGAACAGTACACAGGGATGAGATTCACCAATGATAAAAAATGTCTGAAAACAGCTGACAGGGAACATAAAAAGTCTGAACTTTTGTACACAACCTGTACATGTGTGGAAACAAAATCTGAAATCAAAATCAAAAAAGTCTGAAAGCAGCTTTTAATCTGGGAAATCTCATCCCTGAGTACAATAAACCTGCATTATTCTACCACAAGAAAACAAATTATCTAAAAACTACCTTCATGTAACTGACTAAAGAAATCTCGCCAAGGATAATTTTAATGAGTATTATTTCCTAGTAAAAGTGAACTTTTTCCAGGCACCCTTTTTTTACTAACCTTCATGTTTTTAAGTAATATTTGCCTGTTTCTTTCATACAAATGCATTTCCAATTGATTGAACGTTGAAAGGGCACATTGTGTGCAAAACACACAGCACAGCTTGGTACAATGGGAAATACCAGGGAGGAAGGGAAAGCCCCCAGTGTTCACCTTTACAATGTAGGTCTGTGTGACTAGCAAGGCTTCTATTCACATTGTGCAGCCGGGTGAATTGCAATCAGCCCCGAAAAAATCTTTCAAAAAGGATGAAGAAAAAAAACATAATGCGGAAGTGGTCTGACAGTTACTAGGAAAAAAGCCCAATATTACTGCACCTATAGTGGCAGTATCCGTTTGGATAATCTACCAGTATATAATCACATTTTAAAGGCTGAAAAAAATTATGAATAATGTATAGAAATGAATTTATCATGTCTTTATTTGCCATTGCAAGTATTATTTAGAGAACTTAAAGGTAATATCATACTTTGGTTTTTATCAAAGAATTTGCAAATTCATGGGCAAAAATATAAAGACAGGTACAGTAACAGTCATCTGTGAAAATTTCAGTCCCATACGGTGCCCACTTTTTGAGAAAACAATGAAAAAAAGCCACAGTATTTCTTAAGTCTTTTCTCTTTCATGTTTTGATCTTTTAAAAGATCAAAAAGATTTTCGGTCGGTGTTTTAGAAATTTCTGGATAAATACACCATTTCAGGTGGAAAATTGTTAACGGTATGTTTCTACCACCACCATCTTCATACCCTGTAAGTTATACGCAAATCTGTGAACATTTCTGTTTTGGTTTCTTACCAATGTATACTACCTTTAAACATCTCAGTTACAGTGAATGTATGAGTACTCATTGTATGAGTACTCATAAAAAGAAAATATTTGATTTTACTACCTGTAATGAAATGTCTGCAATTTTGAAAACTTTGTGGGATGTCTGGATGAGTGTCCAGCAGTGGTGCAAGGAGATTAACGTAGATTATTAATTATGTTCTATGAACTACATGTAGCTCAATGACAAACCCAATAACTCATGCATCATTAGCAAGCAGTTAATTCCCTCCATGACATGTATTCTGCAACAATGGACATATTATAAACTATCACAAACTGTGCACTACAGTGTTCCCCCCCCCAAAAAAAAAAAAAAAAAAAAAAAACCATGATACCCATTTTCAAAAAATTTAGAAATTGTATGTTTTCAGCTATTTGATTTTTAGTCTATTATATTCACTATCTCGCTGGGTAAATTCTGACCAAATTTTAATGCAATCCATTACTGATTGTCTGGAAAAGTCCATTTGCCTACCATTTCAAATTGTGGTCATCTTAAGCCCTTTTAACACGACGCCAAAAAAACTCTCAACCATTGAGACATTTTCTCAAGGTTGCGAAATCTCACAAAACGGTTTCACGCTGGCCGTTTTTGCGCCCTTTCACACAGCACAGTGTAACATTTTGCAAGCCTCCCTTGAGACGGAACGCGGGTAATCGATAAACTATGCATTTTGGTAATGTAAAACGCTGCTTGTACCATAACGACGCTGAGGTAGCGCGTGAAGCGCGCGGGAGTGCACGCGGTCTGCAAAGGCCATGTACCTTATCGGAGAAAATTCAACTATAAATAAGTACTCAACTTTAAACCGCTGGAACAAGTGACTCGACAGTAACATTCCATGTACCGTTGTGCAGCATCGTTATGTATAATAACTCAAAGCAAGGCTTTCTTCGAGGAAAAAAGACAACTTTAAACTTCGCGAGTGGCTTAGTTCTTCTACAAATGCCCGCACAAAACAAGTTACAAGTCTGAGACCAATTTCAGCCTGATACAAGTGCAGATTTGGTGACTATAAATTGACAGGATGATTAGTTTACCATGTGTTCCCATTGGATAGGATTTTGCCATTCCTTAGGAAAGTTCAGGAAGTTTAACCAAAAAAAGGGTCCAAGTGAAACGCAGTGGAGACACATTGTCTTCCCAGCTACCTGCCTAGCCATTTACTCTGTTGACTGTTGTTGGATTTATTAGAGACTTTTCAGCTGCTTCAAACATGTCAAATATCAGCCCAGGGATCTTACTGAACTGACACAGACAAGCCATGGCTGAGGTAAATATGGGTATGTTCAACTTCGTTGCCAACTTCGCTGCTAAGTCTGAGAGTTATATAACAGCAGAAATTTGTATTGTTAATTTCGCTTCCTCCAACTTAACAGTGAAATCTGATACTTACGCATTTGCGCTGCTAACTGTGAATTACCGTATGAACGCAACTGACCTACCGGCGAAAACCCGACCTCTGCACACACTGATTGTGCAGTTAGCAGTCGTAAACGTAGCATGTGAAAACTCAGTGAATTTTAGCTGAAGTTGCTTTCTCAACTTAACTTCCACTGTAATATTTTAGCAGCCAAGTTAGCATCAAAGTTAGCAACTCGTGTGAACATGCCCTGTATATGTATGTAACGCATGAAGTATGTCAAATTACCCTCAAGCCTTAAGCCATGTGTCAAATCTCATTTTTAACCTGCATGCTGTAGTCATGTACAGTACTTAGCAATATGTTTGTGCATGTACTGGTACTCACCTTTTGAAGTGGTAGCTGGTCTATAGGACACCGGTTTCCTGTATCCCTGCAGAGAAATATTTCAAATACATTGGTTAATTAGACGTCTACTTTTATCATCAGGAACTCCACTCCAAGGAAGCGGTTACCATTTGAGAAAGATTTCCAAAAATGTCCGCCCAAAAAATTACCAAAGGTAAGATCTATGAATGAAAGCATATAAAAATCTGTCCAACAAGGTGTATTTGAGGTGATGGACAAAAAAGTGCTTCATACTAGTTCTGTACGTAGTACTTACTGAACAGAAATGACAGATCTGATTTGTAGAAATCACAGCCTGCAAATTGGCAGTACTCATGGAGAGAGCTGAATTTGCTTGGCTGGTTTGACTGTCTACGGGTCTATAACCCTGGTAGACCTAGCACTCAGCATCTACAGCAAAGGGCCAAATCACCATGACAGGATATAGAGTGAACAACTATTGAGCCTCTCAAGTCTCAACCAATCGCAATGCAGGGAATGATCACTTTAGGGACGGAGGATAATCTTATGTCGCCTCATCCAAAACTCTTCAGAGGAAATGACTCATTTCTAGGGCTTGGATTTGTCAAAGCAATCTACCTGAATGTCTATAGATGATGACCCATGTTATATCAAGACTACAGGTGCAATAGCGCTCCGCACTTACGCTAAAAATAGCACCGGATCTCTGACAAACATTGTAACCACGCACATGTGTGGGTGTGCACGTCCATGTACACTACGCGTGTGAGACAATGTTTGTCTGACAGCCGGGGATTTTGTGACGTCATTAGTGCGGAGCGCTATTTACAGTAAGATCACAAAACTGCTTAAGTGTGCACACATTTGAGAATATGTGACTAAAGCTACGGCTACAGTACAGCTGCTGCTCAGAGTGGTCTTCACCAAAGCCATAGTCGTAGTCAAACCATTTCAATCCAGCCTTACATGTACAGTGTACATCTTTGACGCATTTCATGCAAGTGCTACATGTATCGAGCACAAATTATCAACTTCAAGTCCAATAAAGAAAGTTGAGTTTGGCCAAATTTAGAATAGCACTCTGCACTTGCGCTAAAAATAGCACAATGGATCTCAGACAAACATTGCAACCACGACAAACGTGTGGTGAGTGTGCTAGTGTGCATGCATGAGAATTTTGTCTGACATCCAAACATTTTGTACCGGTGCGCGCTTGCCAAATCACTCATGTGTCGACGTCATTAGTGCGGAGCGCTAAGTAGGTACAGGAAAGTATTCTGCCTAAACTTCAGCTGTTGAAACTAGTATTCAACACTGAGACTTACAGGTCACAGAACAGCACGAGTTCACACTTTGTCTTATCCAACATGTTAGTAAAGTAATTGAGCTCAATTGGACATCTGACTCACAAAAAATCAGACTCCATTTTTCTCATAACACATAAAGAATGGTTTTGTACCCCGAGATCAAAACTGTTTTCGGTCTTTGCTTTACTTATTTCTGGATAGATACACCATTTCAGGCTGAAACACGTATGTTTCTACCAGCACAATCTTCATACCCTGAAAGTAAATACGTACATATGTACATACATGTACATCTGTGAACATTTCTGTTTGGGTAATTGTTACCAATCCTGTAATGGGCAATTCCACAGAAATGTCAACCTGAGGGTCAAATTTGATATTTCATTGTATTTTCTTGATTCTGGTATGGTTGTGTAGCTTTTGAGTTGTAATTCATTAAAATATAAATCTCTACGGGTCATTGTACATTTTTAACCCAAAAATGGGTGGAAAAATGCTACTTTTGGTAAAAAAAAAAGGTAAAATGCCTTATTTATCACATAAATACAAACAATTAATAAGTTAAGAATCTTTCCACAGATTTGGTTGAATTTGATAAGTTTTACGAACAAAGTATCCCTCTCACTAACAAATTATCTTAATTTGAATATTTTTGCTTTTTTGCCCAAAATCCACCATTTTGAAAATTATAATATAAATACCCGTCAGTCTGTTACCGAAAAGTTGAAAAAGTTTTTTGTATTCTTTATCCTGCAAAGCAAAAAAAAGATACTATAGACTCTCTGTTAGCAATAATATGTCAACATGTTTGAAGAAAAAAAAAATTATCTTTTGATTAATATCATATAGAAATACCATGGTAACAGACTGACCCCATCGGTAACAGACTGACGGTAACAGACTGACACTGTATAATTGCTATGGCTATCATGCATTGTGGGATTTTGTAACAGCAATGGGGGATGTTACTCACTTCATTCATATAATGTTTACTTGTAACACTTTTTACTTGTAATGTTTACTTCTGCAAAAGGTTTGAAGCAGATGGGGTAATCGTCATTTTTAAGCTTATTAAGGTCAACGTACATGTACTTGTATGTTTTTGTACATGACCAAAATGTGGCAGTTACACTGTACAGTGTACATGTACATGTATGCATGTGCAATGTATACGTGTCTTAAATCTCTAGAAAGTTACTAGATTCTCAGTATAATGTAAGATCTGCCATGTCTACATGTATGTGGACAGTGGCTAGTTTTGTGGTCTAGTTGTGTATTTTTTATGAAATTGTATTACAATTTTGGAATAACCTGTTTGTCTCAATAGCATTTGACACATAAATTCAGAGCGTGTCAGTCTGTTACCGCTAATGTCAGTCTGTTACCGACCATATATGGAGTTCCACCATTTTACCTGGCAACGAAGAGTGAAATTTGCCACTACTCATAGACAGTTAGACCTAGCCTACATACTGTGATTACCTTAAGATTCAATTCTATCTGCTCACTTCAGAGCGTTTTCACATTATACATCATTGGTAAAAAAGGCAGGTTGCGAAAATGTCAGTCTGTTACCATGGCAACTTGACCCCAGATCTTACACACGGAAAGTACAAAGTGGACAAATATTTTCCATTACATAGAGACACTAACAAGGAAGCCAGTGTACAATTGTTTTGGAGTTTATCCACCATCAATACTTTTTAATCCATAACAGACTTTTAAAACCGCTTCCAAAGTGTCAGTCTGTTACCGGTGGAATTGCCCTAAAATAGCTGCACCTTTAAGAGAAAGTGAAAATTAGCATCAAACTATGTACATGTATCGTCATGTAGCATTGACTGTTTCAGAATTTCAAAGTTTGGGCAAATCTCAAACTTTAAGAACTATCACAAACTTGACCCACAGAAATGGTTTGGCAAAAATATTACACCACCTGTTGAATGAAAGGAACATATTCAGCACACAAAACCTATTGAGGAGGAAAAGGTCTGTCAGAAAACCTATAAAACAACCCCAACTTTTTGTGCACAAATCAATTGGGTTACTGCTCTAAATACCCAGATGACATCACAATTTTGCTCACGAATATGGAGATTCTAATTAGCATACAAACAAAAAACCTGTTGTTAACCCTGAAACAGTGTGAGGAAGTGGGTAAAATCACAGGCCCCCCACAATTTCTTATTGGCACGTGTTAAAGCCATAATATTCCTATTGCAGAGATCCTTTAAGTTCGTAAAAGTTTGTTTCTACCTGTCTACTGGCCATATGGACAAAATAACCGACTGAAATTCAAGTAAGATAATTTAGTTGGTCGGGAAAATGCAACTGATGGTAGGCCTACTTTGGAACATCTTGAACATGGAGGTAGAAGGATGGTCAGAATATTTTACGGGGATCTCGATCGCGATCGGAAGGCTTTTTACGATGTTTTTTTAAGATCAAATATATGAACAGTGTGTTTCTACTTACCTGAGGTACGGTGAGTCCATATTTTATTTTTTTTTGGTTTCCGTTAACCTTTTTTGAAAATAAGTAAACGGATACGTTCAATCTGTGTCGGTTAATCTATAACCGAATAAAAAGCACAGCACTACTACCTTGATTTTTTGGCCCATGAATCTGAATTTCTTTGACAAAACCCAAAGTATGAAATTACCTTTAACAATCCCCTTTAAACATTTGTCCAGATTTGAACGACATACCTCGCCATATTTTTCAGAAAAAAATTCTTACCTGAGTGAACGAAATATACATGCTCGGCAAAATCGATGTCCACATTCTGTTTGCATTGGTTCCCTCAAGCACATGAGACAGATAGGACATTCATATTTCTGCTCCAATGGTGGTACAAACTGTAGATCATAGCCCTCAGTACTCTCATTCACACTGGCATAGGAGTCTAGTGTCGGCCCTGCAGTGGGGTGAAAGGTCGCACCTTGTGGTGGAGGCGGCGGGTCCTCTTCCAGAGCAAGTTCTTTTTCACTTTTGCCTTCCATTGCTGAATACTGTGCCAGTCAAAGCATCTTAAGACAATCACTGTCAAGACAATTCAGACCTGTGAAGATATAAACAAGGATCCAGTCATGGTACAATGCACTCATGAACCATATTCTTCAAACAATACATCATGGTTTCAAAATGGGTTTTTTTGTGAAAAAATACATCACCATGGTGAACAGGGAAATGTTTCTCCGAAATACTGGTTCTGCTATTAAACATGTTAAAGGGAACAATTATAAAGGCTTCACATCAATAAGTGATAGTACTCCTGTTCAAGTATTGAACCTTTTCCAGGTTATAGGAGTTACAAATGTAGCAGTCATATCAGTCTGTAATATTGTAACCTCGAGATAACCGTAGGTCAAGATGCAAACAATTGAATGTGACCCTGGAGTTTAGTAACCCTGGTACGCAGTCTAGGTTAAGGATGGAAATCTCTGGGTTAATGATGCAGTGGAAGACAGAGCACGCTCTCTAGAGCGTTGTGCATTTTCGGAGCTTTTGAAAACCGGAAAACGCTTTGAAAAAATTACCGGTTGCCCGAGCTCCGATTTATAAAAATGAGTGACAGCGCTATATTGCGCACTTGTCGATAATGTGCACGATCGATGGATGCATAGCGCTGTATATAGGAGTGTGTAAAACCAAACATGCTACAACGATCGTTGCGGCGACGTAGGCCTATACATGAGTTTCTGGTCTTGATCTATGTGCGTGTTTAGGAATCTTGCAATGATTTGGTGCCGGAAACCTTACAGAATATTCAGTCAGAATAGTTCATTACTTGCTCAGCGTGACATGTCACATTTCTAATGGAGTTCTGTTCCAACGAATCTACGAATTCGATGAACAATCATAAACGACCTCTATCATCCGATTCCTACTTTTGGTACCCAATTAAGACTCATTGACAGCACTTTCCCACATTGTCGATATAGACCAAATCTATTGCCAGCACCCTCCAGCCCTCAGCGGCAGCGAGAACAATGCTGCATGCAGTGGTGTACCGTAACAGCACAGTGGCCCCCATACCCCACAGTATGACAGGGAACCAATCTATTATTGATGTGCAAGCGGAATGAACATGAATGCAGGCGATGTGTTTTTAGCCTCGCCGTCCACCTCCAAAAGGTTAAATGTAAACCCAAATTGTTTTTTGTCACAAAGCTGCCTTTTATATGGTAACCTGACTGAGAATATCTCTGAACGCAACAACGGATTTATAAATCCCAAACTGGAATTATGAAAAAGGTGATCAAAGTCATGTGATGTCATGTTGCTGGTAGCGACGTATCGGCTGCTGGTACTGCTAGCCTTCATCAGGCAACTGAAGAACTGGATGCTGAGGTGTCCGGTGTGGTGATTCGCATTCACAATGCCGTGATCGGCGAACTGTGAACGGGTCACTCCAGCGGACGTTGTACGGCTCACCCTGTGCCAGTCAGCTGGGGGTGTGTCCTCGGTGTGGCTCAGGCAGTCCACGTCCGCATCCGCGTTCACAATGCCGTGGTCAGCAGACTATGGATGGGTCACACCAGCAGAAGTCGTACGGTTCACTCTGCGGTGGTGCCGGTGGTCTTGGTGCCGGATGGTGGGAAGCCAAAATCCAGGGATGCCGATGCGGCCGTCCTGATTGATGTTGCTGTCACGAAGGCGGATGTGGATGGCCTCCTCGATCATGTCCATGCGCCTGGTGTACCAATGTTTTCAACGATCGATACCCCGTAAATCGTCCCAGGTAGGGTGGTGGCCAGCTTCCCAGGCATGCTCAGCTACATGTACCACCGATCCATCCACATCGCGCCGATGCTCCTTGATCCTCTCTCTGATGGGTCTGCCGGTCTCGCCAATGTATGTACACCTGGGGCCAATTTCATAGAGCTGCTTTATAAGCACAAAATATGATCAAACAGGAATACCAACCAAATTTTCATGAGATGTTTACTGCTTTTGACTTGTATTCAGCCATTGTTTGCTGAGCATAACATTCACAAGGAGTTGTGGCTGCTGGCAATCCCTGATTTTCTAGCAAGATTTTTGTTGACTCCTCCGCGTCTTCCTGGTGGGACTGGATCCTTCGGGCAGACGAGCTGGTTCCTCAAGGTGGTGGAATATAGGAACACGGTACGGATGGCGAGTCCCTCGAGGATTCTCTTCAGCTGTCTGAAGATGCCATCCATGAAATGGAGAACCGTGAACATGGTGAAGGACTTTCATGTACTCCGTCCGCTCAGTGTCGTTGGATGAAAGGTGGGGGGTATCCGTTGGCCGTGAGGGCAGCATTCACATGGCGTCTCTTGGTGGCCGCATCTCTCGGTAGCCGCGGTCTCGTGACCAGGCGTGAGGCGTGGTCATGGTGACACTTGGCCACTCCCCGTTTCACAGACTCCAGGTGGTACGAAAGCCGGTGTGCGTGGGCTTGTGATACACGGTGCCTGTCAGGCTTCAGTCAGGTTTCCTGTGGACCAGGGTGTCCAGGAAGATTTACCAAGGCGTCCACAGTCCGCTGACAGGCTGATCACGGTACATTGTGAACGCGAATCCCGCCCTACAGGATATAACAGACACCGCAGCATCCAGTTCTTCAGTTGTCTGATTCAGGCTAGCAGTAACAGCAGCCAAAACGTCACTACCAGCAACATGATGTAAACATCACATGACTTTGATCACCTTTTTTGCTTATCTGTATCCACCGCCATGAATAACCCTTTCCTTTCTATTGAAACTGGGATTCCTAGTTTTGTTGCATCGGATTTGTAAATCAGACTATTCGAAGAATCGGAGCCATTGCAGAATACCCCACCACGCGAAAATACCCCCTAAAATTCAATGGATACGACTGTACGAGGTCGAGCGAATCATGAATGGGGAGAAAGAATTCTACCCTGCAGTTGCATGCAAACTGGCTAGGCCCAGTGTTGTGTACAGCTTATTCGAGAACGAACCACGCTAAGTGAATGGGGAAGGTTTGAAAAAATTCTAAGTCCAATGTGGGTCCAGGGAAGTGGATACGCGGATACGAAGAGAACTACCCACACTGACACTGTGTACAAAGCACATTCACAGAAGCGTGACTCCATATCCGCTCATCCGCGGCTACGGGGTGGGCAAGGTGAGTGGCGGGGTATTCTGCAATTGTGCCGAAGAATAAAAGATTCCACCATTATTTAATATTCACATACCTTTTTGTGTCATGACTCATGAAGGTTTGCATGTTCCAGAGGCTCAATAAAAGTTGCAAATGGATCACACCATTACCAATTTACCATACTTATCAACAACACACTACAAAAGTACAATTACTGTATCAAGAACGATGACATCCAACCGACTGCAACATGTCCGAGTTTGGTATTGACACCACAGTATTGGTACCACAGTACATGTAGGGCCCTATGCTGTTGGCTTTACATTGGCATTGCTGTTGTTTAGTGGAAGCTATTTACTTTTAGTAGTAGTAAGAACCATCATTTAAATCACTGTGTCATACAGTGTGTGAGTTCATTGCAATAATATACATGCATGATTTGCAAACACGCCTGAATAATTGTACATAATTATTCTATCAACAGTCACAGAAATTCGACACAAAATACTGGTACACACCACCACCGCAGGCATAACGTTACATAGTAGTAGTAGTACATGTAATCTACATCACTGATCTCGTATCCGGGTCAACACCCCATGCCATGCACCACGTACTATACCGGTACACATATTGCACTCAACGTACACTTACATTCAATAAGCGTTTTCAACTTCCAAGGTCATGCAATAGTTTTCCACGCCCCAATGTCGGCGAATGGGAGAAAACACTGAGACCGTACAATACACGGGACTCAGTCTATCAAAGTACTGCAGTACTTACATTACAATCGTACGTGGATCATCTCTGGATGACGAAATTGCACAACATAATCGAGTACTGCAATTGCAAAGACATGTTTCACAATGTAGCCACGTACATGTACGTCCACCTGATGACATGCTGCGCCTGAGCCAAACGCGCCAATCCAATGATTACAATCGGGGAAATCCCTCAAGTCACTTCACAGAAAAAATAGGGAAAATCCCTTTACACAAGAGGGCGCTAATTACCATCCAAATAAAAGACGGGTCTGGGCGCGGTGAGCATTGCATGACCGAACAGTCCCATTGAGCTCATTGTGAACTTCATTGTTGAATTAACCCTCTGAGTTTCTGTGATATACTTTTATGATTTGAATATTAATCTGTCCAACTCATACGTCTCAAAAAATGATAAATCAGTCGATGAGGTGAGATCAGAAAACAGATTCCCTTTCCATGGTAACTACAACTTTATCAAGTTTCCTCAAAAGGCCGGGGGGGGGGGGGGCACGTCCCGGGCGACACTTTTTCGGGGGCGCAAAAACGCTAAGGCAAAAACATGCAAGTAGCTGTATTGTCAATGAAGTTATTGGAAATATAATCCAATGAACAAACATAGAAAGATTTCACAGTTTCAAATTGTCTGACTTTCATTTGCATCAGAAGTTGGAATTAGGGGCTCAATTTTAGCGCCACTTTTAGTTACGCCACTGAACCCATAATATAGCCGCCATGGTCACCTCAAAGAAAGTAATTAAGCTATAAGTAGAAAAAGTGGATACAGTAACTTGTCTTCAAGATTTCGATTTTGTTTTTGTCCTAGTATCGGGGGTAAATGAATGTTCTTTCTGACATGATGACCATGATAAATGACCTATTAAAGTTCCTGACAAGTAGTTTCTTGTGAAGTCCCGCAGATTTCCAGGGCAGCGTCCTTAGCGACAAAAACCATCGTGTGTTGCTCGGTGGATGGAAAGCTTGTCTCTTTCCATCTTGTCGAGGTCAGTGGCGTCACCAAGGGGGGGCCAGGGGGGGCACGTGCCCCCCCCCCCCCCCCCCCCCCCCCCCCGGAAAACCTCGTGCCCCCCCGCGTGCCCCCCCATTTGAGATTTGGGTTGGTGAAAAAAAATATAATATATATTGTAGCGGTGCCCCCCCCAACAATTGCTAGTGCCCCCCTTGTGCCCCCCCAGACTCAAAAGTCTGGTGACGCCACTGGTCGAGGTGGGGGATAATCCCCAGCTGGCCTTGCTGGAATCGACGATTCTAAAAGTTCTGCTTTTGAGCGTTTTCCAGGGGTTTCGATGCAGCTTCTGTATCGTTTGTGGTATTTAAGGCACAGCACTGAACGTTCCAACTGGCCGCAAAACTCGAAGCGAGCGATGATGCCCGCGGTTTGCTGTGTTCATGGCCGCGAGTTCTTTCAGGGCGATCAGGGGCCAATTTCACGGCCCTGCTTAGCACAAAAATTTGCTAACCATGAAATGTCTGTCTTAATCAAAACAGTATTAACAACCAAATTTCCATGTGTTGTGTATCACTTGTGATTGTTCTTTGGCTGCATGTTCACTGACCATGAATATCAAATGGAATTTTTTATGGTGGTTTGTTTTATTGGAGCAATTTTTTGTGCTTACCAGCTCCATGAAATTGGCCCCAGATCAGGTTTTGGCACGGTAACGCTAAGTTATTCGTTAAAATAACAATTGAAGACAGAGGAGGTACATGTAGTCGTTGATGCTGATATTGTTGAACAAAACAATTAAAGACCTGCTGCAAACTGCAGCGCTCATCATCAGCCAAAAATAATGAACTGCAATTAAAATCCTTGGATTAGGAGGGCCTGACGTGTTTCGATCCTATAGCAGGATCTGCTAGGATAACAGGATCTTTAGCCTTTAGCAGAATCATCAATCTTCGATAAAGATCCTGCTAGGATCGAACGCGTCAGGCCCTCCTGACAAAACATTGAAATAGAAAACAGGGCGCTAACTGCCAAGTGAACACACTCCAGAAAAATACCCCTAAAAATGTACTTTTTGCTTTTTCCAAAACCTAATTAGTTTTCAGGAAGTGTCCGTTATTTTATGGACGTCAATTTTCGAACACTAGGGACGATATGAGATTTTACCGGGCATTTAATGAAACAGGCTGACGAGCGGCCGCGGCCGGGCGGGTTGGGGTTGCTTAGGCTATCAAAATGTCTACTTGGCGAGAAAGTAAAATTTTTCTGCCAGCACAAACTGACAGAAAATACATTTTGCGCAGAATGTGCATCTACTTGTTGCCGTTTTATAAGCATAAATATATTTATATACAATGGTTAGTCGCGGTCTGCATGATGTGCCAACATACATGTAATACAATACAGTATAAAATTCACAATAAAAGATGCCCACAATGTTCCGTTTCATCAAACATCCTGTGGAATCGCACACGTATATGTCTGCGTATTAATTTGTTGATTGTACATGCATTATTTTTTGTGCACGAACATGATGTACATAATTACCGGCAAGAACTGCAGTTTCTGGAATTTACTTAGGTTACCGTAAAATGATACATGTTTGAATGTGTCATTCATTAATTAGACGATTAAAAAATAACACGCGATGGAAATCTCTGCTAAAATTGCCAGTATCATCTTTTCAAGACGTTGGTTACCGTATATCATCTTTTGTCCCAACTATTGAGAGCCTATTTTGAACTAAATTGCATTTACCAAGGAGCAACAAAATGGGGGCACATACAATACACAGACTGCATCTGGCTTCCCGAAACGGTCCATTTCAAGATGTTGACATTTGATCAATAGTTAGATAGTTGGCTAAACAATTTGAACATGAATTTACTTACAGTAGAATGTCATACAGTCTGTGAACAGAATATGCCGTGAATTGTATTCACAAAAGGCATATGAGCCCCTAGGCTTCCATGTGGGGAAGAAACGATCATACAAAATGACACGGGATTTGACTTTTCATTTGACTTGGTTTATTATGATAATTATATTAGTCACATGTTAACCCTCATGATCCAACAGACTGAATATCATTCACGACACACAACTGTACTCTTTCAAAAGAAGTTCTAGACATCAAGGCGCACTGGCAGCACTCATGTAAAGAATCTGCATTCCTCAATGATCTCTCTTACGTCTTAATAAGGCAGTGTAGTGCATAATTAACAGTCAAATTTAATCAACTGATCAAAGAACAATATAAGGGAAATAATGAAATACTTATTTTTGGCTGGCCTGTGCTGGTTTGCAACATAATAACAAATGTAAAACACTTGAATGTGAGTTGCTATATCATTATTATCCCAGCAAGTCCCGTTTTTTCCTGGAAACGTTCATCCTGAGATACTGCTTGTTAGCAAACAGCACAGTTAACTCGGTTAACCCAAGTTCACTCAACTCATACTTGAGGGGTCTTTTTGCAACCTGGGCTTGGTCATAGGTGGGTTACGGCTGTACATTCATATTAAAGAAACAAGTATCGAGCTAGAGGTGTTTGCTTATGAAGTATGTATTCTTGTGAACAAGAAAAACCGAGCTTAACTTGACCTAAGAAAAACTGCAACTTCTATTTTCAGCCTATAAAAACATGAGACAGATCCTTAGCCAACGTTTGGAAAAGGCCCCCAAATCGGTCAATGTTGCTGATCAGGCTGTGACTGGGTGAAGATATTACTGATGGATGGAAGCATTGCATATCTCTTGTTAATCACAGAATCAATCCCACAATGCAATGCAAGATATTCTGCATAATAGGCCAGCAAAAATCATGCAGTGGGTGCCACCATGTTGAATATTATATCACAGTCATGGCTATTCATACTGTGTTAGTTTACTGTATTACTCATTTTATTCCTTGATTTAGAGACACTTTGTACATGTACATGTACTTTGATATACAACACATGCCCAAGGGGCCACAGTGGACGCACCACATTTTTAAAGGGAGGTGGGTCCGGAGACACTGAAGCGAACATCCAAAAAGTATAAGTATTCTTTGAAAACCAATAATAAACTGATGAGAACTGCTCATCAACCAAAGTAAAATGCAGAACTTAGAGTTAGGAGGACCTGATGTTTTATTTCTAGCATCATCTTTCTCAAAGGCACTTTTGCATTTTGCGTTGGAAAAAGATCCTGCTAGAATAAAAATGTCAGGCCCTCCTAACTCACAAAATAAAATGGAATGTTCTATTTCACTGAACAACATAACATGCCCTACATTTCCTACTAAATGAAATATGTTTATCATTGTACGGCTCATAAGATGTGGAGCATAAGCTAAATTGTTACTTCATATGTTTGCATTTAAAGAAATTGATTTAATTTTAGTGGAAAGGGATATTAGTAACGTTCTTAACATGGATTTTCACACTTAACATAAAACATTAGGCTTATTTATACAGCAATTGAAGTGCACAATACTTGGACTGAGTAAACTGCAAGATGTACATTGATGTGAATAATAATGGAATGATCCAGATGTATTAACTAATTCCAGTCAATATGCTCTGATTTCCTTGGGATCAAAAGCAAATAAAGCAAACTCATCCCAGCAGGACACAGAATCCTAAATTAATACCTCTGATTCTTTCCAAAATAGCTCTTTCCAGGAAAGGTTTTCTCAAACCTACAACATGTAATTCATTCTGTCTTTACCAAAAGGCCTCATATTTTATTAAAACAGAACACTTTCAAATCTGCTAGATGACAGAATTAAGGGCAAAGGGTCCAAAGAAATGACATGAAATTCTTTAGCCAAATTAGCTTAGTAAAACATTTTCTTTGACTGAAAGTTGTTGTACTTGACAGTGCCATTAGATATCCCTAAAATAGCTGTAATTCAGATAAGTACAAAGTTCCATGCTTACCATCAATTTATGTTCTTAAAACACTGACACAAACCTGGAAATTGCACACTGGTTCTGCAGACAATCACATGACATTTTGACTAGTAATCTGTGTTTGCTTAGTGTAGTCCTAATGTGATGTATGCTTCTTGTGACTGGTGCTTGTTTTAGAAATTAAAATTAGTAGTTTAGTAGTTTTTAATGAAACACCATCATCTGCTGATTACCAACGGGCCAAACGGCTATGCTGACCAAGGAGGACATCCTCAGGCATCGGCAGAAATGCTGCTTCTCAATGTCATTGGCTGAAGCTCCACTTCAGGACTTGAAAATTCCACGCTGGAATTCAGACGGGACACCTTCAAGCAAGGGAACATACAATACTGTTGACAAGATTTGCAAAAGTTCATTTGATTAAATCTTTACACATGAAATTAATTGGGCCACCAAGCCCTTTGTTACAGTGCCTCGGCTCTACGGTCCTGTGTCCTTTAAATACTAAACTGTGAAGCATCCCTATGGCACATTCTTTGGATGTGGACAAAGTTGGGTCATCAATAGACCCATATACAGTACATGATATAAGGGGAGAAACTTTAATACAGGCCAGGCTCTGCCTTTGCTTTCAGGCCTGACATGCTGTACCGTCAGCTGATGAAACACTGCTCAGTACCCTACTAGCAGGCTGTACTGTCAGCTAATAAAACACTTCTCAGTACCCTACTAGCATGCTGTACCGTCAGCTGATGAAACACTGCTCAGTACCCTACTAGCATGCTGTACTGTCAGCTAATGAAACACTGCTCAGTACCCTACTAGCACGCTGTACCGTCAGCTAATGAAACACTGCTCAGTACCCTACTAGCAGGCTGTACTGTCAGCTAATGAAACACTGCTCAGTACCCTACTAGCATGCTGTACTGTCAGCTAATGAAACACTGCTCAGTACCCTACTAGCATGCTGTACCGTCAGCTAATGAAACACTGCTCAGTACCCTACTAGCATGCTGTACTGTCAGCTAATGAAACACTGCTCAGTACCCTACTAGCAGGCTGTACCGTCAGCTAATGAAACACTGCTCAGTACCCTACTAGCATGCTGTACTGTCAGCTAATGAAACACTGCTCAGTACCCTACTAGCATGCTGTACTGTCAGCTAATGAAACACTGCTCAGTACCCTACTAGCACGCTGTACTGTCAGCTAATGAAACACTGCTCAGTACCCTACTAGCACGCTGTACTGTCAGCTAATGAAACACTGCTCAGTACCCTACTAGCACGCTGTACTGTCAACTAATGAAACACTGCTCAGTACCCTACTAGCATGCTGTACTGTCAGCTGATGAAACACTGCTCAGTACCCTACTAGCATGCTGTACCGTCAGCTGATGAAACACTGCTCAGTACCCTACTAGCAGGCTGTACTGTCAGCTAATGAAACACTGCTCAGTACCCTACTAGCAGGCTGTACTGTCAGCTAATGAAACACTGCTCAGTACCCTACTAGCAGGCTGTACTGTCAGCTAATGAAACACTGCTCAGTACCCTACTAGCAGGCTGTACTGTCAGCTAATGAAACACTGCTCAGTACCCTACTAGCACGCTGTACTGTCAGCTAATGAAACACTGCTCAGTACCCTACTAGCACGCTGTACTGTCAGCTAATGAAACACTGCTCAGTACCCTACTAGCGTGCTGTAATGTCAGCTAATGAAACACTGCTCAGTACCCTACTAGCAGGCTGTACTGTCAGCTAATGAAACACTGCTCAGTACCCTACTAGCATGCTGTACTGTCAGCTAATGAAACACTGCTCAGTACCCTACTAGCATGCTGTACTGTCAACTAATGAAACACTGCTCAGTACCCTACTAGCAGGCTGTACTGTCAGCTAATGAAACACTGCTCAGTACCCTACTAGCAGGCTGTACCGTCAGCTGATGAAACACTGCTCAGTACCCTACTAGCATGCTGTACTGTCAGCTAATGAAACACTGCTCAGTACCCTACTAGCAGGCTGTACTGTCAGCTAATGAAACACTGCTAAGTACCCTACTAGCAGGCTGTACCGTCAGCTGATGAAACACTGCTCAGTACCCTACTAGCATGCTCTACTGTCAGCTAATGAAACACTGCTAAGTACCCTACTAGCAGGCTGTACCGTCAGCTGATGAAACACTGCTCAGTACCCTACTAGCATGCTCTACTGTCAGCTAATGAAACACTGCTCAGTACCCTACTAGCATGCTGTACTGTCAGCTAATGAAACACTGCTCAGTGACAAGACTTACCTGGGATCTTCTCAATGGGGTTGGAGTGTGGAATGATTTAAATGAATGCTGAACTTTAGCAGACCTGAAAGACAAAAACAAACAGCTTTTCAGAACTACAACATTGTTCACACAATCTAGTCTAATCTAATCTAATGTATCTGTGATGGATGTTCAGTATCAGTGGATCGAGTTACCACTCAACCCATCAAATCCCACAATTGTGGGAACATGGCAATAATGATAGGTATATACAGTAGCTTTTTAGTCAATTCACTTCAGAACAAAAGGAAACCAAGATTCCGAAGATCTAATCATGTGTTCTTGCATGGAGTTAGGAGGGCCTGACGTATTTTGATCCTAGCAAGATCTCTTTTGAAGGCCAAAATATGTTGGTTCTCAGCATGGCATATATTCTTGTGTGTTTTTCTAACCTAATAAGAAAGGCATCGCAATAAAAAGCAAGCTGCTGAAAATGTGTGACGTTTTTGCAATGACAAAGCCATCAGAATGTAAACAATTAGGCTATGTGACCTGTTTGCAGCCAATAACAAAGTCATATACATGGTCAAATGGTGCGCCATGAGATACAAACTGAAGATGATTCAGCACCTGCTGATGAGTCTCCGTTCACTGGGTGTATTGAGTGTTTTCATGCTATCAATCTTTGCCAAGGGCTGTCTTCCTGCAGACAATCGTGGGCTGAACCTAACCCCTTTCTCCACATCTGGTCTGGTTGATTTCATTGCAGTGGAACTTGTCGGTTTCAGAATACTGTCCAGACTAATTAATACAAAAAAGAGGTTGTTTGGTTATTTGGCTGGCATAATTAGCAACTGATAAAAAAATCACCATTCAAACTTGTCTCGGTCATGTCAACTGACAATTGCAGCGGTCCAAAGAATTTGAGAATCTTTCAAAGGAACTGAAATATCTTCCTGTTTCATGTTAGAAGCATATGGGCTTATTTTATACATCTGCTTATATTTAAGCACTAGAATGCTAGAGTCTGCTTAAGCACAAACACAGGGCTCAAGTTGCCAGTCCAAACCCCATAATTATGTGTTTGTGAATGCTAACAAACAATTGCAGATTACTTCAATTGGAAATTTGCTTGCTAATCATTGACGATATTCCACAAAAATTTTTGCCTGCTGTCCACAACTTCCTGACGTTACTTTTCTGTCAGCCACCAAAATTACTTCAACTGCTACACGTAGTTCATGCACGTCTAGGCAAACTGTCCTGCTATGTATATCCTATTCATCTTTATTTATAAGCATGAAACAATAATGATATCATTTGCAGATTACAAAATGCCTGAAAAGCTATTCAATATAGATGAAAGGACCATGGAGAAAGACAGTATCACAATCATAAAAGGGGCTTTTTGAGCCAAGATTTGTTAGACAATATTTCTGTTAAAATAATCCATGTACCATTGGTTTTCAGTTGCAATAACACAAGGTGAAACTCTGTCCTGATGTGGCTGTACATTGTCTTGTATATTGGAATTACTGCTAACATCTGATGAGATGTCTCGTACACACTGAACTGTGCTCATCATGCTGGTAGTGCTTGCTTCACTCTTGTTATTCTGTATGTCAAGATAAACATTCAAACAGGTTTTCAATGATAGCTCTGGTAGTTTGTAGTCTGACCCCCGTTTCAGACAGGCGTGCCAGGGTCGCGACGAACTAAATAGTTTAGGAGACAGACTGGTTTCAGACGGGCGAACTTAATACAGTGGAGTAGCCCTAAAACTAGGCCTACAAACAAATGAACAACTTGCGGCCATAGCAACAGCTCCGTAGAAGATTTTTGGAGCGGTGTTGTTTAAGTTTCAGACCGTACGTTGTCAACTTGGTTGCGAGGAGGAAATGGAAATTAAGCATAATGTACTTCGATTTTGACTGTTGTCATCGTTTATACACAACCGTCACGACTGGCATTGAGGCCGTTATTATTTTTTGTTTTTTACTATTAGGCCTAGCCCATCTTTGACTTTGCCTTTAAAATTATTAATTTTGTTGTTTTTGTATACCTTGGCAAAGGTCTATTGGAAATGCACCCTATGATGTACGACCGGCAGACGATTTTCATGCCAAAAAGTTTTGTATGTATGCATTGTGGGATATCACTGCAGTTTTCTGCTCATTTGCATACATTTGCATTGAGTTCGGCTCATGACTAGAGCGACGTCTGAAACGATGTCGCTCTAGCGTCGTTCTGAACGACCCAGACCGTCGATCTTTCGGCATCAAGTGCGCCTGGTCGCTCCTTATTGTTTCAGACGTCGAACTTTCTATGTACTTAATTCAAATCTTGCCTTTTAATTGGTTCAGTGCGACACTAGAACGCCTGTCTGAAACGGGGGTAAGAAACCATGCATTTAGAATGGTAGCACCAAGCCTCCATGTATTAATCATACGGACAATGGATGGATTCCACTGCAGCACAATTTGAAAAGTAATAACACACCTGGCAATTGTAACTTATTTCTCCTTAGTGATAAGATTAGTGCTGGGACTTAATATCGAAAAAAGACAATTCCCGGATAACCATTTAATAGTTTGATATTTGGTTATAAATTGCAATAAATGGTATATTTAGATAAATGCTTAGAACAGATGGAAGCATTGAGCAAACAGAAACAATTCTAGCGCTTGGGCATGATCATCTCTGATGTACCATATTTAATTATTTTGGGTTGGAGCAGCAAAGCTTCAGTTAGGGTTGAACTTGAAGTCAATGCAGTAAATGTGGAAAATGTGATAACACCTTTTCAATAAATAGAGAAAGCTTGCAAACTCCAAAGCAAATTTTGAACTTTATAGCTGTAAAAATGTAGGTCTCAGTTATTCAGTAAGAGATTTTTTGATATGTGTGTACTATATTTTCAGACAGAAATGTTCCAGCACTCGATAAAATATTGCAGTCAAAATGTGTTTGTCTTTATAAATGTGTCTTTTTAAGAAATCTATTTGTTGCTTTCTGGCATTTGTTTCAAGCAGGCTTAGTAAAATTGGTAAATGAGCATTTATAATACAGTGGAATGTCACTATAATGAACATGCCGGGATCCACAGAAATTGATTGTTATAATGGTCGTTCCTTAAAGTGAACAATGTTTAGCATGCCTATGGGAGCCAAGGATGACATTCAGTGTAGGCAAATGTTTGGTATAGCGGTGTTCATTATGGCGTTCCACTGTCGTATGCCCTTAATTTCTGGGAGAGACATACATGTACTTAGCATAAACATACAGAACATCTACATATATTTATTTATACGTGGTACTACGGTACTACCGCACACTCTGGCAATTCTGAAGTTGATGCTTACATTGTAGGGCTGCAGTTTGTAACCGTTTACCCGGTTAACCGACCGTTCAAATGGTTCTCCGGTTACATTTTCCAGTTTTGATTAACCAAAATAGGTTCTTTTAAGCGACTTTTCTTTTTCAAACATCCATTATTGATGTAGGACTGACCTTTTTTGTTTTGAATACCATCTAAATTCATGGTGTGTGAATGTTTTCTTTGTTATACGGGTAACCGTAACCGAATTACAGACAGGTAACCGGTTACAACATTATTCGCAAACTTACAGCCCTATTACATTGGAAGTCGCACAATGGTTAGTGACAATTAAACACAAAAGGCTTTTCACATGACGCTAAAAAACTCTCAACCATTGAGAAGTTCTCTCATGAATGCGAAATCTTACAAAACAGTTTTACGCTGGCCGCTTTTGCCTCCTTTCACACGGCACATTGTAACATTTCGCAAGCCTCCCTTGAGACGGAACGCGGGTAATCGATAAACTATGCATTTTATTAATGTACATGTAAACGCCGCTAGTATCATCATAACGCTGAGGTCTGCAAAGGCCATGTACCACATAGAAAACACATGCATGCACATTGCAAAGCACTTCGCAAGGGACCCTTGAGAAATGTTGTCGTAGGTCTGGACCTTGGTCAAAATCTCTCAAGGATTCACCAGGGACGTCGGTCACTCTCAAGCATTGGTGTCCTTTCACAAGATTACACTTTTGTAAGATTTCCCCAAATCCGAAGGGATTTTCCATTCTAATAAGAAAACACTCACCTCTGTTTACCTACATTTGCATATCAGCGCGCATGCGCCAGAAACCTCGCTGAAAAAGTAGCCCAAAGCGCACCCTCCGCGCCCACTGCATGTCCCCGTATATAAGCCCCAGTGACCCGAAGGATCATCCTAGTTTTTCATCAATCCTCTCGGAGTAGGGAGGGTGGTAAACAGAGGTGAGTGTTTTCTTATTAGAATGGAAAATCCCTTCGGATTTGGGGAATTCCATTACAGAAAACACCTCACCTCTGTTTACCTACATTTGCAGAGTAGCACCGTTAGATATAAGCTAGGGGGGAAGGGACATGCAGAGTGAACGAGGGTCTAAACTACTTCTACCAAGTAAGAAAAGGTTTGTTTAGACATACCCGGGAGCTGCCTAACTAGTTGTGAGGAGCTTTCCGGTACTTGCGGGCTGCTGACCGGCCGACTTCTTGGAGGACTTTCCTGCCCATGAGTCCCTCTGTTTGGACCACGTCCTTCAGGTAGCAAGACGTGAAGGTGGATGGATTCTTCCAGCATGCTGCCTTCATGATGTCTGGAACAGAGACTCCAAGAAGATGAGCCCAGGAGGTTGACGTGCTGCGTGTCTCATGGGCTTTGGATTTCGGTCCTTGGCTATCGCTCTGAGGGCTTACATGGGGGATTGCCTCGGATATCCAGCGAGCGATAGTGGTCACAGAGGCTGGACGATGAGGCTGGATGGTCGTGATGTACAGCTGTTTGATGTTACCTCTGAGCAGCTGAGTACGAGCGATGTAATACTTGAGAGCTCGTACGGGGCACCACCATTTATCCTCCTGTACTGTAGAGAACGCCGTTAAGCTAGGAACAAAGATGTCAGGAGGGGAGAAGTTGGCAGACTGATTCTTGGTTAGGAATTCTATGTGAGGGATGAGACGAACGCCGCCCGGCTCCCAGCGGATGTGGCCCGGTTCTAGAGACAGGGCATGGAGCTCACTCCTTCGTCGGGCTGTGGCTGCAGCTAGTAAGAATGCCGTCTTAATGGTAAGTTGGTGGAGAGAGGAGGATCCGGGCGGCTCGAAGGGCGGCCTGGAAAGCAAAGAGAGAACAGAACCCAAGTCCCAGGACGGAATAAGCTTTTTGGTGGGGGGCCGTTCGATGAACATGCCCCGTAGTAGCTGCGACAAAGGTATGCTAGAAGACATGGTCGTACCGTCTTGGAAGCCATTGTGAATGGCACTGATGGCTGATCTGTACCCCTTGACAGTGGAGATCTGGAGGCCGGAGTTGAAGAGGTGAAGGAGAAAATCTCCAATGGCTGTTAAAGATGCAGAATGGGGATCGATAGCTCTCTCCTTACACCACTTGAAGAAGTGGAGAAGTCGGCTATCGTAAGTTCGTCTAGTGGACTCTCGTCTGCCCCTGGCTGCCAGGGCTGAAGCTTCTGCCGAAAAGCCAGCTTCTCTGAGGGAGATTTTGACAGCATCCAGGCACAAAGATGAAGGGAGGCTGGGTCCGGGTGTACGAACTGAGACTTGGGCTGAATCAGGAGATCTCTCCGGTTGGGGAGCTTGACTGGTGACTGAATCAGGAGGTCCAGAATGCGTGGAAACCAAGGTTGTCGTGGCCAGAAGGGTGCTATGAGGATCACCCTGGATAGTTCGGCTTCTATTTTGGTCAGCACCCGGTGAAGCAGAGAGATTGGAGGGAAGGCGTAAGCATGGATCCCGGTCCAGTTGAAGCTGAGGGCGTCCACTTTCCATGCCAGGGGATGGAAATGGCGTGAGCAGAAGGTTGGAAGCCGATGGTTGAGGTTGGACGCAAACAGGTCCACATGAGGCGTCCCGAGAACGTTGAAGATGTGCCGGACCACAACGGGGTTGAGAGACCATTCTGTTGGGATGTTTCGGCCCCTTGAAAGTGCATCGGCCAGCGAGTTCTTCTTTCCTGCCAGATGAGTAGCTTGGAGTGAGATCCGACGAGAGATGCACCAGTGGAGAAGATCCCACGTGGCAAGGCACAGAGACGGAGAGTGGGTTCCCCCCTGACGGTTGATGTAAGAGACCACAGTGGAGTTGTCTGTCCGAATTAGGACGAGCTGGTTTTGGACTCTCTCCTGGAGGGACTCCAGAGCTTTGGCCACTGCCAGTAGCTCCAGATGATTGATGTGTAGACTGCGTTGATCGGACGTCCAGGTGCCGGCAACGGTCTGGTCCCCAAGGTGGGCTCCCCAGCCCAGATTCGAGGCATCTGTGGTGAGGGAGATGGATGGAGAGGGATGAGGGAATTCGAAGCCACTCATCAGGTTGTTCCGCATCTGCCACCAGAGGAGCTGATTGCGGATAAGGTGTGTGACAGGGACTTCCTTGGAGACCGGGTCCCTGCGTGGACGGAAGTGATAGAGAAGGTGTAGCTGAAAGGGCCGCATGTGCAATCTGCACCAAGGGACCAGGTCTATCAGGCTTGCCATCATGCCCAGTAGTCGGAGCCATAAGCTGGCCGGAAGGGAGCGAGTGACCATGAAGATGTGGATACAATCCTGAAGAGCCTGGAACCGTTCCAGGGTCGGAGAAGCTCTGCCAGAGGCCAGGTTGATAACTGCCTCGAGGTAGGTAGGCTGCTGGGAAGGAGTCACGAAGGACTTCTCTATATTATCAACACACCTTATCAAGCTTGAGTGTGAGCCGAACAGTTTGTAGGAGGGCCTCGGCGGTTTCCTGTCGAGAGGGGCCTACGATGAGCCAATCGTCCAGATACATGAAGAGATGTACATGTCTTTGGCGTAGGGCAGCTGCGATTACCTTGGTGACTCTTGTGAAAACTCGCGGGGCCGTGGACAGGCCGAACGGGAGGCAACGAAACTGGTAATCTGCACCCTGGTACATGAATTGCAGAAATCGCCGGTGATGCGGATGGATTGGAATATGCAGATAGGCATCTTTCAGGTCGATCGAGGCTGCCCACCAGCCGACGGTCAGTGATTGCAGAACCGTGGAGAGAGTTTCCATGCGGAAACGTTTTAGCTTGATGTGGAAGTTGAGAGGCCGCAAGTTGATGATAGGTCGCCATTCTCCGGACTTCTTCGGAGCCAGGAAGAAGGTAGAGGTGAAGCCGAGAGTCGACCCTTGGGGTAGTGCCGAGATGGCGTTCTTGTCCAAGAGAGCAAGGATCTCCAAAGCGGCCCGTCGGTCTGCGTCTGTTGGAACAGGAGTGACTCGCAAGGGAGGGCCCACAGGAGGGAGGCTGGTAAATTCCAGTCGGTAGCCTGTCGAAACTGTCTGAAGAACCCAGGAGTCTGCTGTGATGAGAGGCCATTGAAGGCTGAATAGCGAGAGACGACCTCCTACTGGGCCGGTGGGTGGCGGAATGTACGCTTGGAAGTCAGAAGCCCTTGCTGCCTCGCGAACCTCGGGGCTTAGAGGGTCGCACGAATCTGGGGGGCTGAGGTTTACTGCGGCTCCATGAAGAGGATGAGGAGTACCGGGGTGCGTCCCTCCTAGAACGATAAGATGATCTCTGCTAGGAGGAGAAAGACCTATTCTTCTTAGGCGGAGGCTGGGTAGATGACGAGGGGCGTTTGCTAGGACGACGGAGATCGAGTTTGTCCTCGGCCTTGAGGCGTTTGGCCTCCTGCAGCACAGTCTCGCCAAACTTGTGGTCGAAGAGGTCGTTCCCTTCCAGTGGTAGGGCCAGAAGACGGTCTTTAGCACCAACGGAGGGGAGGGACAGCTTGTCGATAACCAGCGAACGACGCAAGAGAGAGGTGGTAGCCGACCCTATAGCAAAGCCCTGTAGGCAAAGGGTGAGGCAATCATCGAGAAAACGAAACATCTCCTGAAGGCAATCTGCATTAACCAAGGAGGGGTCCCCAGAGCATCGAGCGAGAGCGTCAGAAAGCAAAAGGGAAAACGACGAGACCTTGGCCCCTTGACGCAAGCGTGAGTCTAAGGACGAGAGTCTCTGGTCCAGAAGTCTGGATACAGAATCTTGGAAGTACTTGCGTGACAGCGGGTTCTCACGTCTGAGGAAATCTTTGGCTTCAGAAGAGAGAGTAGGAGTCGAGAAGAATTTCTCGGAATCAGCCGAGCTGGTGACAAACAAGCTAGAAAACGCACGTTTCAAAGGTGGGACAGAAAGCCTGCTCTGGACCTGACGAAAAGCCTCGCTCATAATGTCTGCACATGTGCTATCTAAAGGAAAAGGAGGCACACTTAGCTTAGCTGCATTGGATTCCCTGCGATAGGATGGACGGGCAGGCTCAGTTGGGGGGGGGGAGAAGGAAACTGAAGGAGCTTACCCACTTCCGTATGCGTCAAGTTGGCCCGCTGAGAAAGGGTGAGGTGATCTTCTTCAGTAGAATGGAATGAAGAAAAAGAATCCTGTGACAGGGATCTAGAAGTAGAGCGATGTCGGTCCCCGTGTGGCAGCGGTGACCGAGAACGATCACGAGAATGGCGCCGGTGTCGATCCGTGGAGCGCGAACGCGCCCGGAAATCACGCCGAACATCGCCGGCGGTAGGCCGATCGGGGCGACTGCGGTGATCAGCTGAACAGTGTGGGGAAAAAGGAGCACTTTCCCGGGGGACAACGTCGTAGTTCCTGGAGAAATACCGAGAACTTTCCCGTGAATAGCTCGCTGGGAACATCGGTGGGAAGGAAGGACACTCGTAGCCATACTGACACGGATCGTTAGGGAAAAAAGACCCGGATGTCGGGTGGAAACGCGGTTGAAAATGCTGCGATGGACCTGTGGCGAACGGTGAAGGGTGAGACCAGGTGGCTGGGAAATCGTGGCCGGAATGTGACGATGATGAAAACGAAGAAGGCGGTGGTAGCGGTGGTGGTGGTGGTGCCCCTTGCCTCTGTGACCTGGCGGGGCTAACCGTGCGCTCGAGGGGCGTTAAAGCATCGATCGCCGGGCCCCGCCAACCCGCAATTCCATGCACGTCGGCCTCCACGGCCTGCATGTGCTCTCGAAGACTTCCATATGTGTGCGGGATTTGCCGGGTTGAGGCCCTGGAATTGGTTGGCCGAGGGCTCGTTCCCGGGGAGATTCCTTCCGTCGTTACCGGTGGCTGCATCACGGTAGAGACGGGAACATTCTTGTGCCGGTCAGACTTGGGCTTGGAGGGAGATTTTGCGGAAACGCTAGAAAGTCTCTGACGAGTCTTGGCTGTGTCCGCCATTTTGGCTTTGTTGGCTGAAGCGTGTACGTGTAATATACTATTGAACGAACACAGCACGTGTACAGCAACGTGAATGCCGTGTGTATTGTACAGTATGTAGCACTAGTATAACTAAGGTTTCTATAGTACGCGTCGCTGAAAAACTAGGACGATCCTTCGGGTCACTGGGGCTTATATACGGGGACATGCAGTGGGCGCGGAGGGTGCGCTTTGGGCTACTTTTTCAGCGAGGTTTCTGGCGCATGCGCGCTGATATGCAAATGTAGGTAAACAGAGGTGAGGTGTTTTCTGTAATGGAATTCGCAACCGTGAGAGAATTTCTCAATGGTTGACAGTTTTTTTGGCGTTGTATGAAAAAGCCTAAAGAAAACGATATTCAAGATGGCATACTTACAGTGATTAACTGGTTCTTGAGATCAGCGGTATTAGCACCATCCTCAGCACCAAATATCATGAATCCTTCTTGGATAGGTAGAGAGAATGAAAGAGCTTTAAGACCTTCCCTCCAAGGGGATGTACAAGAACCTTCTGTAGACTCATAGTACTTGCTCCATTTCACTGATGCAGTCAATCCTATCGTCTGCATGGAATCTGGTACCTTACTCTTCACAGTGCTTTGTTGTGCAGCTTTTCTCTCAGGCTGTACTGGTACCAGACTTTGAGTGGCCTTGTGTCCAGTCAGAGGAAGGTTGTTGTTGTTGTCAGTCTTTGTGTTCTGTTCTGCAGAGCGTGGAGTCTGTGTGTCAGATTGTGGATGTTTACAGACCTTTGCTGTTCCTGGCATCCGTCTAGCCTGACTAGTACGGCTAGCTGTGCGCATACGTGCAGCTTGAGATCGTGTAGATGATCCACGTTGTGCTTTCCGATTAGATGATCGGAATAAACTCAGAACTTTCTGGAAAACAGATGTTTCACTTTCCTCTGTAAAAAGAGACAGAGCATGTGTTCACTATTTGAAATGTTCAGGTGATCTTTCTCAAGTAGTTCATAGAATTGTACTGTGGATTTGTTTCTATCTGATAATGTATGTCATTTGAAAGCTAAATGTCCGGCTAGTACCCAAGGCTAACTATCAATGCAGCACTAGAATTACATGGATACTCCAGTTTCAAACTTGGCGTTTCAGTTTGAGTTTGAATAATTTCTCACACATTGATTTAACTGATTGCACTTTAATATAGAAATGTTGATTTCCCAGACCATTGAAACCTTTGCTCTATTGCATAATTTGGTCCCAAGCTCTTGCACAGTAAACCTAAGTGTGGGCCTACAATACATGTTCATGATGTTTGACATACAGCCAACAGATCATTCCAAAGGTGAAGGTTTCTGTGCAAGAACTCCTTTGAATCATGTGACAAAGTAAGAGTGATTTGAGTTGGAGATATACAACTTGTATGACGTGGAGATGCAGTGAAGTGAAATGCCTCATTAAGACTATGGCTCACCTGAAGACCTTATTAGCTCCAATGTTTTGTCTTTCAAATCAATAGGCCTCTATGTACCATGTATAGCAAGACCAAGATTGATGTTGACCAGTTTAATCTCTCTCATGTATGGACTGATGGAGTATGCACAAATATACATAGAACTAGATGTGTTTGTTGACAAACACTGAGCTGTTTCGCGTATGTTTTTATAAATAATATGAAAAACAAACATGAACGCAATTGTCCCAGTACAGAGAAATTGCGGTGTTTTAATTGTCGTAAACAACTATTTAAGGAGCGTCGTCACTCGTCCATACACACGGCAATGAGAGACACAGAAATGGCAGAGTCTACTATAGGCCAGCGCGTAAAGTATGTATGGTTGTGCATGGGCGGTGAAAACAGCAAAATGACTGATTTTCTAGCTCGTCGTACTACGTTTACATGTACACAATTGGCCCACTACTATGGATAGCCATATCAGCAGTCCAGGAATTTCCAAGGCCCGTGTTTTGTGTTATGTTTGACTCTAAATGGCAACATTAATGATTAAAAATAATCAATAAAAATTCAATCGATGACGTCATCGTGATGCACTTCACATAAAGGATACTAGTACTATTTCCTACCTACTCACCAAGTTTCATTTCAATCTGATACTCGCTTCTATGTGTTTCCGGGAAAAAATGGCAAAATTAATTATTCAAAAATCAATAAAAAATCAGCCGATGACGTCATCGTAACGTCATTTCAACTTTTTAATACTAGTATCATTCCCTACCTATCCACCAAGTTTCATCACCATCGGATATTGCCTTATATGTTAATCTGAAAATCGGCTTTTTGATGACGTCATCATGACGTCACAACTTTTTCGTATTTTGTGGCATGTGCCTTTAGCCTAACAATCATTTTGCAGAAAGAATTTCGAAAATACTATTTGTCGTTCATGAAATATACAGAAAAGGTCCAAAAATTGAATAATTCGTATAAAATCACATGATGACGTCATCAACACGTGACTGCAATTTTTGTCTATAACACGTCCCCATATACTTACATACCAAGTTTGAGTTGCATCGGACATGCCGTTCCGGAGATAAAGAGCCCTAAAATTTGCACTTTTATGATGACGTAATTGTGCACGTGATGACGTCACGATGACGTACTTACGCGGGACACTATTCGGGGTGATGGTCTAACTATGTGCCAAGTATGAAGTTGATCGGAATTGGCATAATGGTAGAAGTGACTTGTAGAAAATCCCTGTGTAAAGTCTATGGGAAAAAAGTGGAAAAAGAAAAAGAAAAAAAAAAAAAAAGAAAGAAAAAAAAAAATAACAAAAACAAAAGCTGTTCCGCTGCATGCGAAACAGCTAATTATGGAAAGTGAAAAGTGAACAAAGGCAAGATTGACTGGAGCAGGATTCAAACCAATGATCTCCTAAATACAGTACAGGTGTTCTACCAACTGAGCCATCCAGCCCTACGTTGGAAGTGTCCCTAATAGTCAGTCATCTTTGTTTGTTTGGCAGTCAGAAGCCATGAAACTACACACATACTGCTATATCCTAAAGATAATTTATTGATACGCTCAGCATTAGCAATGCTGCAACCTGAGAAACAGTACATAAGGGATCACTCATTTGGAGGATGCAGCTTATCATGCTTATTGATTAAAAAGCTGCATCCTCTTGGAGTGATCCCTCATGATTGTTTGTGAATACAGATAATACCATTAGCTTCAGCACTGCGAGGACGTTTTTCCGCCATGTTAGAATCATCAAGGTCTGGATCAATGTGACGTCTTCTCTTCCGTCCTGAAAGAAACAACAAAACATTCTTTCTTATGAATACTGGCATGTACATTGCCACAGGTTAACAAGAGATTCTGTTGTAAAAATACAAGCTGATGTGGATTTTACTAGACCAATGTAGACCAAGCTATTTAAGATGCCTGATCAGATTTTGAGCACATACCTTCGCTGACACCACAAATTGACACCCGATTTTGGTTTTATTAAAGATAATTGGACTATTTGTGTGCACATCTGCCTGTATACCAATTTACAAGACTTCATTTATACCGAAACTTAGCTTATTAGACTAATAAGGAACGTCAATTTTCAAGTTTTCCTCGATATTCAATTTCACAAACTGACACACAAGTTATTTTCCCATACATGTAGTAAACTGTAGAGACACTCATGTTTACATCTGTTAAACATCTATTTCACGAACTGACACGCACCTCAATGTCACTTCTTGAAACCGATTCTATCCAATTGATAGCAATCGATTACATGACATAAAGTCATAAAAGTCTCTATTTCCATGGCAACCACTGAACTAATGACTTGTTGACCAGTGGTTACTACATGTAGCTGTTGAAGGTTGCCAGACTGGACTGGATAATTGATAATACCGGTACACACATACCTGGTCTAGTATCAGACTCCTCTGCTACTATTGCTTGTAGTGCATCTATTTCCCATTTGTCAACAGTGGTTCTCCATACGATGGGTAAGAGGGTCTTTGCACATACTCTGTCAATCACAAATAACATGTTACAGTCTTAATTACTAATAATGTCACATGTAAGTATCGTTTCAACCCGTTCCCACACAACACTTTCAGCTCAGGTATTGAGGACGCACTCCGAACACAAGTTTCACTGTTTCACGGCACCCTCTTTGACATATGTCTGATAACAAAAGAAATTGCGGTGGTATTGTTCGGTCTATGCACTACAACTCAAGCTCGGTATGTGGCGCACGATTCATTCCTGAAAGGAACAGGAATTCAGAGGAATATTTGGCAAGGACAACATGTCCCGGATTTCCCCACCGGTCTTTTGCTCATGATTAGCTTACATGCTACCAACATTTCAATAAAAGATGATTTGGCTGTACGGTGTAGAAAATATTATACTGGCACCACCGCAGTGTTGCAATCTGTGTGGCACCACCAAGCGTCTTATGTTTTCTTCAGACATGTCACATTATTGTATAATACGGTATTGTACAAGTGACGAATGCCCCACAGTACATGTACATACAACGAATGCCCCACAGTACATGTACATACATGTACAGGTACAAATGAGTGCACAATTCACAATGTAATCAAGCTATGCAACTTTACATAAGAAAAGAAAACAATGTATTATGTTAATTAGAAGTCATACTAGAACATGTAGAATGGTAGGAGTCATGTTACATGGCCACCATACAAATCATTCTCCAATATAGTGAAATGATACTGACAGATTTCATGGATTGGTTTTTAACACAATTTTGAAAGAGAAATATCTTGACACTGTTTATCTGTTTATTAATGGCCATTGACTACAAAATGGGTCAAAACAATATATTCAGTATATAATTATGTTGTGAGCAGGTCACTGAACCCAGTTTTATTTCTTTTAGCCTTATCTACATGTACATGTAGATGAATTAATTGTTCCTCCTGTTTTGAAATATATAGTCCTGATTCATATAAACATATCAAAGCTATCATATACATATACTTAGAACATCAAATGTCTTATATGCCCCAGCCATACTTCTAACAAAATATGTTTACATTTACTGCTATCATTCAAGTACAAATACCAACTTGTAGCTGTTTGAAGAAACTTGAAGGTTTTCTACATGTTGAGAGAATACTTACAGTTCTGGTGATGGATGAAGGAGTTGAGGAAGTATGTGTGATATTTCTGCAGCTTGGAGTAAATGATCCTGGCAAACACGTAGGGTAGCTAAGGCAACACGGAATATAACACTGATTCCTGTCATGAAAACACCAACATATGAAAAAAGGAATCATGAAATCAAGATAAAATGACCTTTACATCAAACCTACATGTATATGTATATTGTACTGATACATGTACTATGGCAGAAACAGGTAAGGACAATATCAGACCTACCAAGTCTAACGCCTCTGGCATGACAGTCACGCCTCAGAGGGCTCTCTTGCACGATCAAGTACATGCCTAATAACCATAAATAGCACTATTTGTGATTTTGTTCTTTTCTAGCTGCAGATTTTTAGGAATCAGTTAAAACATGGAAGAAAATTGTGGGTAGCCGTGTCAGTCTATCGAAATGATAAAGAAAATTAGGGTAGCATCTAAAGACTAACTAGGAGAATAGTTACAACTCTACATTAATAAGCTTTTGTAGTAACAACTACTTCATCAGATGAAAAGCTTATGTAGAGTTGTTACTACGAAAGCTTATGTAGATATTTTCCTAGCTAGTCTTTAAAGGTAGTATCATACATTGGTTTTTGTCAAAGAAATACAGATTCATTGGCAAAAATACCAAGACAGATACAGTAATAGTCATCTGTGAAAATTTCAGTCCCAAACGGTGCCGACGTTTTGAGAAAACAGTGAAAAACGGCCACAGTATTTCTTAAGTCTTTTCTCTTTTATTTTTGATCTTTTAAAAGATCAAAAAGATTTTCGGTCGTTGTTTTACTCATTTCTGGATAAATACACCATTTCAGAAAAAAAATTTAACGGTATGTTTCTACCGCCACAATCTTCATACCCTGTAAGTTATACGTAAATCTGTGAACATTTCTGTTTTGGTGTCTTACCAAAGTATCATACTACCTTTAAGTTCTACCCTACATTGTAATTTTGCTAAAATATGGAGGAATTGTTAAAATAGTCACTTCAGTTTGCACAAGATCGCACGATTTCAAAAATGCTTAAAAATGCTTTCAAAGCCTCCCAGCATGTCTAGTATCTTGGCTCTCTTGCGCTCGATCACTCAGGAAAATAAAAACAAAATCACGTCCAGCTCTCTGACCTTGGCATCTGTGTAATATCCCAGCATTGTATGGCTGTATGTGGGTTAACATGGTGACTTACCATCCAGTAAGATCAGATCCCAGATACTTAGCACAGTATCCCAACATGGGAAGGATGTATACAGACACATAAACCATGGTGTGACAAATGTAAGAAGATGGAGATCAACGGACATCTGTATGTATATAATAAACAAATACATTGAGTATAACAAGGGTAGCATTTGAATTCTCTTATCTGTGGTGGATTTCACGAAGCCCTGCGATCGATCGTAACTCGAGTTACAAAGGATAACCCATCGTAGGGTACATATCCCACGTAAGCCTTCAATGCGATCACAAGTCCTACGATTGATAGTAAGTTACGAAGAGTTTGGTGAAATCGACCCCTGGTTGTACAGCTGTACAATTGTAAGTCTGGGGTGCGTTCCACTCCAGCTAACTATATGCACGGCGCACAATGTGCGCCACCGTTTTCAAACCGGAACGCGCTTTTCGCAAAACACGCACACAACGTTCGCCTAACATAGCAAACGCTGTAGAGGAGGTGTTTGCTGAAGTTGGCTAACTACATTGAATGAAAGATAGATGCAATACGCAACACATGTTCGCCATTTGTTGCGTGTGCGTTCCACTTCAAAATCCAAGCGTAACGCAAACGGCCTGAACATGTTCGCGTATGTTCGCGCAAGCGGAACGCACCCCAGGGCTCGATCTCACAAAAGGCTAAGACAGATCGCAACATGCGTATCAATCTGAATTGCTAAGCAAAGTGTGATGTCACAATGCAAGTTACTATGGAAACAAAACCAACTAAAAGTTGAATCGCAAATCTTTGTGAAATCGACCATTGGTCTCACAATTAAAATAATCCCAATATACGCATGGCCATTGCCTCATTGTAACTATGTCATGGCCTATCTCAAATTTCTGCAAATGAATGCGTTGCTGATAATGCCAAGGGTACATTTGTTTTTCTTGGTGATTTTTCTGATAATGATATTGATATTGATATTGATATTGATGAATCTTTCTCTTACCAGATGATTAGCTACTTTAGGCAGTCTGTGTGTTATCAGCTTCTGGAAGACCGCTGCATGCTGCTGGATCCTTTAAGGAGAGGAAAAAACTGTCAATGTTGTCCTCGTTGTCTTATTTGTTTGTCTGTCTGTCAGACTGTTGTTTCGGCTACATATATTTACATCTACATGTATATTTGTTTGTTTTGTATACACCTGTACAATTCAAAATGCGCTGCAATAGTCATTCAAGTCTCTTAAAGGTGCAGTACAGGATTGGTAACATACCCAAACAGAAATGTTCACAGATTTATGTATAACTTCCAGGGTAAAGATGGTACTTGTGAAAACATACCCAGCCTTAAAATATTATATTTCCTCCTGATGTATGGTGTATTTATCCAGAAATTAGTAAAACAAAGACCGAAAATGTTTTTAGCATGCACTGTCATGGCGTAAGATCAAAATAATTAATTTTATGTTTTATAAGAAAAATTGAGTTGGATTTCACTTTTTTTGTCTGACTCAGATGTCTGAATGAGCTCAAATGTTCACAGGTTTATTATTTTACGCACATATTGGATCAGACAAAATGAGAGTGCCCATTCTGTGACCTTTACCAATCATGTATTATACCTTTAACACACCATTATCAAGAGCTTGGAAACGTGTACATCCTGCAGTTGTACATAGAAAACCTAATGCAAGAATAATAAATGTGCACTGTCAATCAATTGAGTCCTACCTGGTGAGAGATTGGTCAAAGTATCCTGCCAAGTATTTGGGTTTCTCAAACAGCGCCACCATGGCCCAAAATGCTTCTTCTTCACTACTCATTTGCATAAGAAGCATACCAGCGATGTATGACATACCTTGATAAAAAATGAAAATCAAGAAAGAAATACATCACATTTTGCAATTATGTATTAAGTGTCATATTCAGCCAAATCCTGGTACCGATAATTACAGAAGCAGCCCTACACAGCAGATCATGCAATTTCAGACTGAGATGCATGCATGCATTAAACACGGGCTTCAATCAGAAACAATCAGGCTCCATCTTAACACTGGTCCCAAATTCTAGTAAAGTCAAACCAGTCAGCTGGTGGCCCGTTTGTCTAGTGAAGAAAAATGCAGACCGCATGAAAATCAGCACCACACTTTAAAAACATGCCGCCACGTTTACATTTTGAGATTTACTTATTTTTGCTGACCATATTAAATATAGTTGGAGTGAGAGTGGTGAAGAGGTCCACAAGGAAATTATGTTAGATTTTTAAACAGTGCTGTGTTTCAGAATCAACCTTCATCATAGAATTTCAGACCAGCATCCTATGTTTTTGAGGCAAACATTGTAAACATTCTTTCAGTTGATTTATAAATTACTTAAGCTTCAAACTTCCACCTGTCACTCTTCTTCATTTGAACTAAGCACACAATTTAGCTTGGATACCTGTAAGAGAAAGGAAAAATTACCTTATAAATGGGGCGGGGGTGTGGACCAGTGAAAATGCTGGCGGGCTAGTGAAAAGTCTACATTACTGGTCCGTGGACAGTGAAAAAAAAAGTTAAGGGGAAACCCTGACAATGTATAACAAATACAGAGACATTTGCCCATCAGAGTGACCAAAATACACTTGGATCTACATGTATAGTTCTACACATGAAACAGATTTGTCTTTGTATTTTCAGCGTGGCTCAGTGCATGAGCATGCATGAAAAGTCATTCAAAGGACTAACAAATGCCGGCTTGAAACCAAATTGCTGTTTTCGTACAATGACTAATTCTCCAGAATGAGCATGATGAATGCACATTGTATGGCTGTCTGTTATCCATGCCCATGCAATTTAAGACTCATACAGCACACATACAGACTTACATGTACAGAGCACTATGCTACTTTAATTTTGTTGTTTTCCTATTGCAAAACATACGTAACGTCTCAAGCCTAAGTTTCTGGTATTCAGGCATGCAACTTGGACTTTCCAAAAAAAGAGGAAATTCCAATCTTTACCATACTTTGTACAGTGTTTTTCACTTTTTAATGGCATAAGAGTGAAGTGAAACTAGAACAGCGAAGCTGTCATGGCTCGTTGCAGCCTAACGTGCAGTCACAAACATGATAGCAAACATCCATCACACACACACCCATCCCAAAAAAATGTCAACATTTTGAAACAATAAAAAATACTTTAACATTTTTCATTTATAATAATAACAACATTATATTTGACAACATACCCATCCAAAAAAAAAAAAAAATTAAAAATCAACATTTTGAAACAATAGAAATAACTTCAACATTTTGAAACAATAGAAAAAACTTCAACATTTTCCATTTACAATATTAACAACATTATTTTGGACAACGCACCCATAAAAAAAATCTAAAAATTTGGGGTTCAAGCACATACTAAAAAACTTTAACATTTCACGCGGACGGAACGACGGACAGACGGACGGACAGACGGACGGAAATCGGTATTACATAGACTCGCACTGCTTCGCAGCAGCTCGCCAAAAAGAGGAAATCAGCTGATCAGAGGAAAAGTTGCATGCCTGGGTATTGAGGATGGAATGGACAACTAGTCTGCATTACATATTGGACATGTTGGTTGCTGATTCAATGATATGTTATGAACTTGATTCATGTGTACAGTATAATATGCTGTACATGTGCAGTGTCTCTCACAGAATGTTAAACAAGCTATTTATGTATTGATGTATATGTACCTTGGCAGTAGGCTACTCGAGGGTTATAGAATGCATAGACAGCAAGGAGGCGGAAGAGAGATGCCCCGCCCTCCTTAGCTTCAAGAGATCCATCCATGAACAGCCGATGACCAGGGAATGTTCGACCTGAAACCACCAAGAAGAAAAGAGCAATCCAATCACCAATCCCATCATGATATGAATGGCCTATCGGTCAGTGGATCATTGCAGCAGTCTGTTATACACTCATTTTTAAAAAGGCCAATACTGCCTATCAATAGCACCAGGGAATGAGTTATAAGACAAAAACGTGTACACTTAAATGTATAGATTTTCAAATGGCCAAGTAAAATTTCATTTTTATTTTGCATATATTAATGATTTTTTCGTCAGTGAGATAGATATGTGCAAATTAGGTCTGCCCCCCTCCCAAAAAAAAATCAGGTTAATATTCATGAATTGATTCATTGCAGTAGCCGCCATGATATTGGATTCGATTCACCCCACTGATCGACCCCAGCTAGCTTGGTCAATGGTGGCCTAGTGGTATGGTATCTGCACTAGTAAGCAGGAGGTCATGGGTTCGAATCCCACCTGCATGACCTGGGCCAGCACAATTTTTTCATGTACATTCAACAAGCATTGAGTATGTAGTGCTCATCTACGTCGGTGAATGGCACGCCTAATTGGCATATTTATTTTGATGCCGAAATGACTGCCAGGCAACTTTCACCGTTTCACGTATGAAACAGTGATAAAATCTTTGTCTTTCTGTCTTTCTTTTCATTGGCCTAAAATTATTTTCAGTTGAAGATAAACAATGTGTCTGTAGGTGCCAAGTTGCTGCTGTATTCTTACCAATATCAACAGTGATTTGTCGTAAAACCTGTGGAGGTACAGGGTAGTCTGTCTTAGATTCCATGATGTTAGTCCATTCAATGTGACTTTCCCCGAGGCAGTATTCACTGATACCCATGTCTACCATCTCATTACGAATCAGCTTCACTGTTGCCTTATGCAGAAAATGTCAAAGGAATTGAGTTAATATGAGTACAATCATGCATTGCTATTCAAGAAATGACTGCTTATCTTTGTATGTGTAATCCATTACCCTCTAACATGTCTAGTTTGCTGCATGATTGAATCAATCATGACCACAATTTCCCAGCCACAAAGTAATATAAATAGTTGCCCTTTTGTCCAACTGGGCCGGTGGGCCCACATTTCACAAAGGTTCCAATGGACAGGCAGCATTACTAATTCCATAACATATCTCCTTCTATTATTTCAATATATATACATTGTTTATACTGGATCAACAAGTAGGCCTACAATATACAAGATATGCATGTTTAGGCACATGTGCAGACTGCAGAGGATAGCAATTGAATACATCTCTGTGTTCCACCTGTATTTCCAATTTGCCGTTGTTTCCACAGTGTAGGCTGTGAACCTCACACATTCACAGGGGTCAATGTCTTGGTGCCCCTGGTCATTTCTCCTTAGTGTAACGTACCATTTAACATGTGGTAAACATTTTAATTTCTCTTAACAGGCATGGAATTCAGAGTTTCGGACTTAGCAAAAACATGAAAAAATAAGGATATTCTTATCTTTACAAGACTTTGTGCAGTGTTTTCTATTTTCAATGGCTGACATGAGTGTCATGAGAAAAATGACATGAATGAGGAAATCAGCTGATCAGAGGAAAAGTTGAACGCCTGTCTTAAACGTTGAGACTAGCCAAGCTTGTTCCTGCCTTGAAAGATTTAAACATCTGTACCATGCAGGGCAAGACTTCATTAACTCATTCAGCTTCATTAGGAAAAGGAAACAAATTAAATCTGCATATGTACCGGTACATGTACCGGTGCATATGGTACATACAGTATACACTGTATGTAATGTATAATGTACTTATACACCTATACACATACAATACATGTTATAACTACACTCACACATACCTTATAGTTAAATTGGGAGGATTGTTTGAAATACTTGCATCCCAGCATGTTCAGCCATAGTTGCTGTCGGAAGGACGGTGGCACTCCCTTCTTAAGAAGTGACCTGAGCTTACTGCTTCCATGCATTTGAGTCTGAGGCCAGTCTCTTAACACAGCTTCCCATGCTGCGATGTTGGCCGGACTACCTCTATCCAGTCTAAATTATTTTATCAAAACAGAAAAAAAGGTAAAAGTCTTTTAGTTCTCTTTGTGACAATACGTGCCAAGCCATGGCAACATATACATGTATCCTTTAAATGTTTATGTATAGTAAACATTACAGGTTTTGATTCTGAATAAAATGTTAATATAGTACTGGGACAATGTTAAATGTTGAAACAACCCCATTGTCCATTGAGAAATTTAAGCTGACTGAAAGTGAAAGGAGGACCTTTAATTCATTTCAGCAAATAAAAATACTCTTCTTGAAGTCTTGTATTAATTACCAGTAACAAAAATTTTGTTTTTAATTTTTACAGCATGAAGTACATGTAGAGGAACTTAGTACCAAAGTTAACTCACAAAATATAGTTTTCTCTTAATGCTAGTTTTTAAAGGTAGTATCATACTTTGGTCATTTTGATAGCATGCCGAAACAGAAATCTCCATAACTTACAAGGTATAAACTGACCACATACATACCGTTAACTGTATCTTTCTTGATATTTTTGTCCATGAATCTGCATTTCTTTGACAAAAACCAAACCATTACCTTTTGCTTTCACAAAGTTTTCGAAATTTCACTTGTTAGACTATAAACTCCCCAACAACCTTGATTCTTAATAAGAGGGGAGTAATTGCCTAGGACAGATGACTACCGTAATCAGTAATCACTGCATTTCATATTGTACTTACATTTCATGGGAATGATGCCTTTTCACTTCACAGAGTGTAGTATCACTGAAGACAGCGAAACCATGTTGATCAAAATGCTGCACTCCTTCAGGCAGACTACGTGTACTTGCTCGTCTCATTGTTACATCTGCATTGTACATATTGAAAACGATTTTTGTGAGGGGTGGGAAACAAGAAAACCAAGTTAAAGGTTGGCAACATATACCCAAACAGAAATGTTCAAAGATTTACGTATTTACCATAACTTTCAGGGTATGAAGATGGCGCGCTGGTAGAAACATACTGTTAAAATAGTTCCGCCTGAAATGGTGACCGACGACCGTGTATTTCTCCAGAATTAGTAAAGCAAAGACTGAAAACAGTTTTGACCTCGGGGTAAGATCCAAACCATTCTTTCTGTTTTATAAGACTCAGATGTCCGATTTAGCTAATAACATTTTCACAGGTTTATTTTTATTTCATGTACACACTGGATTACACAAAGTGTTAGTGCTGCTGAGGCTCTGTGACCTTTACCAATCATTATTGTATTATTATTATACCTTTAACATGTTTAAAAACCCTAACTGCACAAGAGAGAACCAAGAACATGTTGAACGACTCTACCATGTCTACCCTCAAATGACCCAAGCCAGTAACTACATGAACTAGCCGAGTCCTTATTGTTGAGACAGGTTTAGGCCTTATTTATAGTAAGGTGACCAGACATCCCCGATTTGACAGTGCCGTCCCGGATGAAAAATTCCCCGAAAATGTCCCTGATTTTTTGTAAATAAATGAAGTATACATGGTCACCTTATGTGCTGAAGAAGATCCATTCTTCAGAAAAGTATGTGAAGACAACCGCCTAAGACATGTAAGTATGTAACCCACTCATGTCAACTGGCCAAGATGTCCATATATAGATGCCACCATTTTGCATGTACATGTAGGCACCATCTGGATTCAAAACATTTTCAAAATTATACCCCTCCCCCACGACATGGATCACTGTCCCCGAATCATCTCAACAAAATATGGTCACCTTAATTTATGGCATTATGTGGTCAACACCGAACCACATCACGACAATCTATGCATACACCCGGGTATCAGACAAGTCAATGGTCTTGGTCCACGACTATGTTGTTACTCGAACGTACGAACCACTTGGCCGCACTGACCCGCACGCACGTACGTACATGGCGTGTACGTAAAGTCCTCTCTGAAACCATGGAGGTAGAATCTATTTCTACCCATGCTGAAACATTGGGAATCCTGTAAAATCTCCTCCCAAAACCGGAAACACACTGCGCATTAGTTACTTTTGAATCAGGCACAGCTAGTACTTATTAACATACATGTACGTAAGTGTGCAGTCTCATTTTTGTAATTGACCCACAACTTTTCAAGAAAAAAAAAGAAAGATTTTCTGTGTCACTCCGCTTGCCAAAATGTCGATATTTACCTGCCACTTGAAGTTGTCTAGCATGTCTAGTCGGCATGCGTATTATTGGATCTACCATTTTGCTGAAGGGGTGCAACTTGACTTTGCTGGTTACCGCGGCCGCGGTTGCTGCATGCCTTGAAATGGCACTAAGTATGTGCGCATATACCAGTTGTGGAAGCTTTGGGGATTGTGATAAGAAGGGATCCCCAAAATAGCCTCTATTCCTCAAAAATGCCACTTTTGACTTTCAGCGAATGTTCGGAAAAATTTGTGCAACATTTCAGTGTAAAAATTTATGCTTTTTTCTTACGTGCTTCTTGCATTGAACTAGAAAACAGCCCGTCTGATCGCACGAGGACATTTTGTCTGGTTTGTTTAGTCAAGTGCCCAGACCCAACAGAGAGTTCTCAAAATGTCAGAGTGGAAACCAGACTATTCTCGTCTGCGTCCGTTCGTGCGGCCGTGAAATGTTAAATCTTCGTTACTGTTTTTACCCCATAATTTCCCTCAAAAATCAAAGCCCTGCCCACTTTCCACAAAACTAAACTTGCTAATAATGTAGAACCAGCAAGGTATATATTTAGGTAAGTAACTTTCAAAAAGTAGTTTCCTTTCCTTTATAGTTTTGGGACCCGTCTTATCACAATCCCTGAAGCTTTAATTTTTTTTAATTGAGGTTGGCTCCCGCTTACTGTGCGGTGTGCATGTGGCATGCGTGATTTTCACGTCTTCATCTTCAATGTCTCGTCTTGATTTAAATTATTAAAAAGTGAGCAAAGAAAAATTGACTGGAGCGGGATTTGAACCGGCGACCTCCTGAATACCGTACAGGTGCTCTACAAACTGAGCCATCCAGCCCTACGTTGGAAGTGACCCCAATAGTCAATCATCTTTGTTCTTTTGGCAGTCAGAAGCCATGAAACCACGCACACACCGCCACACCCCAGGGATCGTTTCAATGATACACGCAACAATGCTGCAACCTGGGAACGGTACATGGGGGATCACTCAAAGAGGATACGGCTTTTTAATTAATATATATATATATGTGTAATAACCACAAGGGAAACTGACTGAGTGGACTCGAATCCCGGTTCGAATCCCGCTCCAGTCTATTTTTCTTTGCTCACTTTTCAATGACTTAAAACTCAGTCAGTTTCCCTTGTGGTTATTTCACGTATATATTGATTTAAATTAATTAAACAAAAATGCTTTGGCTAGTACAGTGTACTATCGCCAGATCATGTCCAAATGTTAAAAAAAGGCAATTTTTAGGGTCCAAGTTACTCGGACTATTCTAAATCTATCACGCAGTATCTGGCACACATGACTGGGGCGCTGAACTCCTTTTTTTAAATGTTGGCATTTTGGGACGGTCGGTCTAACGTTAGGGCCTACTAGTAAATAGTACATGTAGGACTAACGTTACAGTAGGCCTTTAAAGTATAGGCCTACTAAGTACTAGGCCTACTTCTAGTATTAGGTCCTACTACTAGTAACGTTAGTACTCATATTGGCAAGAATTCCACTGACGACCATGACAGAAACAAAGTTATATCCTCTAAAAGTTAACTTACTGGATACAAGTTAGGACCAACATCAATCTCAGGAGTGGAAAGCTGGGAAGCACATCTGGAAAGTGAGTTTTACGGGGTATTCTGGACTCACACTTCGGATCAGTAGCGCACAGCGGGGGCAGCCATTTTCTATCTGTGAACTTATGTGTGGTGCGCATGACAGAGGGCAAAGGGCACTGGAGCTGTTGAATATTGATGTTCAGGAGGGACCATTGTTTGGCGGGGGTGGGGGCGGGCGGGGGTGTTTAGTGTGAGGTAATAAGTAATAACGGTAGAAAAATTCAGGGAGGGTTTAGGTGTGGGGATTTCGAAATAGCATTAATTTAGAGACATTTTTGGAAGGTCTGAATTGAATTGCGGTACGCAGCTTAGATTTAACCATTGCATATTGGGACTCCCCCGCCAATTTAACTTGACCTTAACTTCAAATAGAACATATTAACCTTCTTCTGGCAGCAAGCGCTCGTGTGGCGTGCTCATCAGATAATCCATTGCATTTGTAATAATATTGTTGTTTCTTCCACAGCCCGGGTTCGAATCCCAGTGAGAGCAAGGAAAAAAAAGTTGGAAAATAAGAGTGATAATGTAGTCTTGTAGAAGAGGAAGGGATATAGGAGAGGTAGGAGAGAAGAAAGAAGTGTAAAGAGGGCGTTTTTTTTTTTTTTTTTTTTTTTAATTTGCCCCCTTTTTTTTAAAAACCTCTCCCCCTTGTCACTGAGCCCCTTCTGAACTTGTCAAATATCCCAAAATTAGGTCAATTTGGCCATGGTCGTCAGTGGAATTTTTTCCCTAATATTAGCCTGCAGTCATCGGTTTCCGATGGGTTAACGGGAAAACTTCTATAAAACAGAAACGAAATAAAATTTCAGAAAATCACTTCACTAACTTTGAACTGGACACTTCCAGATTATAATCTGTAAAAATTCTCCAAGTTGAAGTCTTTTCTTTGGAAATATTGTCCGTCATTTACAGCGACACCGATTCCGCTATGTAAACAAAGCGTCACCAGTTTTCGATAACTTGGTTGTGCGGCAAAGTTCGTTGACATCGGAGTAGCTATGGTGCACCAAGTCACTCAAAAATTGATGAAATGTTGTTCTGACTTGATTTGATCGAACTGGGTTGATGGAGTTATTTATAAAAGGTTCTGAAACGGTTTTGATTCCAAGATCGTGAATGATAAATTATTTTTTTGTAAATAAATGGTTGAATCAACAAAATGAGAATTTGGTACAGGTTATGGTAGGTAAAATTATCATCACAACATTTTTATAATATCTGGCATCATTATGAGAGTCCTAAACGTGGAAAGCTTAAGTTCATCAGCTTAGCAAAGGTTCAAGTTAAAAAGAGAAAAATTTAATAATGGCACTTCGATTTGAGAAAGACTTTAACACTTTTGTTACATTGGCACGCCATAAAAACCCAGACCGCAACGGGATCACGTGACCTGCCGTCTGACATCGGAAGAATGAAAGTTGCTCGAGCAGACGACAGTTTAATTTTGAATATTTGACCACAGATTGTGTCTTTTATAAACGTTTGAACATTAGCCTTAAAATGCATTAGTGATCTATACCTAAAATTACATAGTTTTTTTACTTTTGAGAATCACTTACAAAATAAAAACTTTATTCTCAACATCTTGAATGTCAGAGATAGCCCTGAGTGTAGTCATCACTTCAAGTTCAGGGATACTGATCACGAAGTATCACGCACGGTCTCGCGGTAAATGGGAATCAAATTTCGTCATCGAAAACATATGTCCATCGGAAACTCATGACCAGACGATACTACTAGGCCCTACTAACGTTAGGCCTAGGGGCCTAACTAACATTAGTAAAGTAGGGCCTAACGTTAGGCATAACACTAACGTTAGTAAGTATAGTAGGCCCCCTGGGCCTAACAGTTAGTTCAGCGCCCCAGATTCAGTCATGCCAGTTACAGGGTCTAACACGTTATTAATCTACCAGTATCATTACATAAAATCACACTCACGGGTAGTAAGTGCAAGTCGTTCTACTTCTGAGTTCTGAACTTCAGCTTCAGAAGGCTCACTCACTCGTCAGGGAAATGCAATTGCAAGCGTAAACATACGTTTCTTCTTTCCTCTTTTTATTTTTAAACCGCCCTCCGTAAAGCTCAGGTCAAAGGTCGAATATTGCCGATCAAAACTATTGAGGGCGTCAACGCAGGGTGGTGCAGACAGAATCAATAGTGCCGAGCGAGCTCCTCAAATGTTTTTTTCAGTTTTATTATTTATAAACAATTGATAACCGTCACAACTTGGGGGTTCAGTGCTTCAGCACGTTGTGTAGACTTGAGATATTTTGGTTCAAAATGTGGCCCTACATTGTTTTGAAAGCGGAGGGTTGCGTCATGAAAACTGGTAGCAAGTCTATTACGGAAAGGGTGTTTTTTTCTTGGGGAACTTTACTCAAAGTCTAAAAATTTAATCGAAAAGCAAAAAATTTACAAGAATTGGGTAGATGAGGGTTCAAACTACAATTACAGTATTTACACCAACAACTGAGAGACTCCTGGATGAGGTTTTGTTTGGACTGTGAAGTTGAGGGATTTTACACAAAGGTCAATGGGAATTCATTTGGTGCGCCCATAAATGACATAGGGCCTACTACAGCAGCACACTGCGGCAGACAACGGTGAATAGGTGAAAATCAGTCCGCGGTCCTCTTACGGTCAAAATCTTTTTTATGAAAGCATTTTCTGAACCCTATTTAATACAAATAAAAAAAAAATAGAACATGGGATGAACTATACTTACGAAGAGTTTCGACTTTCGCTTTGAGCTATCTGGATGAATTCAGGGTGCATGGAATCACCTAATCAAAGTCCGGAGGAGATTTTTTAAATTAAAATACCGAATGGCGTTTGTCGTATTACACGTACAGTCTTAATATTACTTAAAGGGATGGTACAGAACTGGTTTTTGCGACAAAACAGTTGCTGACAGTGAAAGCACATTATGTAATCCAGCATATACCTTAACTGACACACCTGTAGAAGTTTGAGGTCAATCAGCCATCTGGGTCATTAGAAAATAGTGAAAACCCGTGTACAGATATAACTGTACACATTTCAACGAATGAATAAAACGCTTCGAAGTGATTTATTCCAATCGGAAAATAGTTTCATTTATTTCTCAACGAATATGGCATTTCAGACAAAAACATTTCATGGGATGTTTTCTCCTATCATCACCATTATACTGTGCAAGTTTTATGTGAATCTGTGATCTTGAAGTGTATTTTGTCTTACCAATACCATCCCTTTAACACATAAACACAAAATAATTCACTAAAGACACTCAACTGAATTTGGCGATAGCAGAGCACTGTGAGCGCCATTATCCGCCGTTTAATAAGCTACAAATAGAGCTCTGTTACATTTGTTACCATTAAGTTACATTGCGTCTCTTCGCAATAAACAATTATATGTATACATTACATAAATTATGTCTTCTTGACTGGATCACTTCATTGGGGATACGCGACGTCCAGGAAAAAAACAGAGATAAAAGATTAATGCTCTGAAAACCTGTGTCCAAAAACATTCAGCGCACCCCTCCGTGAAGGTGTTGAACTTCACCTTGACAAAATTATTTACAGTGAAAATAATGAAAACTGTATAATCAGATTATTGTATGTACCACATTTGCCTTGATTTTGAGAAGTGCTCGCTAGAACTGGCTTTCTTCCCTTGTCTCCCTCGCAAACCCCTTTCCCAAACGCCCCGTTACGTAATCCTTTTCAACTCATCACCTGGCACACGCTAATGCGTTGCCCGAATATCTCAAGACAATTTCCCGCTATACTGCGAAACGCGGGAAATGGTAATTATGTGCGACCATTGAGACTGTCTTTATTCACGCTTGAGTGACTGTAGGTGGTAGGTGAATAGGGCATTGACAATCACTTCACTGCTAGATTCCTAATGCTGTCAATACATTTCATATGGCCTAGTGGTTCGGGAACGGGACTTCGAATTAGGTGTCCCGGGTTCGAGCCCTGATGCCCGCAATTTTGTTGAATGTTTTACTAATATCATTATTGTCTGGTATAAATAGTTTTAGAAAGGGCTGTGCTTTCACCAACGCTTCGTGGCTCGGTGGGATAAGCGACGGTACCACCGCTCAGACTTCCGGTAGCCTGGGTTCGATTCCCCGACCCTGACTCTCTGATCATGAATGGAACATGGCATGTGCGGACCCTGGCACCGCGATGGTCCAGGGGCCGCCTTGTTTCTCCCTCTTAGTCCTTCAGAGCTTTGCATGTCAGGCTAAGGTTTCAATGGTGGGGAGGATATGCAGTAGTCGGCTTGCCAGTAAGCCTATGGGTACTATATGGGAGCCGGTAAGCCGGGTGAAAGAATCCCGGTGAATCGCGTGCCCCTGAACGCCTGACGGTCTGCTTACCTTTTGCTCTTTTTTGTGTGGAGGAAAAGTTCAATAGCTAGTCTCCATGATTCTATTTTTTTTTTTTTTTACTGTGTTAAATTTCCTAGTTTTCAAGTTACAGCGTATACGGTACACCTAGATAATGTTTCCTTTTTTATGAATTAATTTTACGTTATTTTTTATCTGTTTGTCTCCACGTCGGGTTGTCTGTTTGGTTTTCTGTTCCTGTTTCATTATAATGCGTGTGTGGTCACGGCAACTCCACAATATTATGAAGCCACTTGACCATGACTACTAGATGTATGTTTCCCCATGTGCGATGTATTTCATTGTACCGCCACTTATATCTCGCGGCCGCCACTTAGTATATCGCGGCCGCCACTAAGTACCTTGCGGCCGCCACTTATTATCTCGTGGCCTCCACTTTCAATGCAATTGAAACCATGCGCAAAAACATGCTAGAAAATAATAATTTATATACTGGGTTTTCTACGGTTCTACTGGGGGCTGCCCCCCCCCCCCCAAAAAAAAATCTAAACAAATTGTGTCTGGACCTCCTCCCCCCCCCCCCCCCCAAAAAAAATGCATTTGAAAAACAAAATGCTGAAAAATACTGGATCTTCTCACACTGAAACAGACATGTAACATAACTGCAATGAACTGCAACTAATTACAAGCCGGCCTCATCAAACTGGAATAAAAACAGGAATTTTTGCGGCTTTTTTTTGCAATTTTGGTGGCAAAAAAGTTGAAATTATTAGCCCCTCCCCCTCTACAATAGGCCTAATGCATGTAACTGTCAACGCTGGCTACCAGTGAAACAACTACATGTTTATTTCACGCGTGCGTAACAAGTGCACCAGTTAAAATCATATCAGGTTTGTCGTGACGCAGTAAGACTACTCAATGAAAACATCAAGATAATAAGTGGCGGCCGCGAGATATAAGTGGCGTTACAATGAAATACATCGCACAAGGGGAAACATACATCTACTGGTCAAGTGGCACGAATAGGGCTTCATACAATATTGAATAAAGATCAAAATAAAAGTGAATAAAAGTATACGTTTTAATGGAAAACAAACACATGGTTTGACTGAATATATATATATAAGTAGCTTGAGTAGTATACTGAGTAAGTAGCAAAAGATTACTTTACATATTTATTTTGTCAGGTATCATGGACAGCTTAAACAATGAATAGCTTTTATTAAAAGTCCTCCTAGGAATGATCAATTTGTATAATAAGCTTTTCTTTTTCTACTAAGCGGGATAGAGTGCTTGTATATGCTTCGATCTATACTGAACATTTGAGTGTCATTTGTTAGTTTTGAAAAACATCACTCCTTCAAAACAAAAACTTTTAAGAAACAATCATGACTTAGCTCAAGTGTACCTAGATCCAAAAACCTTTTCACCTGCAGGCTCCACAATACCCTGTAGATGATCCCCATAGGCGCACGCATATGCCTACTTCTAATGTCTAACCATAGAGCTAGCTCTTGCTCTTAAACAATAACACGTTAGGAAACAACATACAACTTCCAAAAAGTACGAGTCTTTAGCAATCCAAAGACACATACATAAGACCTTTAAGTACATTATGGGTACTTAGGGAGACATTCACATAGGGACGTGCACACGACTTTACTTACCCTTTTCTAAACATCCTCCAAACCAATGAACTTGAAATTGAAATATGTTCATATTATTGAGAGCAAAATAAATAAATAATAATGTGGCGATCTCGTCCCTGTGGACCTGCAACCCGGTCGGGCCGACTCACACGAGCGAGCGGTCTGGCTTGGAGAGTCGGTGACGCCGATCTGTTTTGGCGGCAGTTTACCGCCTGGCCCGCAGCACACCACTAAGGAGCTCTAATGCCTACCACACCCAGCACTGGTCGAAGCTTTCAGTACACCCTAGCTTACACACTTTTTGAGGCGAGGACAATGAAGACGACGGACGAATTGACTCACGTAACACAAAGATAGGCTTCGCCTTTTATTCTCCCGACCACGTGTTTGCGCCTTTACAGAGGCGCTTCGCCTATAACTGAACCTCTATAATTATTCAAATTACAGTCGACACAATTACGAACAATAATTGGAGCAATACAATAAATCAACTTATCTCTAAATGTGGCTTAATTAAGGATCAATAATTGTCGTACGGATTACTGCTTTCCCGGATCCGAATAACCCTATCTAACTTACTCAGGAGCTTCCCGCTCTTGCCGGGTTCCACGACTGGCCACACAGTAACGAACAAGTATATACAGGACTCAGACATGTCTGCTCTGGACGGCTGCCTAACGGGAAAGAGAGCGAGGCACGCCTTCCGCGTGCTTTTATAAGGCTCTCAACTTAACTGGTAACCTAAAATGCTGTACTTGTTCCAAATACACTAGCGGGGTACCAACCAGGCTTATATATACGAGTATTGAGAATCAGTACCCAAGTAATCGATCCCACATTGCATTACAATGGCGCCTTCTAAGTTCGGTCTGTCCCCTGACCGGTAAAACTAACAAACAAAAACGCAATGCACCTTCTAGCACAACTTTTAAACTTTAACTTTAACAGTAGAAAAATATAAACTTTAGCATCAAACAAAAACTTACAGAGTAATCAACATGCTTTCAAAATAATGTATAACAATACACAACATCTGGCAAGTACACTTGGATATGCACAATGACTCTAGGTATAGAACTGTACAAGCAAAACTAAACGGCAAGTGTCATGAGGTCTAGAGTCAATGACTAAAACAGATGCGCCTTCTAACGAGCGCCTGCAATAAAGTTCGTCTCGTAGATACGCTGTGTGTGATCCTTGGTGATCAGTAGCCCGTCCTGGTAGACACTTCGGGTCACCTCTTCTGTTATCCTGGTAACATTGGCGATCTTCTCCAATTCACCATTGGTTATCCCTGGTCCGATGCTCATGATACCTCCCTCCTCACGCACAAGCCTGCAGATCCGACTTGACTGCTCCTCTGCTGTATCCACTGCGGCAGTCGGGGCTCCCATAAACACCACATCATAGTGAAGTGCGCGGCGCTCCATCACGTTCTGAGTCGCACCATTGACGAACGTCGTCGAACCCTTTTCTGTGATTCTCACAGCTGCGCCTGCGAGAACTTGGTCGATTCTGAGCTCAGGGGGTGGAGGGATGTTCCCCTCCTCAACCTGCGTTAGGGACTCGCCTGCTGGGGTCTCTGGCTGATCAGCTTCACGTTGGCTCGGCTGCGACTGGGTAAGTACACTCGAGGGCCTCCATACGGAGGATGAGGTAGGCTCTTCATCTCCCTCCCATTGGGACATCGACACCGGCGACAAAGCGATCTCAGCCTGCTGCACCTCATCCACCTGCTCAGATGACTGTATCTCCACAATAGCGATGATTCCCCGCTGGTTGTCCAATGGCTCTGCAGACCTCTCCGATGTCTCAGCCGCCTTCCCCACCTCGCCTGGCAGAGGTTCTCCATAACCTGGCCGCTGAGGTGAACCAGCTCTTTGACAACTCATCGCTACTGCCTCCGAAGACGGACCTTCATCTGCCGGGGGTTTCGATAAGGTGCAGGGGGCCGTGTGAGATCTCCTCGACGATCCGCTTGATCGTTTCTCCTGAGGCTCGTCGCCTTTCGGCCGGGTTCCAACGTCACCCTTTGGGATGCGCCTTCCCGATTCGTCAACCAACTTCCTTTTCCGCTCACGAGACATCGCTGGCTCCCCTCCTTTGTCGTGGTTTCTAGGCGTCTGTTTACGCCTATACTCGTCTCCATCAGGTGAACTCCTAGGCGTCCCGTCCCGCCTTCTGTCGTCGCCTGAACTGCAACTCTTTTGCATCTTTGCTCGCCCTCGCTCACCTTTTGCGTCGCTCTTCTCGCTAACGCGTGAATCACTGGTTGAAGCTGTGATGGTGTCAACCTCGCTCACCCACTCAGGGTGACAGTCACGATAGTGTGTGCGAAGGTTATCCTTTCGGCTATCTTGTGGGAGCACCTTCCACAGCTGTACTGGATATTGGGACCATGCTCGCTGGTCATGTGTCTGTCTATGCTCCTTTTGTGCAGGTTTAGTCCGCACTCCGGGCATCGGGCTCTGTCTCCTCCTATCTCCCGTGGTGAGTTCTTCTCGTGTTGTTCCTTCCCCATTATCTCCTGCAAGACACACAGTAAAGAATGTGTTACTTCTACTACAATGAAGTTGCTATAGGGTGGGTATGGATGTGGACAAGGCGCGTGAACCCTTTGATTTACAAATATCGACTGGGCTTTCTTCGCAGCCTAGGTGGGTTGCGCCTCGGTGGTGATGCTGCGGGCCTATCACTAATTTGTTCTGTGGGGGTGTCGCCTTGAGGATCATTACTGCCTTCATTCCTTGCATCAGACAAATCTTCTGTCATGTGTCTCTATGTTGACTCCTCGGGTGGCGACAACGGGTCTCGATCACTTCCCTCAGGCGTATGAGACGTGTCAAGTTCACCTTCCGCAGTCAAAAGCTCGCCATCATCTTGAGGTAAGGTGGGACCGGGTGGCAATTCCTGTGGCACATTCTGTACTTCTGTCGCCTCTTGTCCATTGCCAGATACATTTTCCGCTTCTTCTACCTCCCACGCTTTAAGTGGCTCTCCTTCATAGGCCTTCAGCCGATCGCAGTGAACCACCTTTTTCTTCCCTCGTGGCTTCCCTTGAATTCTGTAGACGACATCAGATAACCTGTGTGTTATCATGTACGGGCCTTCCCATCTGCACTGTAGCTTGGGCGAGAAACCTTTCCGCTTGGCCGGATTGTGCAGCCATACAAAGTCGCCCGCACGCAGTTTCTCTTGCACGGCCCGGCTATCGTAGTGCGCCTTTTGCCATCTTGCACTCTTCCTTAGGCACTCTTGCGCCCTACCATGAGCGGCACGCAATCCTTGCCGCAATTCATCGGCGTAATCTGATTCTACTGCATTGACCTGTTCCTTTTCCCCTGGTACTTCAGTAGTCAGATCCACGGGTAGGCGTAATTCTCTTCCCAGCATCAACATGTTGGGCGTCTCACCCGTGGATTCTTGGGGTGTTGCCCTGTAGGCGAACGTCGCCAGTGGTACCTTTTCATCCCAGTCACGCTGTTGCTTGATCGGGTCAATCATCATAGCCACCATTGCGATGAGCGTGCGATTGAATCGCTCAACCATTCCGTCTGACTTTGGGTTGTAAGGACAGGTTTGCACACATTTCTGCAAATACCCTTGACTCAAAGGAGTAAAGCAGCTGGACCAGACCATATTCCCCCGGAGCTACTGAAATGTGCCATCGACCCTATAAGCTCTGTTCTCCACAAGCTCTTCATCAAAGTATGGCAGTCAGGCAGAGTCCCCATACAATGGAAAGAAGGCATCATCATCAGCCTGTACAAAGGGAAGGGTTCACGAGCAGAATGCAGCAGCTATAGACCCATCACCCTTCTCTCTGTTCCTGGGAAGGTCTTCTCCCATGTACTACTTGCACGTCTAAACCCACTTCTATCAAAACATAGACGACCAGAACAGTCTGGCTTCACTGCTGGGCGCTCTACAGTTGACGCTATTCTCGCTCTCCGTTTGCTATGCGAACTGCTTCGAGAATTCACCCAACCCCTCTCCGTGGCTTACGTCGACCTGAAGGCAGCATTCGACTCAGTCGACAGGAATGCTCTGTGGAATGCTCTTCAAGGCATTGGGGTTCCTGAACATCTCCTGAACCTCATTAAAGACCTCCACACTGACACCACTGCCAAGGTCCGCCAAGGAAACAGCACCTCCCAAAGCTTCCTCACAAGATCCGGTGTAAGGCAGGGATGTATCTTGGCCCCATCCCTCTTCTGCTGTGCCATGGACTGGATCCTGGACCGTGTCACAGCAAATGCAGGCATCTCCATCGGTCAATTTCAATTCTCCGACCTGACCTACGCAGATGATGTTGCCTTAGTCGGCCACTCAAGCAACAGTGTGAGAAACACACTCGACTTGTTTCATCAAGAGGCATCCCATCTTGGGCTCAAGATTTCCTGGCAAAAGACCAAAATCCAGAACATGGCCGGGAACAACCACCATGGGAACACCAGCCTGCATGGACAAATCGTGGAAACTGTTGACGATTTCATCTACCTTGGCAGCAAGATCTCCAATACCGGATATAGTGAGCCCGATACTTTAAGGAGGCTAGGTCTCGCCTCATCAGCCATGAACAGCCTACACAAAGTATGGAAGCTGAAGAAGCTCAAGCTCACCACCAAACTGGCAATATACAGGACGTGCATTATCCCTGTCCTTCTTTATGGATCAGACACGTGGACACTCCTCCAATCTGACCTGAGAAGACTAGAGGCCTTCCATCAACGATGCCAAAGAACCATCCTCGGCATTCGATGGTATGATTACATCACCAACTTGGAGGTCTCTCATAGGACTGCACTCCCTACCATTGGTCACCTAGTCAGCTTTCGTCGAGGTGCCCTTTTTAGTCACACTGCCCGCCTCGCTGACAACACCCCGGCCAAGAAGGCACTCAATATTGCCATTAACTCCAGAGGGAGAATCCCCCCGGCTCCGGGCTGGTCAAGACCAAGAGGCCGTCCCAAATCTTCATGGCTTAAGCAACTGGGGCAGCCCAGTCAAATCAACAGGCTCTGGAACCAGGCTACAAACCGCGGACACAGAAGATCAGCGCGACGGACCCCAGATGTCTATGCGGTGGAGTGAGTGAGTGAAAGGAACGTCCCTGGTCGAAATGCAGCACACCTGGCACTCCAAAACGGCACACGTACTCGTTCACAAACTTCTCGGCAATTGTCTCAGCGGTCTGGTCGGGTATTGGGTATGCCTCCATCCATTTTGTCAGATAATCCCCGACAACCAGTATGTACTTGTTTCCCTTCTTGGGTTTGGCAGAGGGCCCACGACATCTAAGGCGACTCTATCCATTGGTGCGCCAACAATGTGCTGCTGTAGTGGCGCCTTCTTAGTCCGGGCGGGAGACTTCCTTTTCGCGCACACATTACATCGCCTAATTATGGACCTTACGTCCGCCGACATACCAACCCAGTAAAACCTGGCTCGGACCTTTGCCAATGTCTTCCTCACACCCAGATTCCCCCCTGACACGCCTCCATGTAGTTCTTTGACTATCTCTACACGAAATCTCTCCGGCAGCACCGCGAGCCACTTGACTTGGCGCCCATCGTCTGACTCCCATCGTCTGACTTCACCTCCAGTTGGTCCCAAAGGCGCCAGTAAGTCTTCCTTGTTGTTGACTCCGATGAAATCGCCTCGTAGTCTGGCCTCCCTGTGTTATCGGTCTTTGCCTGAAGTATCCAACGAATGGACGGATCCTCCATCTGCGCTTTCCTCATCTCATCGCAGGTGATTGTAGGCCCATATGTCACTGCCCTTACGCTTGGACCGTCCACAGCTGGTTTGCAAGGGTCTGGTATCACCTTACCCTCTCCACGTGGACCGTCATTCGTTCCCTCATCACGCCCACACTGGGAACAATGTCTGCGGGATAAACCATCCGCGTTGCCGTGTGAACGACCAGCTCGATGCTCTATGGTGAAGTCATATTCCCCAATCACTTGTAGCCAGCGGGCCATCTGACCCTGTGTGTCACGGAAGTTGATAAGCCAACGCAAGGCGCCATGGTCTGTTCTGATGGTGATTTTTCTCCCGTAGACATATTGCCTGAACTGTTTTAGGAACACCACAACCGCCAATAGCTCTCGGCGGGTCACACAGTAATTTCGTTCTGCTTTGCTGAGTGACCTGCTGGCATAGGAGACGACCCTTTCCTGACCATCTATCACCTGGGAAAGGACAGCGCCTATCCCAATGCCGCTTGCGTCGGTGTCTGGGATGTAATCGGCTTCTGCGTCGGGATACTGCAACACTGGCGCGTTCTGCAGGCAACGCTTCAAATCGTTGAAGGCCCTATCACACTCGTCATCCCACAGGAACTCCTTTGCTTTTTCGGTGAGACGATGCAAGGGACGTGCCCTGTCAGCAAAGTTCCTGATAAATCTCCTGTAGTAGGATGCCAAGCCCAAGAAACTTTGCACATCCTTTACAGTCACAGGCACCGGCCAGTTTCGCACGGCACTAACTTTAGTGGGATCCGTAGCGATACCGTTCCCCGACACTACGTGCCCAAGGTAGAGCACACTGACTGCACTGGCCTACCCTGAAAAAGATGGCATTTCTCCGGCTTCAGTTTTAGGCCTGCTTCCCGCAGGCGCTGGAAGACCTTCTCAAGTCGAACCATCTCCTCCTCTTCTGTCTTTGCGAAGACTATCACGTCGTCGAGATATACCAACAATATCTCCAAGTGCAGTCCAGAAAGCACACGCTCCATCAAACGTTCGAAGGTTGACGGGGCGTTACAAAGCCCGAAGGGCATAACGCGCCAGCTGTACAGGCCACCTCGGACCACAAACGATGACTTCTTTCTAGCTTCTTCGTCAAGTTCAACCTGCCAATACCCTGACTTCAGGTCTAACGTGGAGAACCACTTTGATCCCGCAAGTGTGTCAAGTGACTCGTCTATCCTTGGTATGGGGTAGACGTCCTTGACGGTAAGTGAATTTAGCCGGCGGTAATCCACGCAGAATCGTTTACTCCCATCTTTCTTCCGGACAAGAACAACATTAGATGCCCAAGGGCTATCTGATGGCTCGATTGTCCCATTTCGCAGCATTTCCTGCACCTGGCGGTTTATCTCCTCTTGCTCCTTGGGTGGGTACCGTCTTGGTCTCCTTGACCGGACGTGCATCCCCCGTATGGATGTGATGTTTTACCCAGTCCGTCCGGCCAATGTCTACATCGCCTGCGGAAAAGACGTCACAATAATTGCATAGCAGTCTGGCAATACGGTTGTGATATGTGCTGTCTACCCCCTCCTTGCTTCTATTATACAGATCGATGAGATGTTCAGGGACCGGCTTGTACCCCTCAGCGCCAGATGTCCGTGTCACCTCCTGCTCTACGTCAGTCTCACTCACAGGCGTCAGTAAACCAGCCACAGTTCCTTTCTTCACCACACACTCCCTCTTCCCTGGGTTAAAAACTCTGATAGGCAATGTTCCCTTACCAGCCTTCACCAGTACGTGTGCAACTACCATGCCCTTATCTGCAACCTCGCTTCTCTCGGCTGATTCAATAACTGCCAACCCTGTGAAGTTCCTTCCGCCGGCCATACAGCCTGGTACCAGCGCCTCTCGCTAACAACCACCCTCGCACAGGTTGGGTTCCCCTCCCTGTCAGTGCATCTAATCCTCTCTCCGTTCACCTTCAGCTCTAGTGCTTGGAAGTCGAGAACGCTTTTAGTCATCAGAAGAAAATCCATTCCAATATCCCCTGGATTTTACCGATGTTCCCGAACACAACTTTTAACGGACAGGTGGTCTTTCCAACTTGAATTTCGACCCAGGCGCTGCCGAAAGTCTCCATTATACTACCGTCAGCATTTCGCACTCTGGCGCTTTCCATTGTTAGTGTCGGTCTCCTTTCCTTAGGTATTGTGTAGTAGAACATGGACGAGAGCACTGTGTCTGTTGCTCCAGTGTCTACTAACAGGTCAATTGTAACCCCTCTCACCCTGGTATGTACAAATAGCCCCGTCTGCGCTTTGTCGCATTGCTGTAGGCGTGGTGTACTGTCTCTCTCCCCTACACTTCCGCTTGCGCCTTTGGTGCCTCCTGGCCCCGGTGTCCATCCAGCTTTCTCTGGGGCCGTGGAGTAAGCTGGTCGCCGTTTCCCGAAGGCGAATTCTCGGGGCAATCGCGGGCGAAATGTCCCTTCTGCTTGCATCTGAAGCAGCCGTCGTTTCGCCTTGGCCTTCGATCGGCAACACCCGAAGCTTCCATTTTCTCCATCCAGGCCTTAATCTCACGGTGATTTTCGATGACGGACTCCTTCATCAGGCGCTGCTCCTCAATCACATCCTCCAGAGATTTCGGCTCATTATTCTCCAGAACCCGTGCAAACTTTGAGCGGCGTCCACCTCTATGTTCCTCTATCTTGAGAAACCCCTCTGTGTGGAGTGCGACTTGAACCGCCTCGTCCAGTGATGAAGGTCTTGTTCGAAAAATCCCTTCCCTTATGGCCTGCTCCTCAACAGCGTCCAAAAAATGACCACGTGCTAGTCGATCCCTGCCTTCTTCAGTTAACTCAGGGTAGGCCAGTGCAGTCAGGTCATGAATCGACTGGCCAAGTTCTTGTAACGTCTCTCTTGGCCCTTGCTTCCTTTTCGGCGAGTTGCCCGGGACCGAATCTCCTCTCCAGCAAACCAACCAGCTCCATATAGGTGATATGGCCCCCATGGCTCAACACCTTTACTGCGGGCCCTTGTAGGCTCGCTGCAAGGAAGATCCTTGCCTGGCTGTCCGACCAATTGTTGGCCCTTTTGCATGCTTCGAAATGTTGGTTATAATCCCGCCATGGCACTTTTCCAGAAAATCGGTCTGGCACGATATTCGGCCGTTTGGGCACTTCCTCCTCATCGGTATCCCTCGCTTGCATGTCCATCTTCTTCCCCGGCATTGGTTGCCTTGCGAGGCTTCTCTCGCGAGTCAATACGTCTCTTGTAGTCTGAGGCTCCGAGATTTCTTCAGAATGCGGAGACTTCTGGTGCAGCACGGTAGAGCGTCCTTGCGGCTCCAACAGTTGCATACTGATGTTGTCTTCCATCAGTTCGTCCATCAATGACGTGCCGGAGTATGTCAACTGTGACGTCACTGGAGTAGGTGCTGGCGCCACTGGGTGATTCACAGAAGAGCGTGACCGCCCAACGGACGGTGCTGGTGCATGACGTCTTGTGCTCCGAGGCTTAGGCGTAGGCGCTATTACGCTCCCTTCAACCCCGCTGGAAAATTCTGTAATCATTGACATCCCGTCAGAATCTCTTATCTTCCTGCAGTCGTAATTTAAGAAGACGATTTTCTGTCTTCATCTGCTCCATCTCGAAAGTGCTAGGCTCGGAATCTCTCTGCCCGGTCTTTGTCATGTCAAACGCCACTTCTTCATCGAAATCGATCAGACTCTTAGCCATCCCTGCTATGGCTGTTTCTCTCACCGTTGGCGCCTTCTAGGTGTAAACTGTCGCCAGTGCGTTTCAGTAGGTTCCTTTGGTGTTACTACGGTGCCAATCCCACTTCTGACACCATTTGTGGCGATCTCGTCCCTGTGGACCTGCAACCCGGTCGGGCCGACTCACACGAGCGAGCGGTCTGGCTTGAGAGTCGGTGACGCCGATCCGTTTTGGCGGCAGTTTACCACCTGGCCCGCAGCACACCACTAAGGAGCTCTAATGCCTACCACACCCAGCACTGGTCGGAGCTTTTAGTACACCCTAGCTTACACACTTGTTGAGGCGAGGACAATGAAGACGACGGACGAATTGACTCACGTAACACAAAGATAGGCTTCGCCTTTTATTCTCCCGACCACGTGTTTGCGCCTTTACAGAGGCGCTTCGCCTATAACTGAACCTCTATAATTATTCAAATTATAGTCGACACAATTACGAACAATAATGGGAACAATACAATAAATCAACTTATCTCTAAATTTGACTTAAGGATCAATAATTGTCGTACGGATTACTGCCTTCCCGGATCCGAATAACCCTCTAACTTACTCAGGAGCTTCCCGCTCTTGCCGGGTTCCACGACTGGCCACACAGTAACGAACAAGTATATACAGGACTCAGACATGTCTGCTCTGGACGGCTGCCTAACGGGAAAGAGAGCGAGGCACGCCATCCGCGTTCTTTTATAAGGCTCTCAACTTAACTGGTAACCTAAAATGCTGTACTTGTTCCAAATACACTAGCTGGGTACCAACCAGGCTTATATACACGAGTATTGAGAATCGGTACCCAAGTAATCGATCCCGCATTGCGTTACAATAATAATGGACACTTATAATGCGCCGGTTTCTGCCAAATATGACGCTCATAAAGCAAAACAAAACAAAGAAAACAATTATACAGAAAAACGATTGGTAAACAGAAGGGTTTTCAGATGACACTTTAAATAATAAAGATAGGAATTCAACTTGGCGGAGTTCATGTGGTAGACTTTTTCCAGAGTTGTGGGGCAGCAGCTTGGGAGAAGGAGCGGTCTCCCCAGGAGTGAAAGATGCGGGGGACAGCCAATTGCTGTGACATGGCAGAGCAGAGCCTCTTTGTGGACTGGTTCTTGGTGATGATGTTGTTGATGTAGCCAGGTGAGGTGCCATGTATGTAATGAAAAACAAGCAGGATAATCTTGAAGGCAATACGGTCAGTAATTGGGAGCCAATGGAGAGACTTCAGTATGGGGGTTATGGGTATAACCGTTTGGATGCTTCAAATACAACCAGCAACCAAATTAGGTACTTGATCCGTAGTTCTTTAGGCGACTTGTCCCATTCCTCCTTTCCCAAGCAAGATTCATATCCGATGACGACACCTCCCGCTCATCAGTTCCTTCTTGTCTCAGTTGTTCCATCATGCTCAGGAGTTTCCCTCCAGGCGCTGGCATATAGGTTTATCTGGTCAGCGGTGTCTCATCCTGCTCCCACGACCTTGGCATAGGAGACATGGCAATCTCCAAAACACCTTCCTCCTCAGCCTCGTCAGCCTGCTGTGTAGAATTGACTTCCACTGTTGAAGCAACCTCAGGCGAATGGGCTACTATCCCTCCATTCTTAGGGGCCTTGTCGGTCGTAGGCGCATTCATGGTCGTCTCCACCTCAGATAGCTCGGGAACTCTTGTACCCTGCCGTTGTGGCGACCCTGTCGACTTCTGAAGGTTTTTCTTCACGGCTGCGCCTATCGAGTCAGGTTCCTCTTCAGGGCCCTCGACACTGTACAGGAAACTGTACTTTTCCTTTGCAGCTTTGCAGGTTTGCTCCCCTTGACTTCGGTGTACGGGATGGGATGCATGACGTCCAGAGTTATCCCCATGCCTGTCTTTCTTTTCACTGTTGCGCCTGTCTTTCTCTTCACTGTTGCGCCTGTCTTTCTCTTCACTGTTGCGCCTGTTTTTCTTTTCACTGTTGCGCCTGTCTTTCTTTTCACTGTTGCGCCTGTCTTTCTTTTCACTGTTGCGCCTGTCTTTCTCTTCACTGTTGCGCCTGTCTTTCTCTTCACTGTTGCGCCTGTCTTTCTCTTCACTGTTGCGCCTGTCTTTCTCTTCACGGTTGTGCCTGTCTTTCTCTTCACTGTTGCGCCTGTCTTTCTCTTCACGGTTGTGCCTGTCTTTCTCTTCACTGTTGCGCCTATCTTTCTCTTCACTGTTGCGCCTGTCTTTCTCTTCACTGTTGCGCCTGTCTTTCTCTACACTGTTGCGCCTGTCTTTCTCTTCACTGTTGCGCCTGTCTTTCTCTTCGCTGTTGCGCCTGTCTTTCTTTTCACTGTTGCGCCTGTCTTTCTCTTCGCTGTTGCGCCTGTCTTTCTTTTCACTGTTGCGCCTGTCTTTCTTTTCACTGTTGCGCCTGTCTTTCTCTTCACTGTTGCGCCTGTCTTTCTTTTCAATGTTGCGCCTGTCTTTCTCTTCACTTTTGCGCCTGTCACGCTCACGGGACTCATGTGTCTCACCTTGGATCTCGTCTACTTCATCAACACTTCCCAGGTGGCAATCACGGTAATGGGCTAGAAAGTTGTCTCTTCTGTTGTTCTTATGGGAACATCTCCTGCAGAAGTAGAGCAGCTTCGGGCCGTGCTCCACTCTCAAGTGTCGATCAAGACTCCTGCTGTGCATTCGCATTCGGCATACCTGACACTGGACCTTCTCGCCTTCAGAACGGGCTACATCTCTCGCCTTATGTCTCGTGACCCATCTTTGCTGGATACTCGTCCTACCTGCAGCACACACACACAAGGATCAATCATCTTGTTTATACTATGTTGTGGCAATGGCTAATGAGTGGGAAGGCTGGACTGCCCTAGGTAGGTGTGTATCCCCTCCCTCATCTCTACAAATATCTACTTGGCATTTTTCGCTGCCTGGGTGGGTTTCGCCTTTGTGGTAGTGCTACGGGATTGCTCGATGTGTCGAGCTCGGTATTTATACTAGTAACCTCGAATGGTGGTGCTGAGGCATTCAGTGACGTGCTTGCAGGCATCGCAGGCGCGGTAGGTCCTGCAACATGAGTTTGCTGACCATCCTCACACTGAAGTACATCATCTACATCTAGATGCGGGGAACTAGCTTCTTGACTAGGCGATACGTCGACTGGGTCGTTATCAGTCCACGCTGTCGATGTCAGAGGTTCACCTAAATAGGGTTTCAGTCTGTCACAGTGCACCACTTTCATCTTGCCTCGCTGCTTTCGCTGATTCCGGAACACAACGTCTGACAATTTGTGTATAATGAGGTATGGACCGTCCCATCTGCATTGGAGTTTAGGCGACATGCCTTTTTTCTTCGCTGGGTTGTGTAACCACACACAATTACCAGCTTTAAGCTCATCTCTGGTAGCCCGCCGATCATAGCACATTTTTTGCCGTCTAGCACTCTGCTTCAAGAAACTCATTCGCTGCCGCAGTTCAAACGCGTAGTCCGTTTCCACGGGGGTTACTTCCTCCTGCTCATCAACTGGTCCCTCAGTGGTGAGATCAACAGGTAGGCGCACCTCTCGCCCCAGCATTAGCATGTTTGGCGATTCACCTGTTGACTCCTGCGGTGTCGAACGATAAGCAAACGTGGCTAGTGGAAGTTTCTCGTACTGGGTTCTGTCATCGTTGCGACCAGGTTGATAAGTGTGCGGTTGAACCTTTCAATCATGCCATCAGATTTGGGGTTGTAGGGGCACGTACGCGTTTTCTCGATAACTAGAATACTGCACATCTTGGCAAACACTTGAGATTCATAGTTACAGCCCTGGTCTGAATGCAAAACATCAGGGACGCCAAAGCGCAGCACACGAACTCGTTAACGAACCTCTCTGCCACTGTCTTTGCTGTTTGGTCAGGTACCGGGTATGCCTCCATCCATTTGCTTAGGTAGGCGACACGCTCCATAGGTGTTCCAACTCTGTGTTGTTGCAGTGACGCCTTCCTAGCTTTGGCAGGTGATTTTCTTTTTGCGCACACATTGCACTGTCTGACGGAAGACCTTACGTCTGCCGTGACGCCTGCCCAGTAATACCTCAACCGAACCTTGGCCATCGTCTTCTTGACACCTAAGTGTCCGCTAGATTTGCAACCATGAAGCTCTTTAATCAGATCTGACCGATATTTCTCCGATAACACAGTGCGCCACTCCACTAGGCGGCCGTCATCCGACTCCAATCGCCTGCATACGCCGTTTCACTCCGCCAGTAAGTCTTCACTGCCAATGATTTACAGGAGATCGCATGCCTCTCAGGTCTATCCACCAATTTCTCTTTTGCTTCCAGCACCCATTGTATGGATGCGTCCTCCATCTGCGCCTCTCGCATGTCTTCATAGGTGATTGTAAGCGAGGTTGTTACAGCTTTCACATCTTTACTTTGGTCTGTCGTAGTGACGCCTTTCCCTTCCACTGTCACCTCTGTCATTGACTCTGGCTGCTCCTGTCTTCCACATTGAGAACAATGTCTGCGCGAGAGACCAATCTGCATTTCCATGCGATTTTCCAGCCCGCTTGATTATTGTGAAGTCAACATGGCTGGCACTCGTGTGGTTTCACCTACGACAACTCTCGCACACAACCCACTTCCCTGTGTGTCGGTGCATCTAACTCTCTCCCCGTTTAGCTTTAAAGTTTTTTTAGGTTTGAAGTAGAAAGTCCATTTCAAGTAGTCCCTTAATCCGACCTGTGTTCCCAAATACCGCATTAACTGGACAAGTTGTCCTGCCGACTTGAATTTCTATCCAGGCGCACCCGAGTGTCTCCATTTTACTGCCATCAACAGTGCGCATTCCTGCACCTAAACTCGTCAGTTGTGGTCTACTCTCCTTCGGAATTTTGTAGTACAATTCGGACGATAGCACAGTGTCTGTTGACCCGGTATCAACTAAGAGATTCGCCTTGACGCCTCTCATCACAGCTGGTACAAACAGCGGCGTAGCTACGGGGGGGCCTGGGGGGGCACGTGCCCCCCCACAAATTCTGTGTGCCCCCCCAGGTGCCCCCCCACAAAAAATCGTGGGTATAGAAAAAAATTTAAGTGTTATCTGCAGGGTATGATAGCTATAAAGGAAATAAAAACAACTTAACAGCTTCTACTGTTCCAAAATTATATTTTTTTACTTTCAGCAAATGTTCCTGAGTCCTTAAAACTCTATAGTGAAGAAATCTGTGCAAAATTTCAGTGTAAAAATGCAATTTTCTTACGCGCCTACGGTTGCGAACTTCAAAACAGCCCATCTGCCATTTTGTCTGGTTTGGCTAGTTAGTCTGGTCCCCAGATTGAATTTCTCCCGCTCATTAGTGTTGGATTAAAAAGAAATAATGAAGTAATAATATAAATAAATGAATAAATTTATCGGAACAATTGCTTCCAAAATAAGGCTCAGATTGCACCAGAGAATATCTAGAACCCCTGAGCTTCCAGGGCCCTTTAGCGGGCCCTGGACCCCGGCCGCAAGGCCTTCGCGCTTATCCATGATTTTCCAGGGAGCGTGGAAATAAAATGCACCAATTCAATAGCGATGGATGCGTTTCGGGAAGATCAAAGCTAGCTAATTTTGTCTTCCCCCTCTTTTTCAGCTCTTTTGGAGTCTTTCTGTTTCCCTTTTATTAATTTTTTTTCTGTTTCTTTTTTTTTTTTTTTTTGCTTGAAGAAAAGGTTGCCCCACGCCAGCTGGATCCGCCGCCCCCCCTGCATTTCTCATATTTTGCAAATCTCCAGTTTTGAAAAAATTCCGGGTGCCCCCCCACAAAATTCCCAGGCCCCCCCAGTGCCCCCCTGCTGAAAAAATCCTAGCTACGCCGCTGGGTACAAACAACCCAGTGCGAGCCTTGCGAACACACTGTAAGGATCACCTGCTGCCTATTTTCACGTCGCCTATGCTCTCTCCTGCGCGGTGTCCACCGGCGCCTTCTGGCCCTGTCGCTCCTCCAGCTTCCCTTCGGGCCGTTGGGTAAGCTGCTGGTCGATTCCCGACCGTCTTTTTTTCTCTACTGGTGGCTGTGAACAGTCGCGGGCGAAATGTCCCCTCTGTTTACAATTATAGCAGATGTCACCTGTGGTTCCCTTGTGATAGGCGCCACGGTAGTTCTCAGCAGTCTTTTCCTGCTTCATGAGGGAGCCGATTTGCTGCGCCACTCTCTCCATCCACGCCTTTACTTCACGCTGGTTGGCCATGATGGACTCCTCCAACTTGCGGTGTTTCTCTTCCAAAGCATTCTTCTGCTCTTCCATGGTGCATGGCTCTTTACCTTCCACCACTCTGGCAAACTTGTTTCGCCTACCGCTACGTTGTTCCTCCGCCTTAAGGAAACCATCAGTATTCAGCGCGGCTCGTATTGCCTCGTCTAGTGATGAGGGTCTTGCGCGGAATATTCCTTCCCTGATCGCCTGTTCCTCGACTGCGTCAGAAAAGTGGCCCCTAGCTAGGCGATCTCGCCCACTCTCACCGACCTCTGGGTACGCAAGTGCAGCCAACTCTCGGATGGACTGTCCAAGCTCCTGCAATGACTCTTTAGGCCCCTGTCGCCCATTACGTAGCTCCAGAAGGTAGTTTTCGGCAAGTTGCCCAGGCCCAAACCTTTTCTCCAATAAGCCGACCAACGTGGTGTACGTGATGTGACTACCACCGTCTGGAAGATTTCCCAACACCTTTACTGCAGCGCCTTGGAGACTTGCAGCAAGAAAAACCTTAGCTTGGCTATCCGTCCAGACATTCGCCAATCGACATGCCTCAAAGTGCTGCTTGTAGTCTCTCCACGGAGTTTTCCCGTTAAACCGATCTGGAACCATATTTGGTCGTCTAGTCACACTAGACGTACTGCCAAACCTCACTAGCTCCTCCGCCTGTTCCCTCTCTCTTCTCTGTGCGGGAATTTCACCTAAGAATGTTTCACCTAGGGATGTGGCGTAGGCGGCAACACTGAGTCCATCGTCGAGTCAGTTTCTGTGCTGCCGTAGTGTGCAGCCATCGATAAGTTCTCGGACCATATCCCGAGTACTTGCTCCTCATAGCCTTCTGCAGTCGCATGGTTAGTTGCTGGATATTGACCTTCAGTTGTTCAATCTCAACCTTTTCCTTCCGTAACACAGGCTCACCCCTCTGCATGGCAAATGACAACTCGTCGTCGCAGTCAATCGGCCTACTCGCCATGGCGCCCATATAGGTGATTCTCAAATTTCTGTAGCCGTAGGTGTCTTGTTTTCCGCTGATTTAATCTCCGATGATCTCTGTGATAATATCACGGCGCCTAATCCCACTTCTGACACCATTTGTGGCGGATTTGGTCCAAGATGACCGCTGCCCGGGTCGCTCTCGGCCAATCAGCGAGCGGTCTAACTTCAAAAGGCCGGGGATGCAGATCCGTTTGGCGGCAGTCTACCGCCTAGGCCCGCAACACACCAATAGTGAACACCCAGATCACTCACTCGGGGAAAACACCTTACCAGGGTTAGGGGGCTGATTACAATTCTAAACCAGGAACTTAACACTGCGGAGTCTGATGTCTAGGACAATCAAACATGCCACTATCCCCAACAACAGAACCATGCAAGCAAGATGAACCCAATCGTCCTAGTTTCCATCTCAGTAATGAAAGGGCGGACACATTAGTTTGGCTTCTCAATGAGCAATTCAATAAATTTAATAATAATAATAATAATAATAATAATAATAATTTATTTTTTAAAGACAGTTACACAACATGACGTCTCAACCGTCTGTACATATCATACACAAATATAATTTGTTTCAGAGTAAAAAGACTATAATTAAAAACATTACCTAAAATACAATGTAAGAAAGAATGTTTACGACTTAAAAACAGTTTAGCATTACGCATTTCACATATAAATCAATAACCATAAAAACCATGAAAAATTAAAATGTAGAAAAGTAGGACCGATTATAAGAAAATGCCCAAAAAGAAGTGAAGTGAAATTTTCACCTATCTAGGCGACTTCACATACAAGAGACTCATTAAAGGCGCTTCACCTTATACGCAATATCGGATTTTATTGCCTCTAATAAACTATAACAATCACTTCTCCATAATTAACGGGACTTTATTCTGCTTAATTGATATTAAGAAACTCACTGCAAGGAAAATTCCGCCGGGCTCTGTCACTCAGCTTTTTACTGTTATCAACAGTCTCTGGTACGGGGACTAGAGTGAGACGTCCGCTCATAAAGGACTCTGGACGGAAAAGACGACTTGCTACGAACGTGCATGGCTTATATACAGCAGCGGTGTCGACTGGTACCCCTCCAATGTAATGCGTGGCTACCAAGTACACAAAGACTAGAAACTAGCCCGGGTGACGAACCCAAAAACGTACTCGGTAGTCGGTACCAAATAATCGATACTGGATGCATTGCGCTACAATACTACTCACATGGTTACTATTATGGGAACCGGTAAGCCGGGTGAAAGAATCCCGGTGAATCGCGTGCCCCAGAACGCCTGACGGTCTGCTTAAGTTTTGCATATTAATTTTTTCTTTGGAGCTTTTGATGGTTGGCTTTTTTTAAGCATTATTTAGCATTGTTATTACGGTGTTTTACATGAATCAAATTGCAACTCTTCTCACGCTGCGGTGTTTTACAGGAATCCAATAGTAAGTGTCCTCATATTGCGGTGTTTTACAGGAATCCAATAGTAAGTGTCCTCATATTGCGGTGTTTTATAGGAATCCAATAGTAAGTGGCCTCATATTGCGGTGTTTTACATGAAACCAATAGTAAGTGTCCTCATATTGCGGTGTTTTACAGGAATCCAATAGTAAGTGTCCTCATATTGCGGTGTTTTAAAGGAATCCAATAGTAAGTGTCCTCATATTGCGGTGTTTTACAGGAATCCAATAGTAAATGTCCTCATATTGTGGTGTTTTACAGGAATCCAATAGTAAGTGTCCTCATATTGCGGTGTTTTACAGGAATCCAATAGTAAGTGTCCTCATATTGCGGTGTTTTACATGAATCCAATAGTAAATGTCCTCATATTGTGGTGTTTTACAGGAATCCAATAGTAAGTGTCCTCATATTGCGGTGTTTTACAGGAATCCAATAGTAAGTGGCCTCATATTGCGATGTTTTACAGGAATCCAATAGTAAGTGGCCACATATTGCGGTGTTTTACAGGAATCCAATAGTAAGTGGCCTCATATTGCGGTGTTTTACAGGAATCCAATAGTAAGTGGCCACATATTGCGGTGTTTTACAGGAATCCAATAGTAAGTGGCCTCATATTGCGGTGTTTTACAGGAATCCAATAGTAAGTGGCCTCATATTGCGGTGTTTTAAAGGAATCCAATAGTAAGTGGCCTCATATTGCGGTGTTTTACAGGAATCCAAAAGTAAGTGGTCTCATATTGCGGTGTTTTAAAGGAATCCAATAGTAAGTGTCCTCATATTGCGGTATTTACAGGAATCCAATAGTAAGTGGCCTCATATTGCGGTGATTTAATCAATCAAACAGTAACTGTCCAGATATGTGGTGTATTACACGAATCAAATAATGAATGTCGTCATTTTTTGCGGTGTTTTAGATGAATGAAATAGTAACCGTATTGCGGTGTTTCCAAAGACTATACCCCCTGTTGAGGAATTAGCGGTACCGCGAGATGATAAAGGGCGCCACCACGCGACGCGCTGGGCAAGCGAGCGAGTAAAAAACGTCAATGAAGCGTTTTGGTGACAGCACCGGACCGACAATCCTAGGGGGAGAAAAACCAGTTAACCGGCATTGGATGGTTAGGGCCCTTGTTCCACAATTATATTAAGTGATTATAATAATATATGTGATGATCCTAATGATAAGATGTTTCAGATAATGCAAGATAATTTGGCTTTTAAATACCGATTATTATTCCTTTATATCACGAAGTGTCGGAAATACACACCTTGCCCGAGTGTATCGTCATGACTCTTTACATTCCTCATTAACAACCACATGTGCCACTTTATTCTTATTCTTATTTCTTTGTTAATTGTTTATTGTTCACCAGAACGAGTACCGTATGAGAATGATTAAAGATCCACCCGAACATGCCTGAACTCAATCAACCCAGTGTCTCCACCGGTTCACTTTCTGTCTCCTACCCGCCAATTTATAACATTTGGTGACCCTGTCGTGATGTCCCGAGCATCACACCACCGACCATGTTTTCACATGGCACGTGTCCGCCTTTCCGTTGGAAATTTCCGGTCATCCGATTGCGACCTTGCAATCCTGTCGTCAATTGGGCACTAGACCCATACCGACGACCTTCCAGACCACGCCCATTTTGAGTCCACCAGTGCCTGTGAAAACCCTGCCAACCCCTTTGGCTGGTCCTTCTAGTGGTCAATGGTTGAATTCTGCTCCGACCGAGAGAGCCACAACTAGAACCTCCACTCCAACCCGGCCATGCATCTCTCCGTTGGAGTCTCCACATCCCCCCAACACTGTGGCTGAGCGAGTAGGGGTGGCCCCAGTGACTGAAGGTCCAGCCTTGATGAACCAGATGATGCTAATTTCTATGCTGGCTGCCTCTGCAGGGGGAATCAACATGGAAGTCCCTCAATTCGGCGGGGGCGATCCATCCGAATTTCGATGCTTCGAAACCATGATCGATGGCTGTATAAAGCCCCTGATACACTTGAGCGAGTTGCAGAAGTACTTCATTGTGAATTCAAAGCTCAGTGGCCAGCCTAAGAAGGATGTATTGGGGCTAGAACATGACCCAGCTCGATCTTTTCAGCAGGGCCATGGCAACGCTGAAGCGCCTCTATGGCGACTTCGATGTCCTCATCCGGGCGAAAATCGAACGTCTTACGGCTTGGCCGAGAGTGACAGCGAACGACTCCAAGGGACTGGTCGAATTTGCCTCAGCGGTTGCGGCTCTCATCACCCAATTAGAAAGTGCTCCCGAGGGAGAGGCTGAGCTTCGAGCCAACTCGACTGCCTGCGTTCTGTATGGCCGACTGTCACACTCGCCTCAAACTGCCTTCCTGAAGCAGATGACCGCGAAGGGGATACATGCCTTTTCCTTAGTCGATCTGAACCGTTGGTTGGGGAAACCCAGTCGGCCATACGAAATGGCGAGAGTCGAAACACCGGTGTGGACAACTCTACAGGCAGTGGAAAGAAACCATTCAAGAAGTGGTGTCCTTACTGCAAGAATGAGCACTGGTTATCCCGCTGTAACGAGTTTGGCAAGCTTACCGTAGAAGAGCGAATCAGATGGATCAAAGATGGCCGTCGTTGCTGGCAGTGTGCACGCCTGCACAAACAAGGGAAAAGCTGTGACTTGAAGAAAACCTGCCGGGAGTGTGATCAACTCCACCTCACCGTCCTTCAAAATCTTATCCCTCAGCCGGGATATGGAGTCTATTATTCTGGCTTCAACCCTAATCTCTCCGCCTTTTATGGTGATGGGAATTCAAGATGTCTTGCTGCGGTAAGCATGAGGATTGTTCCAGTAGTCATTTACGGTAATGGAAGCCAGCTGAAGACTCACTGTCTCTTAGATGACGCCGCCAACTTTTCCATGATGTTGCCAGATGCAGCCCGAGCTCTCCGTCTCAAAGGCAAAGGGACAGAGATACCCATCGCCACTGCCAGAGAAGAGTGTACCCCCTGTAAGGGGACACTGCTCAATCTGCAGATCGCTCCAGCCGACCATCCCGACAACCGGTTCCAGATGTCCCGGGTATTCTCTTCCCCCATGCTGCGGTTGTCTGAGCATTCGGTTCCTGCAAAAGATCTGCAGCAGCGATGGGCTCACCTGAAGGATCTCCCCTTCATTATTGTATGAACGTCTGTCCTCTGATACTCATCGGCAGTGACAGACCTGATCTTGTGGTCCCCATTGAGAGCCGCTTCGGTCCAGATGGGGCACCCGTAGCTGTTCGAACCAAATTAGGTTTGGCAGTACAGGGTCCCACACTTACCTACCGACGGGGAGGTGAAGTGAATCACCTTCAGGGATTCACAAGTCGTGAAGCTGACGAGGTCCTCCATGAGAATGTTCGCCGGATGTGGCAAAATGATGCTCAAATGTATAACGAACGAAAGCATGTTACCCGCTCCAAGCAGGACCAGAGAGCAGTCGAACTCCTGGAATCCAAATCTACCTTTGTTGAGTTGGACGGTGTTAGACGAGTAGCAACTCCACTCCTATGGAGACGTGACCAGGATACGTTGTCTAGTCCAGCATCTTCCGTTCTGCCTGCTCTCCGAAGAAATGAGCAACGACTTCAAAGAGACCCTGATCTTGCAGCTGTACACTGCAAGAAGATCCAAGAGCTGAAAGAGAGTCAACTCATTCACACTGTGACGGAAGACGGCAGAAAGAAACCCACACCTCGCCAGTGGTATATTCCACATCATGTCGTCAAACAAAATGGTAAGCATAGGCTGGTGTTTAACTGTGCCTTTCAATACCAGGGCGAGTCTCTAAATGATCATCCCCTCCCGGGCCCAACCCTTGGCTCCACTCTTGTGGGAGTTTTGTTGAGGTTCCGTCTACACCTTGTGGCTGTCTCGGGAGATATTAAGGCCATGTTTCATTGTGTTCTCACGCTTGAAGAAGATCGGTCTGCCCTTCGCCTTCTCTGGAGGGAACTAGGATCCAACGCTGAGCCGGATGAGTTGGAGTGGAATGTCTTGCCCTTTGGGACGACCTACAGCCCGTGCTGTGCCACCTTTGCTCTCCAGAAGCATGTGGAAGAGATCGTTCAGGAACCAGATGTGGTTAGAAGTGTGACCGAATCCTTCTATGTTGATAAATGCCTGTATGGCAAACCAACAGCCGATGAAGCCAAGGAGTTGGTGGAGAAGTTTGTCCAATCACTAGGTTCAGGAGGGTTTCCGATCGTAAAGCAATATCCGTTCTCTTGTAAGCGAGCTCCCCCTCGAGGCTCGCTCTAAGAATGCTGAGTCCTGGATGAACCTGAGTGGCAGTTCTCCGGAGGAAGCTGCCTTAGGGCCCAGCTGGAACTTCAAGGATGACGTCCTGATCTACCAGCTCAACCTCAAGGACTGGCCGGTTCCAACAAGGCGAACCACCTCTCGGTGTCCCGGCTGAGAGGAAATGTACATTTTTGGCCTCTATTCCAACAGATAGAGGTACAGCTAGTGTTTCCGGTGGTTGAGAGTGTGCAATGCCTCGTGTGTTGGCGATCGTGACGTGGCGTGTGTGTGACTCGAACTGGGGGAGGGAAATATAATTATAATATCCCCCTTACTTTGGATGTCCCCGTTTCCGTCCTCTCTTTGAACAAAAGAAGTGTGCCACTGGAGGGCAAAAAGGTTTCATTTTCATTGTCATTCATTTATACTCTTGTCTTCTAGGTCCTAATACACTTTGGCAACACACCAAATTGATACAGCTTTCAAGTTGTACAGCCTTCGCCAAATTTTACTTCAAGCCGCATAGCAAAATGGAGAATACATGTATATTATTGTAAACTTCGCAAACATGAAACCAGCACAACTTTTTCAGGGAAAAGTCAAATGCTTCTTTGTTTAGTTCAAGGACTAAGCGTATACATGATTTGCATATAGTTACCAGGTACGCCTTGCTGTAAAATGTCAAAGGTCACGATTTAGCCTCGAACAAAACGTTTATTTTCGGTTTTATGCCATCGCAATTGGGATGACTTTAGTGAAACTTTGAATCAACGTCATCGCAAGTGCGATGGATTTACAGTTAGCCATCGCATCGCTAGGTCAATAGCGATGATCGCAAAACAAGACTTTAGTGAAATGGGCCCCAGGTATGCCTTCCTGAACCACGTGACCTGTGCACTGCGCAAGCGCCGGCACGGGCGTGGCACGTTTATAAACCACTGCATACGAATCCGGGCTTGACACTTTGCTTGACACTGTTGGTTGGGACGGTTGCAGGTACATGCCCATCATCTACCAGGAGTATCTGCTAGAAATCGGTAAGTGCCTCAGTGAGGATAACTTATGTAAATGTCACAGGGTAAGATGGAGAGAAAGGGATGGGAAAGATAGGCCTACGTATCAATGTGGAAACCAATCCATTGCAGCATGAGATCTACAGTCACAGCTTATATTAGTACGTATACTAACAAGAGTGCAGGCCAGGTTGGACGGTTGCTCGTGTTGATTTACAAACGGGTTTGTATTTATTCAAGACTTCTGTAAAGAACGAAATATTCTACCTACAAGTACCCCCACTCAAGAAGTGACCTTCACATTGCTGGTTGTAAAGTGAACAAAGCCAAGACAGGAATTTATAAGTTATTGTACAGTAAAATGAAAATGAAAAAAATGAAAAACGGTAGGGAGCCTAATGGTTTACTCTAGCACTCCGTACCTATTGCGAGTAATTGTTTATAACCATTCAAAAATCTGACATCTAAGCAACCCCTCTGCCATCGATCCCGGGGGGATGGGGGGGGGGGGATATATCCCCCAATATTTGAGGTGGGGGATGGGATGGCGTGTATTATCACCCCCCCCCCCAATATTTCGATATAGAATGTCATTCAAGTTTACTGTATACAAATAATACATGATCCTTGTTTTTTGAGTCTTCGAAGTGAATTTATACTGTTTAATTCTTCTGAATATCATTTCGACTCTTGTTTTTATTAAAAAGTCCCAAGTGTGGGAGAAGTACTCCCTCCCACACTCTCCCCCGCACGGTCGCTTCGCTACCTCGCATAGGACACAAAATCACCAATCATCCGCCAATCATGAAAAGAAATCGACACCGTATATGCCCTGCGCTATTACAATTTCTTGTTTCTTGTATTTTGAAGGCTGTTTTCACTGAGAAAATAGTCACAATCTCAGCCGCTTTTGTAGGGAGATTATAGATGCGCAGTTAATTTTACATTGCTTGCGTGTTGAGCAGGTGCTTTTGTAAACCATTTATGCCTTAAAAACAGTACTATGCACAGTAAATATGTGGGGAAAGGAAAGAAAAGAAAAAAAAGATCACAACAAATGAAGTGATTTTTTTCCAAACCCGCAGAGAATCTTTTGAAAAAGAAAATGTAAAGTATAAGAACTATCCATGCCTCGACTTACTATGATCAATTCATCAGTAAGGTTACACGGCATGGTTACTGAAGTAGGTTTGGTACTGCACAATATTATACATGTACATGTATAATGAATACATGTAAATGGCGCTGTGAGAAGTGTGCCTCTTGTCGTATGATACGCATGAATAGACACTTGGTGCAGCATTTCTATAGTCCATATAGTGTGATACGCATGAATAGACACTTGGTGCAATATTTCTATAGTCAATAAAATATGAATGACAATCCAGTTCATAGAATTAAGGGCCAACCCGGTTCTTTTCTTCCCCAAAGGTTATATTGATACGAGTGTGATGTGTTTTGAATACGTCGAACTTCTGCCGTGTCTAATGCAATACATTGCAATCGACATAAAAGCGGCGGAGGTTCGGCAGTTGCTTCAAACGCCGGTTTTCTGTTAACCTTAATGCAAATTTGAACATGGCGGACAAAGAGAGACTTATGATATTGCTATATATATTCTTCTGCGAGAAGGCGGCGCTCTCTCTTTTAAAATGGTACGGGGTGGAACTCCGATTTGGGACGTTTCAATTGAATTAGTCACGGCAAAAAATCGACGTTTGAAGCCGTGCCGCTCTTCTGTCGTTAAAAGCGGCAAGCCCAGTCGATCTTTCGGCAGAAAACCGGCAGTTGCTTCAAACGTCGAATTTCTGCCGTGTCTAATTCAAACTTGGGCCAATATTTGAATTAGACACGGCAGAAGTTCGACGTTTGAAGCGGGCCTGTGTTATATTTAGCTCATAGAAAAGTGTCAGCTACATCAAGCATTTCAAATAAAAGTATGATGTACGATGCAGGTATAATTTGTGATGTTATAACAAATGAGCCAAAGAAGACATAATCCTTATAATATCAACAACATTAACAATTTCCCGACTTATTGTACAACATAAAGGTATTATCATACTTTAATTTGGAACCATATCAAAACAGAAATCCTCACAGAAACATACCGTTTTCTACCTGAAATGCTGTAGTTATCCAGAAAAGAGTACAATCCAGTGACCAAAATTATTTTGATCTTTTAAAGATCTAAAATCAATGAGAAAAGACTTAAGAATTACAATGGCCGTTTTCACTGTTTTTTCAAAAAGTAGGCACCGTATGGGACTGAAAATTCCACATATGACTGTTATTGTATATACCTTGATATTTGTGCCCAAGAATCTGCATTTCTTTGACAAAAACCAAAGTATGATATTACCTTTAAGGTTCATGGACGTGATCCCCGATTTGCAATGGTACTGAAATAAAGGGCAAAGTTGGTTGAATTTACAAATTATTCCTTCAAGCAGCACCTGTCGCATTATATCATATAGTGCATACCATAATTCATAAGTTGATTTCAATGAGGATTTTGGTATGGTTGCGTATACATGCACTCATTCGCATTGACTGTGTAAGATCATGATGTTTGACTCTTTGGTAGATAAGAGACCTGGAGGGTATAGTATAGGATCTCAACAAATATTCACAATCGTAGAAACTTACAGTTGTAGGCCTTCAGGTAGAAGACAGAAGCAGGGGCCAAAAACAACTCGCCAAAGATTTCAGATATTTTTCGGGAGCGTTTCTCCATGATATTTTCATGCAGTTAGTATTTGTTGTGAGCTGCTGCGAAGTAGTGCGCGTGTACGTAATACCGATTTCCGTCCGGCCGTCTGTTTTCAGATGTTAAACGTATTAAAAGTGGGGAGGAAGTAATATGCCTCTATATATTTTTACAATTGATTCTCCCTGTTTGAAAGTCAAAGGCGTGATGGATTAAGTGGAGTCTTGCAGTGGTTTCCCCCGATCTTTTTCATCTTGTTTATTCAAGCTGATAAATTATAAGCCCCTTTCAGGTTAGTTTCTTTCACTTGCTCTCATGATTCCGAACCGTCTTACACCATTTATACTCAGACTTATTCGTAACTCGTAATGTAGGCAAATTGCAGCAAATGGAAACCGGTCCAGATGGCCATACAACAAAGTGACAAACCAGGACAGACATTACATTGTTCATGCTGAAAATGATGGTGTCCTAAAAAGATGTGAAAATATGAATACATTTTCTTTAGATTTTAAGTATAGGCCTACTTATTTCTTGTATGCAAAATTAAAAAACCTTATTTCCTCTAAGTTTCTTTCCGGCAAAAGAATTTGCCGAAATGAATGTATACACATTCAAATAGACTAACATTATTTTCGGATAACTAAAGAACATCATGCATGATAAATTCTCATTTTGGGTGTGTACCTGCGTCAGAAACAAAAATACTCCTCCGACTCTAAAAAAAATCAAATAATGTTTAAAGTGAAAATGAAAAGATGAAATGTAAAAAAATCAAGGACGGTATACAATCACGTGACGAATTTAAATGAATGTTATACGAATTTGATTGCAAAATGACGAAATTGCTTCGTCTATCGTTCGTTTGACAACTGCGGTTGACGAAATTGAATTGTCTTTCAGCAAAATATATAGCAAATACATGAAATTAGCTGTAAAAGTGTAAAAAGTAAATCGCCTTTACTTTGAAAATTGAAAATTATTTTTTGGCCAAGAGTTCTAGATTGGACTGCACTCTTTCATAAGACTAATCAACGACATAGACCGGGGCAAAGGCACGACATGCTTTATACCGCGTAATAATTTAATTTGTTGAATGGTGTGTATTCCATAACTGCTATGGAGCCATTTTAAATGTCATTGTCTATGTTGCTATGAAATTCATTTAAATGTGTGCAATTCTTTATTGTACCGTTGTATTATTGAGCCATGTCATGTATTGAGAAATATAATTTGGATTTGTATACACCTATCGAAGAAAATTGTGGGTAGCCGTGTCAGTCTATCGAAATGATAAAGAAAATTAGGGTAGCACTTAAAGACTAACTAGGAGAAAAACTACATAAGCTTTCATAGTAACAACTACTTCATCAGATGTAATGAAGTGAACATCATCAACATGGGTAAATAAACAGGTATAAAGTAATGAAGCATGTCCAAACAAAAGGGGGCATGATGAGTCATAACTGGGAGTAGTATTAGTGTTCTTTCGTTTTATACCGTAGGCCAGATGCGTTAGACCGTTGACGTTCAGTATCCAATTAGAATTCAGGGCAGACAAAAGAGACCGCCCATCGGGACATGTCCAATCATGTACGTTGCGCATGCGTCAGACCGTATTTAAATATTCACGAAGTGTGGGCTGTTCAATATTGAACAGGTTGTGAGTCAAGCCTGAAATCAGCCAAGCGTGTTTGGAAATGTAGCTACAGCTTGAAGAATTTCAAGTCGCAGCCAAGACTAACGGTGTAAAGTAATATGGCTGCGGCTTCAATAGGGCGTGGAGCATGCAAGTGAGGTAAACGTGAAGTCATTGTTCGTCTGAACAATGGCTGAACAATGGCGCACAGGGAGCAGGATATTCAGGTAGAATAGGGATGCATCTGCCGTTTCCAAATGAAACATACCTTCTTGGTGACAACGGATATGCAAATCGCTACCCTATTATGACCAAATTCAGAGCAAACCAAATACAACAGGTTCTCAACAATGATGACCGCATCGCCATGCGTATCTTCAACGAGGAACACGCCAGATATAGAATTTACGTCGAGCATGTCATGGCATACTTCAAATCATATAGCGCTGTGAAGGATGTTTACCGACACCCACGTTGGATGTTGCCTATTGTAACAGAATTGTGTGCCTTTTTGGCACAAAGACACATCACTTTGTCTGAGGAAATTCATTAAATGAAGATGAGAATCTGAAATGTTTTGAGCTTCTTGTTTGTAATTATTATGACTTTCTTACACATGATAATGTTTATTCTAAGTGACCCAACAACATTAAGAGTAATAAAAAATCTTTATAAAACAGTAACAGTTGGAAAAAAGCACTTGTCATTAACGATCTAATAATTATGACATCTTTCAGGTTAACTTAGTCGTTGAGGAATGTTTCCTCATGTTATTAGCAACCTTCGACCTAAAATGCAAAATAGCGCAAAAAACATCTTACTTTACTCACAATACATTCGCTCCCCCGGTTGTAAACTATTTGGACCAAGTGTGATTTGAAGCTTTGCATGGTGGAAGAATGTAATAAAGTAAGCTTGCGGAGACACCATGTATAATCTCTTTCATGAATGTGTGGTTCTGAAAAAAGAACCGGTGAGAGTAATGATCTCGACGTTCCGGCCAGTGTACTCTGGCCGTCCTCAGGAGAGTGAGGAGACCAAGTTTTCATAAATCTACACAAACTAAACTGAAGGTACTGTTTTGGAAGAATCGCAACTTCGGCTATAGTGAGAAGGAACGGCTCAATTCCAAAGGAATTTGTGTATTTGTGGCCGTACATTGTACATGTACATGTATATGAATTCTCTTTTAGCAGTAAAATTATTTTATTCTTTCACTCTTTTCAAATGCAGCGACCTCAAATGTCGATGCGTATTAATAGATGCGACGGCTTTCCCTGTCCGTCATTTATTACTGAACCGTATATGCTCATTGATATTTAGATGCGACGGTTCTCCTTGTCGTTCCTTTATCAGTGAACCGACGATGCTCATTGATATTTAGATGCGACGGTTCTCCTCGTGGTTCCTTTATCAGTGAACCGTCGATGCTCATTGATATTTAGATGCGACGGTTCTCCTCGTGGTTCCTTTATCAGTGAACCATCGATGCTCATTGATATTTAGATGCGACGGTTCTCCTCGTGGTTCCTTTATCAGTGAACCGTCGATGCTCATTGATATTTAGATGCGACGGTTCTCCTCGTCGTTCCTTTATCAGTGAACCAACGATGCTCATTGATATTTAGATGCGACGGTTCTCCTCGTGGTTCCTTTATCAGTGAACCGTCGATGCTCATTGATATTTAGATGCGGCGGTTCTCCTCGTGGTTCCTTTATCAGTGAACCGTCGATGCTCATTGATATTTAGATGCGACGATTCTCCTCGTGGTTCCTTTATCAGTGAACCGTCGATGCTCATTGATATTTAGATGCGACGGTTCTCCTCGTCGTTCCTTTATCAGTGAACCGTCGATGCTCATTGATATTTAGATGCGACGGTTCTCCTCGTCGTTCCTTTATCAGTGAACCGTCGATGCTCATTGATATTTAGATGCGACGGTTCTCCTCGTCGTTCCTTTATTACTGAACCGTCGATGCTCATTGATATTTAGATGCGACGATTCTCCTCGTGGTTCCTTTATCAGTGAACCGTCGATGCTCATTGATATTTAGATGCGACGGTTCTCCTCGTGGTTCCTTTATCAGTGAACCGTCGATGCTCATTGATATTTAGATGCGACGGTTCTCCTCGTCGTTCCTTTATTACTGAACCGTCGATGCTCATTGATATTTAGATGCGACGATTCTCCTCGTGGTTCCTTTATCAGTGAACCGTCGATGCTCATTGATATTAAGATGCGACGGTTCTCCTCGTCGTTCCTTTATCAGTGAACCGTCGATGCTCATTGATATTTAGATGCGACGGTTCTCCTCGTCGTTCCTTTATCAGTGAACCGTCGATGCTCATTGATATTTAGATGCGACGGTTCTCCTCGTCGTTCCTTTATTACTGAACCGTCGATGCTCATTGATATTTAGATGCGACGGTTCTCCTCGTCGTTCCTTTATTACTGAACCGTCGATGCTCATTGATATTTAGATGCGACGGTTCTCCTCGTCGTTCCTTTATCAGTGAACCGTCGATGCTCATTGATATTTAGATGCGACGGTTCTCCTCGTCGTTCCTTTATCAGTGAACCGTCGATGCTCATTGATAGTTAGATGCGACGGTTCTCCTCGTCGTTCCTTTATCAGTGAACCGTCGATGCTCATTGATAGTTAGATGCGACGGTTCTCCTCGTCGTTCCTTTATCAGTGAACCGTCGATGCTCATTGATATTTAGATGCGACGGTTCTCCTCGTCGTTCCTTTATTACTGAACCGTCGATGCTCATTGATATTTAGATGCGACGGTTCTCCTCGTCGTTCCTTTATTACTGAACCGTCGATGCTCATTGATATTTAGATGCGACGGTTCTCCTCGTGGTTCCTTTATCAGTGAACCGTCGATGCTCATTGATATTTAGATGCGACGGTTCTCCTCGTCGTTCCTTTATTACTGAACCGTCGATGCTCATTGATAGTTAGATGCGACGGTTCTCCTCGTCGTTCCTTTATCAGTGAACCGTCGATGCTCATTGATATTTAGATGCGACGGTTCTCCTCGTCGTTCCTTTATTACTGAACCGTCGATGCTCATTGATATTTAGATGCGACGGTTCTCCTCGTCGTTCCTTTATTACTGAACCGTCGATGCTCATTGATATTTAGATGCGACGGTTCTCCTCGTGGTTCCTTTATCAGTGAACCGTCGATGCTCATTGATATTTAGATGCGACGGTTCTCCTCGTCGTTCCTTTATTACTGAACCGTCGATGCTCATTGATATTTAGATGCGACGGTTCTCCTCGTCGTTCCTTTATCAGTGAACCGTCGATGCTCATTGATATTTAGATGCGACGGTTCTCCTCGTCGTTCCTTTATCAGTGAACCGTCGATGCTCATTGATATTTAGATGCGACGGTTCTCCTCGTCGTTCCTTTATCAGTGAACCGTCGATGCTCATTGATATTTAGATGCGACGGTTCTCCTCGTGGTTCCTTTATCAGTGAACCGTCGATGCTCATTGATATTTAGATGCGACGGTTCTCCTCGTCGTTCCTTTATCAGTGAACCGTCGATGCTCATTGATATTTAGATGCGACGGTTCTCCTCGTCGTTCCTTTATTACTGAACCGTCGATGCTCATTGATAGTTAGATGCGACGGTTCTCCTCGTCGTTCCTTTATCAGTGAACCGTCGATGCTCATTGATATTTAGATGCGACGGTTCTCCTCGTCGTTCCTTTATTACTGAACCGTCGATGCTCATTGATATTTAGATGCGACGGTTCTCCTCGTCGTTCCTTTATTACTGAACCGTCGATGCTCATTGATATTTAGATGCGACGGTTCTCCTCGTGGTTCCTTTATCAGTGAACCGTCGATGCTCATTGATATTTAGATGCGACGGTTCTCCTCGTCGTTCCTTTATTACTGAACCGTCGATGCTCATTGATATTTAGATGCGACGGTTCTCCTCGTCGTTCCTTTATCAGTGAACCGTCGATGCTCATTGATATTTAGATGCGACGGTTCTCCTCGTCGTTCCTTTATCAGTGAACCGTCGATGCTCATTGATATTTAGATGCGACGGTTCTCCTCGTCGTTCCTTTATCAGTGAACCGTCGATGCTCATTGATATTTAGATGCGACGGTTCTCCTCGTGGTTCCTTTATCAGTGAACCGTCGATGCTCATTGATATTTAGATGCGACGGTTCTCCTCGTCGTTCCTTTATCAGTGAACCGTCGATGCTCATTGATATTTAGATGCGACGGTTCTCCTCGTGGTTCCTTTTTCAGTGAACCGTCGATGCTCATTGATATTTAGATGCGACGGTTCTCCTCGTGGTTCCTTTATCAGTTAACCGTCGATGCTCATTGATATTTAGATGCGACGGTTCTCCTCGTCGTTCCTTTATCAGTGAACCGTCGATGCTCATTGATAGTTAGATGCGACGGTTCTCCTCGTCGTTCCTTTATCAGTGAACCGTCGATGCTCATTGATAGTTAGATGCGACGGTTCTCCTCGTCGTTCCTTTATCAGTGAACCGTCGATGCTCATTGATATTGGACGCCCGTTTTCCCCACCTGGCTTTTAATCAGTGTGCATTTACGTGACGTACATGTATTAGATGTAATGAAAAGAAAGATTTGGAAAGTTACTAAATTGATGTCAATGTTTGTCTTTATTTTCAAATTGTCAATTTTACAGACTGAATAATAGTGCTTACCCGATATGAAGAGTTTTTTTTTTTTTCATAAAATATACACATAAAATGTAGAATTAAAAAATTTGTTTGCAAAGTTGCCCCTGTTTGTTTATTATTATATAAATAAATAAATACATATACGGCTATAATGACCGTAAGATATACATATATATTAATGAGGTGTTGCAACGGGGTAGGGGGGCATGATAAGAGGAATGACATTTTTAAATCGACAGAAAATAAGACCGCCGAATTATGGGGAAATGTAGCCCAGGACGCAAAACCTGAATACGCTATTGTCATTGTTATGTTGCCCATTCCTTTGACCCAAGTGCAGACTGTGTGGCAGATGTACAATACTTGAATGAACTGCATTTGCTGGATGTTTCCGACATTGAAAAATGAAACACGAAGAGAGTATAGGCTCAATCGTGGACATGTTCTCAAGACTTAGCAGTTATTCGATAATGAAGTAACAATAGTGTAAATGCCAACAGGCCTGAAAGTTTTAGCTTGACTCCTCGCCCGTAGGAAGCTGTGGAATGCTTCTCTGCGCGCCTATTAGCAATGCATGGACAAAGGGATTTGAGTCTCACTTTCACTGAATATGTGTTTATGCCTAATCATTGCCTAATCCGTCAAGCACTAGCATTTGATTGGACTGGTACACGACTTACTGGTTCTATTGTTGTTGGTTGCATACGATTGGGCAGCGCTCGTCGTACTTATCTGCACGGGTTCCAAACGGTTCAAAACGAAAGAACACTAGTGGGACATGAAACCACGGTCCCTATTGAGTCCAGAGTCAATGCAGTCCAGTCTGTGGATAATCTTTTGTTCCTCTGCTTCTCTGTCCATTCTGGTTTTGAAGTTCCTTTGTCTGAGCACAGCCACTCTCAGGTCAGCAATGGAATGGCCAGGGCGATTGATTGTTTGAGCAATCCTGGACAGTATTTCCTTTTTTGATCCTCCATCTGTCACAACTGATCCTAAGTACTTGAAGCTTTGAACAGTCTCTAGTTTTTGGTCATAAATGCTTATATCTGAGCTGATTCCTTTGATGTTGTTGGTCATCAGCTTAGTCTTTTCTGCATTGATTTCCATGCCATATGTTGTTGATGCCTTGTCTAGATGTTCAAAAAACTTGACAAGCTCTTCTTCATTTCCTACAAGGCCGTCAATGTCATCAGCAAAACGTAAGTTTGTGATTGTTCTGCCACCAATACTAACTGATCCTTTATGATCTTCCAAGGCATCGGTCGTGATTGTCTCAAGGAAGATGTTAAATAGAGTAGGCGAAAGCAGACTGCCTTGTCTGACTCCAATTGTTGTCCTGAACCATTCTCCGACACTGCCACTGTAGTACACTGCGCTAGTGGCTTTGCTGTATAGGCTCTCTATGACCTTAATCAAGTTGGCATTGATGTTGTACGTTTTCATTGTGGACCAGAGGGCTGCATGCCATACCCTGTCAAATGCTTTCTTAAAGTCCACAAAGACATGATAGAGGTCCTGCTGGTGCTGAAGGTACCTATCACACTGTTCACACAGTATTCTCAGGTTGAAAATCTGTTCAGTAGTACTGCGTCCTGCTCTAAAGCCTGCTTGTTCCTCAGCTGTGATCTCTTCTACTTGAGGTTTCAGCTTGTTAAGTAAGATTTTCAGCATGACCTTGCTTGCATGGCTAATAAGTGTTGGTAACTGGTGGGTGTTTTAATACTTCAGGGTCCCCTTTGACTTTGTGATTACATGTATACAGTTCAAAACAGTACATGTATTCTGTCCATCTGTCAAGAATGTCCTTGTCTTCTGTGAGGCATTTCCCATTTTTATCCTGTATGGTAGTGGTGCGACCTTGCTTTGAACTGGTTAGATCCTTCACCAGATGGTACGCTTTCTTGTTATTGGTCTTACAAAGATTGTCTTCAATTTCCTGGCACTGTTTTTCAATCCAAACCTCCTTAGCTTTCACCATGTCTGTCTTGATTTTCTGGTTCAGTGCCTTGTACTTCTGTGCTCCTTCTTTTGTGAACTTGTCCTTTTTCAACACGCTTATACGTTTGTCGCACAAATCAAATATGTCCTGTGTGACCCATGGTTGTTTTCGACGTCTGTGTTTACCAAGAGTTTGGTTTGCTGTGTCTATCACTGCTGCATTGAACTTATTGACCAAATCATCTATGTTGGATTCACCTGTATCAAACAAGGTCAGTGGAGCAAATTTCCCTCCTATCATTGCTTTGAATGGTTCTGCTATTTCAGGATCCTTCAGCTTTTCCAGGTCAAACTTGATTCTAGTGATGCCCCGCTTTTTTTTTTACCTTTTTGAGATGTAGTTTAAAGGTCATCATCACTTAATCGTGGTCACTCCCTATATCTGCTCCTGGGAAGCTTCTTGTCTTTGCGATGTTTACACTGGTTTGGAAACGCCTCTTTACCATGACGTAGTCAATTTGGTTGTGATGTTCTCCACTTGGGCTGTGCAAGGTCCATCTTCTTGTGTTAGCAAGCTTCAGATAATTTTGGCTTGCAGATTCTAGAAGTTTAAGACCTCTGTCATTGGTCTCATTGTTGCAGTATTGACCACATGTGTTCTTCCAGTTCTTGCAAGCATCCTTCCCTACTTTGGCGTTCCAATCAAAATGTCTTTCTTGGGAGTTTGAGTTTCCTGTAATTGGCCGTAAAATTCTTCTACATCATTCTCGTCGTAATCTGATGTTGGAGCATAGGCTTGCACTATGGTGATGTTAAATGGTGCTGCCTTGAGACGGATGGTGATGAGCCTGCTGGAAACTGGCCGGCAACCCATGACTGCGTTCACGGTGTCCTTGTGAACAAGAAATCCAACTCCATGAACATGTTTGTCCGCTTTGCCGCTGAAGTACAGCTTGTGTCCGTCTTGGGTACTTGCTTCTCCAAAGTTCTTCCTTCGCACCTCGCAGAGTCCTAGGACGTTCCAGCGGTATCTACTCATCTCATGTGTAAGTTCTTCTAACTTTCAAGGTGTTCTCAATGTTCTCACATTCTAAGTCCCGATACTGATGTTGTTTCTGATTCGTAGCTTTTTATCTGGTTCTGGTTCACCAGTAGCATACTTCACACCCTCACCCCGATGTGCAGTGAGAGGCACAGTCCCTGTTAACCCGGGCGACGACTGATCCGGTATGGTAGATTTTTTCCTGTCTACAATTCTACAAAACGATCTATGGGAAATTAATGAACAAGTTATTCAGGAAGAAAGAGATCTTTGGGGCAAGTCAAGAAAGAGAGCCCCTCATTAATCTGATTCATTGAATTATGTTGAGTTATTATGTGATAATTGTAGAGATGTCACAGAAAACCGTTATGTCCAGAAATGGGTCGTGGTCAGGCACCGCAAAGTATAAATATCCTTGACTTTGTCTAGCTGCATAGTGGGTTTATGATTGATTGCTCATATGATGAAGCCAGTAATTGTATTGCTGATACTTTGTAGATACCGTTAGGTAAAGCTGTTTGAGAATTGAAGATAAAATGTCACCTCTATCGTTCTAGTCGATACATTGGTCCATAGCTAGTCTTTACAACTGCTTCAGTTTGACACATGTTAAGTGTAATTGTAATGTACATGTAACTACAGTATGTAATGAGCAGGCTGATACATCAAAAACGGTTGTGTTTTTTTTTAAATCTCACAAAAGTACCTGACGAAGGTGTTAAAGCACACCCATCAAAAGGATGACTCATTCTACTCCGTGTCACTTCGCTTACTCGCTGTACGGCGAGTGCGTCTATCACATAGACTACAAAACTACAGGGGCCAATTTCATGGAGCTGCTAAGCACAAAAATGTGCTTAGCACAAATATGTCTAGCTCAATAAAACACACCACCTTTAAAAGTTCCTTTTGATTTTCATGGTCAGTTAACAACAGCCAAAGAACAATTACAAGCGACACACAACACATGGATATTTGGGTTTTAACCCTGTTTTTATTAAGATAAAAATGTCATGCTTAGCAAATTTTTGTGCTAAGCAGCACCGTGAAATTGGCCCCAGGACACTTAAGGCCTTTTCACACGACGCTTAAAAAAACTCTCAACCATTGAGAAGTTCTCCCATGGTTACGAAATCTTACAAAACAGTTTCAAGCTGGCCACTTTTGTATCCTTTCACACGGCACAGTGTAATATTTCGCAAGCCTGCCTTGAGACGGAACGCGGGTAATCGATAAACTATGCATTTTATGAATGTAAAATGCTGTTAGTACCATCATAACGCTGAGGTAGCCCGTGAAGTGCGCGGGAGTGCGCGCGGTCTGCAAAGGCCATATAACACATAGAAAACACACATGTGCGCGCTGCAAAGCATTTCGCAAGGGACCCTTGAAAAAATAATGTACGTCTGGACCTCTGTCAAAATCTCTCAAGGATTCACCAGGGACGTCGGTCACTCTCAAGCATTGGTGTCCTTTCACACGATTACACTTTTGTAAGATTTCGCAACCGTGAGAGAATTTCTCAATGGTTGAGATTTTTTTTAGCGTCGTGTGAAAAGATAAAACATGGCAAACAAGATAACTAAAAATAATGGCTGTAGTGTATTTGAGGCTTTCATAAATTGATTGACGGAAACAACATGTTGTTACGAAGAGCTGCCCTTTTTGAAAGTGGTTTATTTATATCACAACTTCACAAGTTATAGTCAAGGAGCATGGACCATGAAAAAATTAGAGTTCTCAACCCCGACCACATCTAAGGTCTGACTTAAGGAATTGATGGAACAGACCTCGGGGAACATTTCTAGGTACTATGTGGCCTCAAATTGTGGTAGCACTTTTGTGTATTAAATTTCCCAAAAATTATTTTCAAAATAGGACTATAAAGAAAAAAGTATTTCTTTGTGGATGGACTATATGAATCATATAATCACATAATCATTCACCCAAATATATGTCAAGGACTTGGTAGGTCAGAAAATGCGACATTGCATTGTGGGAAAGTGAATCTTGGTTTTTGTTGCTCCTCAAATGATACCCTGCAGTTTATATGTGCAAAACAACGTCTATCTTACAAATTGTGAATCAAATTCCAATTCTTTTGAACAATGTTAACATTTTAGGGTCTTATAGGTGGTCAAGGCAGCATTGCCATGCACGTTTTTCAGTTAAAGGAATAACGCTAATCCCCTAGGCTTATCCGTTTGAGGCTTTTCCTATCAGATTAAGACTTTTAAGATACTTTTTATTTGGACCGACTAATGTTTCTTTTCTAGAATTTGAATCAAGTTCCTATTCCTTGGAACCAAATGATATTGCAGGGCCTAGGGGGTCAAGATGACTTTGCCACACCCACTTCCATTTTCTTTTAACAAAGCAACATTCCAGAGATGATGATGGTAATTGGAAATTGCCACACCCAACTTTTTAACTTACAAGAAAATGCAAATACCAGGTTAAGGATTTCCTCACTTTACAGTTAATAGTGCACTAGTAACATTTAATTTTTTACACGGATTCAGAGCACCTTTTTAGTGCTGGAATATCTTAATATCTGCAACAAGTGCCTATAAATGCTTTTATATTTTAAAGACACTTGCATTTGTGAGTTAGTGTAAAAGAAAGGATGATCTGCAGCCGAGCTGTGTCGGTGTGTGCTTGCTATAAATAAATTCCCATAGGCTCCCACGCAAAATGGCCAATTTAATTTTTTTTTTTTAAGTACTCAGAAGTTTCTGAGGCAATCGACCAATACGGCAAAATGAAGGTGAAAACTTCAATTTTCATTTTCTTTTCAATTTTCTATAGGTTAACCGATGACTTTTTGCCGAAAAGTACATTCAAAGAAAAATACCCCTAAAACGGCCGAATTGACCGGTGCCAGACCAAAAATAGTACCCCTCCACTACAGGGCAAAAATAGAGCGAATTTAAGGCCTGATTTCATCCAAACGGCTCAAAGGTGAAAGTCCAAACTCTGGTGATCGGGTTCCATCCATTTAGTCTACAAGACTTCCACGTGGGGCTCACCAGACGCTTTAAGAGAAAATATTTTGAGGGTATACAGACAATTAATGAGCTCCGCGGACTGATTTGGGCCTATTTACTGGTCTGCACCCCTATGTGTCACCTGATCTGAACCCCTGACTCCGTACATGGAAAATGGACAACTCATTCTCAAGTGAGGCACCAGACTCTAAGCCATGTAAAGCACTTTATTTGTAATAATTAGTTATCTTGATATTAAAATCTTTGAGCTAACTCCTTAATAAGAAGGTTGTCAGAACTTTGCTCCTTGACTAAAGGCATGTGCGTCATAGTGCGCATGCGTTTTGGTAGCACAGTACATAACACCTATCTTAAATGCATGGGAAATTGTGTTTAAGACAGATAATAAGTAACCATGATGACTGAGCGTTTAAATATTATGAAAATGAGCAATCAGGTGAAATTAGGAGCATTTTTGTTGTCTTTCTTGAGACAGTAAACATTATTAATACAATTTTCAATGTTTTTATAACAAGGATAAAATGGCAATTTTCTTTTTCTTTTCAAACTCAACACTTTAACAGCTTTGTTTAAACTTACATGGATTCAAACATGTAAGTTTACTCGTCTCTAGCTCTAGGCTTATAGAGAACAAAATAAAACAATAAAGGATTAAATGTTCAAACAACAGTTCAGGGTATTTCAAGTTCCAAAGTTTTCTGTGTCCATGAGTGTTCACGAAAGAGGGAGAGTCAGAGATTGAGTTTATCTGGTGGTTTGCGATTGCGAGGTGGGTTGCGGCGTACTGCAACTCGAGGGCTTGCTTGGGCTGATGATTTTGCTGGAGTCAGTGTTCCTTGTGGGGGCGTATGCTCGGGCATAGCAGGTGATGCATACAGGAACTGATGGATCCGTACTGTTGGTAGTACTGGTATGTCTGGAATGATGTCAAGAGGTAAGTTCAAGTCTGGTGGTTTTCCGGTGTCCGAATCGAGGAGTTGGTCAACATGTCGGCGCCAAACCATATTTGGCCCAACACACACTTGGTAGGAAAGTGGACCAGACTGAGCATGAATGACTCCTGGGATCCACTTCTTCTTACCGCGATGGTCGCGAACAGAAACTGTTTGGCCAACGCGGAATTCTCGGGTTGCGCTGGCAGACTATAGAGATGCTGTCTGATATATCTGCTTACGACTATGTCAGGTTTGATAATGTCTAACTGACCGAGATCGAAGGTTGCGTCCCATGAACAGCGAAGCAGGTGTATGACTGTCCTGTAGTGCAGTGAGGAGCATTCCTGTAGGCCAACAGGAAATTGGCAAACTTGGCGGATGTGGTTCCTTTCTCCCCGTCATTGATTGCATGGCCTGTTTGAAGGTCCGCACAGACCTCTCGACAGGGCCATTTGTAGCTGGATGATATGTCGTCGGGCATAATATGCGACATAAGTGCACCCATGTGATGTGATGTGTTTTACCCCATTGCGCTTGAGGAACATATGGAACTCAGACGTGAACTTGGGTGCGTCATCACTTACAAGCTGCTCAGGGACCCCATTTCTCGGGAAGATGGCTTGGAGAATGTCGATAGTGTGCGACGAGTCCGATGCTTTGGTGCTCACCACTTCGGGCCACTTGGAGTGAGCATCGATATTAAACCATCAAACACATTTGACCATGGAACGGTCCGGCGTAGTCGATGTGGATGCGTTGCCATGGTAACAATGGCCATTCCCATGTATGAAGTGGTGCAGACTTGGGATTGCGCTGGACTAACTGACATCCAGAACAACCCTTAGCGAGGTTGTCAATGTCACTGTCGATACCAGGCCACAAAGTGTAGCCAAGTGCAAGGGTTTTGGCAACCCTGAGTTGGCCTTCATGTAGCTCATGGATGACCAGAATCTCGAAGCTTGGTAGGCACCACAATTATGCGTAATTCCCACATAAGACATCTGTTATGTGTGGACAGTTCATGTCTCCGCGAGTGAAATGAGTTCAACTCCGAACACCTTTGCGAGCATAACGTCGCGAGTAGTTTCCTTGCGAATCTGGGTACTGGTGACTCAATGTCGTAGTCGTAGCTCGCGAGAAATACTGCGTAGAGAACCATGCGAGAGGCTGTTGTCGTAGGGATGCCCTTGGACGGATTGAATATCGACGTGAGGGGCTGGTGGTCAGTAACCTATGGAATAAGCCATTTGCGAGTTAAATCTGAATAGTATCTGGTACGCAGACTTCTTTCATTGCATAGAAACACCCCGATTTGAATTTCCCAGACTAAAGACTCTGTTGCTATATCACATGATTCGGGGCAAGCTTTTGCATAGCGATACCCATCTCTGGAGTGGACTGGTTCCTTTGTGCCATTCTTATCCATTATGAACAGCGCATTGGTGCAAGACGTCTGTTATGTAACTAAGTAAAAGCTTGCCCCGAATCATGTGATATAGCAACGGAGTCTTTAGTCTGTGAAATTCAAACTGGGGTGTTTCTATGCAATGAAAGAAGTCTGTGTACCAGTTCCTATTCAGATTTATCTCGCAAATGGCTTATTCCATATCTGCCGTCGCCCGTCGTGCGTCGTGCGTCGTGCGTCGTGCGTCGTGTGTCGTGGGTCGTGCGTCGCCCGTCGCCCGTCGCCCTTCGCCTCTTTCTTTTTGTTTCCAGCGTTCCAAATCTGCCATATACCAGTTCCATACATGCCATTTTCCGTCGCCCGTCGTGCGCCGCCCGTCGTGCGTCGCCCGTCGCCCGTCGCCCGTCGCGCGTCGCCCGTTGCGCGTCGCCCGTCGCACGTCGCCCGTCGCCTGTTTTTTTTTTTTTTTGGGGGGGGGGGGGTTTCCGCGTCAGTGAAAACCCTTTGTTTTTGTTCTTTTTTTTTTGGCTTTTTTGCGCAAGCGAAAAGCCTTTATTTCTGTTCTGTTTTTTGGCTTTTTCGCGGAAGCGAAAAGCCTTTGTTTTTGTTCTTTTTTTTTTGGCTTTTTCGCGCAAGCGAAAAGCCTTTGTTTTTGTTCTGTTTTTTTTTTTTTTTCTTCCTCATCTTCCGCCAAAATCCCATAGACTTAACACAGGGGTTTTCTAGACCCCACTTTGGTCATTTATAAACAGTCGATCTTAACCAAACTTGGTCTGAAGGAAGTCCATATAGGGTAGTTGTGTGCCGAAACTTTTCATAACCATGACGTCATCAGGTGTCACGTGACAGTGTCTTAAAGGGGCAAACTTCAGACATCAATTATGAACGAACCCTAAGTTTGATTGAGTTGAAACTTGGTATGTATCTAAGTCGGGAAGTGTTATATCGAAAAATATCAATGACGTCATCATGACGTCGTCAAGTGTCACGTGACAGTGTCTTAAAGGGGCAAACTTCAGACATCAATTATGAACGAACCCTAAGTTTGATTGAGTTAAAACTTGGTATGTATTTAAGTCGGGAAGTGTTATATCGAAAAATATCAATGACGTCATCATGACGTCATCAGGTGTCACGTGACAGTGTCTTAAAGGGGCAAACTTCAGACATCAATTATGAACGAACCCTAAGTTTGATTGAGTTGAAACTTGGTATGTATCTAAGTCGGGAAGTGTTATATCGAAAAATTGCAATGACGTCATCATGACGTCATTTTCTGATTTTGTATGATTTATTGACATTTTGGGTTATTAAAGTTCTTTTAACGATATCAAGTAAACAAAACAAGATATCTTTGAATGTCTTTTTGATAATTCTTAAGTATACACCATAGATGAACACTGCATAGACAAAAAATCAGTGACGTCATCATGACGTCATAAAAATTGCACTTTTTATAACACACTGTAGGAACGGTCGATCGCCTCGAAAATTGGTAGGTTGGGGAAATGGAAGTTGCGGATCGTAATGATGAAGTAACGTCACGACGGCGACATCACTTGAATTTTTATGATTTTTTAAATCTTTCTCACGCTAGCCCATTGACTTGTACAGAGCTCTGTACGTGAACATATTGGTCATAAAATGAAACATACGATTTAAACACCATTCATGCCAGGCGCGCGAAAGGTTGTTTGCCTGCTTTATATATGCCGTGTTCTCCTTCTTTTCCTTATCATAGTGGCCTACAGCGTAAATGCTGTTTTTGACAAGACAACCACGCACGCGCAACAATCTACTTAGACCGTTTTCAGATACTAGTAATGCATGAATCGGTAATCCGAGCACACGGTTTTGAATGGCGCCCTCTTTTGATTAAACAATTAAGTACATAGTTGCTTGTTTTAATCAAAAGAGGGCGCCATTCAAAACCGTCTGCTCGGATGACTGTTATTCGTTAGGCCGTGCCAGGGGTGCTTTGTTGTCAGACAGCAGTGTTTACCCGTTTGCATCTTTATGGCACACAGTCACACATAGTTTTATAAAACCACTTTATGTGGCCAAGACACGTGACGTAAGATTAAAGGGGTACACTTCAAAACTCCAAAAGTGATTTGTTTAACTCAAGTTTTCTACATTTAGATACGGTCACTTTTAAACCATCTGTCTCAATCAAACAAAATAAGTAATGTGTTTTAATTGGAGAAATATTAATTTTTATATCATTATGCGGAAAAGCCATGTGTTCTGTTTTAAACAGACACAACCTCTAGTTTTTTCTTCCTCTTCTTGTCGCCAAAAACCCATAGACAAAGCACGGGGGTATTCTCGGAGCCACTTTTGTAATTTCTAAACAGTCAATCTTAACCAAACTTGGTCTGAAGGAAGTCCATATAGGGTAGTTGTCTCCCGAAACTTTTCGTCATCATGACGTCATGGAGTGTCACGTGACAATGCCTTAAAGGGGCAAATTTCACACATCAATTATAAACGAACCCTAGGTCCGATTTGGTTGAAACTTGGTACGTATCTAAGTCGGGAAGTGTTAAAACAAAAAATTACAATTACGTCACCATGACATCATCGTGTGTCACGTGACAACGTCTTAAATGGGCAAACTTCACTCATCAATTATAAACGAACCCTAGGTCTGATTGGATTGAAACTTTGTATGTGTCTAAGTCGTTAAGTGTTATATAGTGCTATTACTTTATTGTGACGTCATCGAGTGTCACGTGACAACACCTTAAAGGGGCAAACTTCACACATAAATAATAAATGAACCCTAGGTCCGATTTGGTTGAAACTTGGTATGTATCTAAGTCGGGAAGTGTTAAAACAAAAATTGCAATTACGTCACCATGATATCATCGTGTGTCACGTGACAATGTCTTAAATGGGCAAACTTCACTCATCAATTGTAACGAACCCTTGGTCTGATTGGATTGAAACTTTGTATGTGTCTAAGTCTTGAAGAGTTATATCGGAAATTTGCAATGACTTTATTGTGACGTCATCGAGTGTCACGTGACAACACCTTAAAGGAGCAAACTTTACACATAAATAATAAATGAACCCTAGGTCCGATTGAGTTGAAACTGGGTATGTATCTAAGTCGTGGAGTGTTATAACGAAAATTTGCAATGACGTCATCATGACGTCATCGTGCGTCAAATGACAGTGCCTTAAAGTTGCAAACTTCGCACATCAATTATAAACGAACCCTAGGTCCGATTCGGTTGAAACTTGGTATGTATCTAAGTCGGGAAGAGTTTATATTTTTGTTTATAGGCCCTATGCATATTTGTGTGTCACGTGACAGGGATTTAAAGGGGCAAACTTTATATGCCAATTAAGAATTAACAAACCCTAGAAGAATTAGCTCCTCATTTAAAAGTAGTAAGAATGAGAATACAAATTTCTGAAGTAGCATCATATTAAGAAGGCGAAAAAGCCTTATGTGCTGTTTTTAACAGCCATAAACTCTAGTTGGCTTTTTCGCGGAAGCGAAAAGCCTTTATTTCTGTTCTGTTTTTTTTTTTTGGCTTTTTCGCGCAAGCGAAAAGCCTTTATTTCTGTTTTTTTTTTCTTTCTTCTTCCTCTTCCTCTTCATGTCGCTTGAGTTACCATAGACTTTTTCTCGGTGGCACTTTGGCTAAAACTGCCGATTTTAACTAAACTTGGTCTGAAGGAAGTCCATATAGGGTAGTTGTCTCCCGAAACTTTTCGACATCATGACGTCATGACTTGATTTTATATGAATTTTTAAATATTTCTCACAGCCCGTTAACTTTGTACACAGATTACGTGACAATAGGGTCGTGTACAAAACATATGATGCTCGAATGACTCAACTCTCCCCATACATGTACATTGCATTGTACGTACGCAATTCACTGCACTGTGTGTATTACATTCATAATAATGTCCGCGGATTGCGTGACTCGATCAAAACTTCGTTTATAATCTTTCCATAGACATTTTCATGTAAGACTTTTTATATATCGTTAAGTACCAGCACCAAATATCGAAATGCTATCGATGTAGGTTGCCGTATTGTACGTCATTTTATGGGTCGCGTTAATATTAGCTATACATGTAAAACTTAATACTTGGCAAGAGTTGTATTGAAAAGTGCAATGATCCATAATTTTTTTTTGTACGTGGCAATAATGATAAGTTTTACACATGAACAAATTAAATTATGTCACGCCATTTCCCCTAGAATTTAGTGTCATCAGAGTGATTTCATGTTCTTGATATAATTTTGTATAAATATTCTATTCCGTAGGCCTATTTCAATGCAAAATACAGTCGGCTGGACGACCGTTGTTAGTACACGGTGGTCCGTTTTACACGGCTGTTTTATATGTGGCAACCACCATGCACCGGCGGACCACGGTCGGTGGACGGACGGCGTGCCGATGCCGCTGCTGAACCGCCGGCGGCCCGACTTTGACTTGCGCACTGGGCCGGGACGTGATGTCCGATTGACCGTTGACTCAAAACTATATTTTCCCAAATAAACAATGCACGTACGTCTTTTTATATCATTTTCAAACAATTTTAATAACACATAGAAGGAACGGCCGATCGCATCGAAAATTGGTAGGTTTGGGAAATAGAGGATTAATAATGACGTCATGACAACTTCATCACTTAATCTTTTATAAATTTTTCAATCTTTCCCACGCTACCCGATTGACATGAAAATAATGATCATAATAAAACATACGGTGTGATGCTCGATTGTCTCAATTTCCCAAAACATGTGTAAAACATTGTTTACAGTATGTAAAACTTACATGTTCATTGTCAAATCCGTATGTCTTTTCAGAATTATTCACAAAATGTTTGCGAGTTGACGTAATGTTTGCGAGTTGGCGTAATGTTTGCAAGTTGACGTAATGTTTGCTAGTTGACGTAATGTTTGCGAGTTGACATAATGTTTGCGAGTTGACTCACAATGTTTGCGAGTTGACGCAATGTTTGCGAGTTGATGTAATGTTTGCGAGTTGACGCAATGTTTGCGAGTTGACGTAATGTTTTCAACAAAAGTGATCATGATTCTTTCACCAAAAGTCAATGATAGGGAAGGTCTTTCTTTGTGACACATTGCTGGACCTCTGTGACCTCTAATTCCGGTCAAACAGGAAGTAGCTCCTCATTTAAAAGTGGTAAGAGATTTGATCATAATTCTTTCACCAAAAGTCAATGTTAGGCACGGTTATTCTTTGTGACACAATTCTAAATGTCAATGTGTTCCATAAACCCTGCAACAAATGGGTCAAACTTAAATTTTCTACATTGAAATATGGATACCTTTAAACCATATGTCTTAATCAAACAAAATAATGGATGTGCATTAATTTGACAAATGTTTTATGTATCATGCGGAAAAGCCATGTGTTCTGTTTTCAACAGACACAATCTCTAGTTTTTTCTTCCTTCCTCTTCTTCCTCTTCCTGTCGCTTGAGTTACCATAGACTTTTTCTCGGTGGCACTTTGGCTACTTTTAAACTGCCGATTTCAACCAAACTTGGTCTGAAGGAAGTCCATATAGGGTAGTTGTCTCCCGAAACTTTTCGTCATCATGACGTCATGACTTGATTTTATATGAATTTTTAAATATTTCTCACAGCCCGTTAACTTTGTACACAGATTACGTGACAATATGGTCATGTACAAACCATATCATGCTCGAATGACTCAACTCTCCCCATACACGTACACTGCACTGTACGTACGTATTTCACTGCACTGTGTGTGTATGGCACAGTAATGTCCGCGTATTGCGTGACTCGATCAAAACTTCGTTTATAATCTTCCCATAGACATTTCCATGTAAGACTTTTTATATATCGTTAAATACCAGCACCAAATATCGAAATGCTATCGATGTAGGTTGCCCTATTGCACGTCATTTTATGGGTCGCGTTAATATTAGCTATACATGTACAACTTAAAGAGTTGTATGGAAAAGTGCAATGATCCATAATTTGTTTTTTTGTACGTGGCAATAGGATCAGTTTTACACACGAACAAATTACGTGACATATTGTCATGTCCTTTCCCCTAGACTTTAGTGTCATCAGAGTGATTTCATGTTCTCGATATAATTTTGTATAAATATTCTATTCCGTAGGCCTATTTCAATGCAAAATACAGTCGGCTGGACGACCATTAGTACACAGTGGTCCGTTTTACACGGCCGTTTCATAGTGGCAACCAAAATGTACCGGCGGACCACGGTCGGTGGATGGGCGGCGTGCCGATGCCGCTTTGCCGCTGCTGAACCGCCGGCGCAGTGGCGCACCCAGGGGGGGGGCTCGGGGGGCTTGAGCCCCCCCCAAGAGGGTCCCTGAAAAAAAAAAACGAAAAAAAAGAAGAAAAAAAACGAAAAAAAAGGGGGAAGGAGAGGGAAAGGGAGAGGAGGAAGGGGGGGGGGGGGGGTGAGTCACAAAATGTTTTGTGGGAGAAAAATTTTTTGAGCCCCCCCCAAGACAAAATCCTGGGTGCGCCGGTGCGCCGGCGGCCCGACTTTGACTTTCGCACTGGGCCGGGACGTGATATCCGAATGACCGTTGACTCAAAACTATATTTTCCCTCATAGACAATGCATGTACATGTGTACGTCTTTTTTTATATCATTTTCAAAATTTTTGTTATAACACATAGAAGGAATTCGGCCGATCGCCTCGAAAATTGGTAGGTTTGGGAAATAGAGGTTGGCGATTGTAATATGAATTCATGACAACTTCATCACTAAATTTTTTAAAAATTTTTCAATCTTTCTCACGCTACCCGATTGACATGAAAATAATGATCATAGTAAAACATACGATGTGATGCTCGATTGACTCAATTTCCCAAAACATGTGTAAAACATTGTTTACAGTATGTAAAACTTACATGTTTATTGTCGAATCCGTATGTCTGTTCAATTTTCAGAATTATTTACAAAATGTTTGCGAGTTGACGTAATGTTTGCGAGTTGACGTAATGTTTGCGAGTTGACGTAATGTTTGCGAGTTGACGTAATGTTTGCGAGTTGACGTAATGTTTGCGAGTTGCCGCAATGTTTGCGAGTTGACGCAATGTTTGCGAGTTGATGTAATGTTTGCGAGTTGACGTAATGTTTGCGAGTTGACGTAATGTTTGCGAGTTGATGTAATGTTTGCGAGTTGACGCAATGTTTGCGAGTTGACGTAATGTTTGCGAGTTGACGCAATGTTTGCGAGTTGACGTAATGTTTTTGACAAAAGGATTTTGAGGGCATGTTCAATGGAACAATTTTCGAGGGGCCATGGGCTCAAAACTATATTTTCCCTCATAGACAATTCACGTACGTCTTTTTTTATATCATTTTCAAACAAAATCTTACTAGACCAGAATAGTCCATCGGTGTACATGTAAGTATTGTATGTCAAAGTATGTAGGCCTACGGTCCACGGCATGCTCCTGTCAAGTTCATGCCGTACAACAACTTGTTGGTTTTTTTCCTCACGCTACCCGATTGACATGAAATAATTGTCATAGTAAAATGGTACGATGTGACTCAATTCCCCCAAACATGTGTAAAACATCGTATACAGTATGTAAAACTTACATGTTTATTGCCATAGACAATGCATGTAATTCTTTTTTGTATTTTATTTACAAACCATAAAATCTTAACCGAAATGCTGTCGACGTAGGTTGCGGAGTATTGTATGTCATTTCATGGGTGCTCTTAAGCTTATAAAAACATCTTAATAGATGAGTTGTGTAAGAAAAAACTGCAATGATCCATGGATTCGTACACGGTTTTTGTTTGTGAACAGAGTTTTGTATGATATGGTGATGGTCATTTATAAAACATACGATGTGTTAATTATTGAATCAATTCCCATATATACACAACATGTACGTCTTTTCCCTGTGTAATTAAAACATGTGATGACATGTAATGTCCGATTGATTCAAAATACAAAACTTTGTACATGCATACATGTACATGTACATGTTGCCATACACGCGTAAATCTTTCATTTAAAAACGTGTAAAAACGATCGATGTATGGCTGTGGGTATATAGTTGTATGAAGAAATTACAATGATCCACAGACTTCGTATATGTGTTTTTGTTTGTGAACAGAGTTTTGTACTTGAAAATATGGTCATCTATGAAATATACGATGTGTAGTTGAATTAATTCAAAAATGCAAAAATTGTGCGTCACGTGACAGGGCCTTGAAAGGGCAAACTTTATGCCAATTAAGTTTGAACAAACCCGAGAAGAAGCAACCCAAAGAGGTAAGAACGAGAATTAAAAACCTGTAGCATCTTATTGATAAAGCATGATTATTATCATATGCGGGAAAGCCTTATGTGCTGTTTTCAACAGCCATAAACTCTAGTTGGCTTTTTCGCGCAAGCGAAAAGCCTTTATTTCTGTTCTGTTTTTTTTTCTTTCTTCTTCCTCTTCCTCTTCATGTCGCTTGAGTTACCATAGACTTTTTCTAGGTGGCACTTTGGCTACTATTAAACTGCGGATTTTAACCAAACTTGGTCTGAAGGAAGTCCATATAGGGTAGTTGTCTCCCGAAACTTTTCGTCATTGTGACGTCATCAGGTGTCATGTGACCAGCGATTTGAATTTAATAATCAAAATCTTTAAAAATCAACCAAAAATCAACGGTTTGAGATATTAAGTTGATTCTTTCACCAAAAGTGATTGTTTGGCACGGTCTTTCTTTGTGACACATTACTTGACATCTGTGACCTCTACTTCCGGTCAAATAGGAAGTAGCTCCTCATTTAAAAGTGGTAAGAGCTACAATCATGATTCTTTCACTAAATATCAATGTTAGGCAAGATCTTTCTTTGTGACACATCGCTTGACCTCTGTGACCTCTACTTCTGGTCAAGCAGGAAGTAGCTCCTCATTTAAAAGTGGTAAGAGCTATGATCTTGATTCTTTCACCAATAGACAATGTTAGGCAAGGTCTTTCATTTGTGACACAATGCTTGACCTCTGTGACCTCTACTTCCGGTCAAACAGGAAGTAGCTCCTCATTTAAAAGTGGTAAGAGCTAGGATCATGATTCTTTCACCAAATATCAATGTTAGGCAAGGTCTTTCTTTGTGACACATTGCTTGACCTCTGTGACCTCTACTTCCGGTCAAACCGGAAGTAGCTCCTCATTTAAAAGTGGTAAGAGTTAGGATCATGATTCTTTCACAAAAAGTGAATGTTAGGCAAGGTCTTTCTTTGAGACACAATGCTTGAACTCTGTGACCTCTACTTCCGGTTAAACAGGAAGTAGCTCCTCATTCCAAAGTGGTAAGACCTAGGATCATGATTCTTTTTTTTAACTTGTCCATTAAGGGATCCCTTTCTTCAGTTTATATTTGTAATTCAATTTATAATATCATATGCGGAAAAGCCCTATGTGCTGTTTGCTACAGCCATAGATGTCTAGTTTTTTCTTCTTCTTGTCGCCAAAAACCCATAGACAAAGCACGGGGGTATTCTCGGAGCCACTTTTGTAATTTTTAAACAGTCAATCTTAACCAAATTTGGTCTGAAGGAAGTCCATATAGGGTAGTTGTCTCCCGAAACTTTTCATCATAATGACGTCATCAGGTGTCACGTGACAAGCGATTTGAATTTAATTATCAAAATATTCAAAAATCAACAAAAAATCAACCGTTTGAGATATTAGATTGATTCCTTCGCTAAATGTCAGTAATACGTAAGGTCTTTCTATGTGACACATTGGTTGACCTCTGTGACCTCTACATCCGGTCAAACAGGAAGTAGCTCCTCATTTAAAATTGGTAAGAGCTAGGATCATGATTCTTTCACCAAAAGTCCATGCTAGGCAAGGTCTTTCTATGTGACACATTGGTTAACCCCTGTGACCTCTACTTCCGGTCAAACCGGAAGTAGCTCCTCATTTAAAAGTGGTAAGAGCTAGGATCATGATTCTTTCACCAAAAGTCCATGTTAGGCAAGGTCTTTCTTTGTGACACATTACTTGACCTCGGTGACCTTTACTTCCGGTCAAACCGGAGGTTGGTCCTCATCTTAAAGTGGTAAGAGCTACAATCATGATTCTTTCACTAAATATCAATGATAGGCAAGATCTTTCTTTGTGACACATCGCTTGACCTCTATGACCTCTACTTCCGGTCAAACCGGAAGTAGCTTGTCATTTAAAAGTGGTAAAAGCTACAATCATGATTCTTTCGCCAAATGTCAATGTTAGGGAAGGTCTTTCTAATGACACAATTCTGAATGACAAGCAATTTATATCACATGCGGAAAAGCCTTATGTGCTGTTTCAAACAGCCATAAACTCTAGTTGGCTTTTTCGCGCAAGCGAAAAGCCTTTATTTCTGTTCTGTTTTTTTTTTTTTTTGGCTTTTTCGCGGAAGCGAAAAGCCTTTATTTTTGTTCTGTTTTTTTTGGCTTTTTCGCGGAAGCGAAAAGCCTTTATTTTTGTTCTGTTTTTTTTTTTTCTTCTTCCTCTTCTTCTTCTTGTCGCTTGAGTTACCATAGACTTTTTCTCTGCGGCACTTTGGCTACTTTTAAACTGCCGATTTTAACCAAACTTGGTCTGAAGGAAGTACATATAGGGTAGTTGTCTCCCGAAACTTTTCAACATCATGACGTCATCAGGTGTCATGTGACCAGCGATTTGAATTTAATAATCAAAATCTTTAAAAATCAATAAGAAATCAACGGTTTGAGATATTAACTTGATTCTTTCACCTAAAATTATTGTTAGGCAGGGTCTTTCTTTGTGACACAATGCTTGACCTCTGAGACCTCTACTTCCGGTCAAACAGGAAGTAGCTCCTCATTTAAAAGTGGTAAGAGCTATGATCATGATTCTTTCACCAATAGACAAGGTTAGGCAGGGTCTTTCATTTGTGACACATTGCTTGACCTCTGTGACCTCTACTTCCGGTCAAACAGGAAGTGGCTCCTCATTTAAATTTGGTAAGAGCTATGATCATGATTCTTTCACCAATAGACAAGGTTAGGCAGGGTCTTTCATTTGTGACACATTGCTTGACCTCTGTGACCTCTACTTCCGGTCAAACAGGAAGTAGCTCCTCATTTAAAAGTGGTAAGAGCTATGATCATGATTCTTTCACCAATAGACAATGTTAGGCAAGGTCTTTCATTGTGACACATTACTTGACCTCTGTGACCTCTACTTCCGGTCAAACAGGAAGTGGCTCCTCATTTAAATTTGGTAAGAGCTATGATCATGATTCTTTCACCAATAGACAATGTTAGGCAGGGTCTTTCATTTGTGACACATTGCTTGACCTCTGTGACCTCTACTTCCGGTCAAACAGAAAGTAGCTCCTCATTTAAAAGTCGTAAGAGCTAGGATCATAATTATTTTTCCAAAAGGCAAATAATGTTAGGGAAATTCGTTTTCAGTGACAACATTCTTATTGATAAGAAATTTATATCATATGCGGAAAAGCCTTATGTGCTGTTTTCAACAGCCAACTTCCTCTTCTTCTTGTCGCTTGAGTTACCATAGACTTTTTCTCTGCGGCACTTTGGCTACTTTTGAAAAGCCGATTTTTACCAAACTTGGTGTGAAGGAAGTCCATATAGGGTAGTTGTCTCCCGAAAATTTTCAACACCATGACGTCATCAGGTGTCATGTGACAAGTGATTTGAATTTAATAATCAAAATCTTCAAAAATCTACAAAAAATCAACGGTTTGAGATATTAACTTGATTCTTTCACCAAATATCAATGTTAGGCAAGGTCTTTCTTTGTGACACATTGCTTGACCTATGTGACCTCTACTTCCGGTCAAACCAGAAGTAGCTCCTCATTTAAAAGTGGTAAGAGCTAGGATCATGATTCTTTCACCAAATATCAATGTTAGGCAAGGTCTTTCTTTGTGACACATTGATTGACCTCTGTGACCTCTACTTCCGGTCAAACCGGATGTCACTCCTTATTTAAAAGTGTTAAGAGCTAGGATCATGGTTCTTTCACCAAAAGTAAATGTTATGCAAGGTCTTTCTTTGTGACACATTGGTTGACCCCTGTGACCTCTACTTCCGGTCAAACAGGAAGTAGCTCCTTGTTTGAAAGGGGTTAGAGCTAGGATCATAATTCTTTTACCAAAAGGCAATGTTAGGGAAGGTCGATCTTAGCGGCAAAATTCTTATTGAAAAGGAATTTATATCATATGCGGAAAAGCCTTATGTGCTGTTTTCAACAGCCATAAACTCTAGTTTTTGGCTTTTCCGTGTTCAACGGAAAAGGTATTGTTTTTGTTCTGATTTTTTTTTTTTTTCTTCTTCTTCTTGTCGTTGGAATTCCTATAGACAAAGCACATGTGCATTCTCGGTGCCACTTTGGCCACTTTTAAATTGCCGATTTTAATCAAACTTGGTCAAAACAAAGTCCCCACAGCGTAGTTGGTTGCCGAAACTTTACATCGTCATGACGTCATCAGGTGTCACGTGACAGTGTCTTAAAGGGGCAAACTTCAGACATCAATTATGAACGAACCCTAAGTCCGATTGAGTTGAAACTTGGTATGTATCTAAGTCGGGAAGTGTTATATCGAAAAATGTCAATGACGTCATCATGACGTCATTCCCTGATTTTTTATGATTTATTGAAATTTTGGGTCATTAAAGTTCTTTTAACGATATCTAGTAAACGAAAGAAGATTTTTTTGAATTTCCTTTTGATAATTCTTCAGCATACACCATAGATGAACACTGCATAGACAAAAATTCGGTGACGTCATCATGACGTCATAAAAAATGCGATTTTTATAACGCATAGTAGGAACGGCCGATCGCCTTGAAAATTGGTAGGTTGGTAAAATGGAGGTTCGGAATAGTAATTATGAAGTTACGTCAAGACAGAGTCATTTCTTTATTTTTTATGATTTTTAAAAAATATTTTTCACGTTAGCCCATTGACTTGTACGTAAAAATATTGGTCATTAAATGCAAGGCGCGGGCATGTGGTTGATTGCCTGTGTTATATATATGCCGTATTCTCCTTCATTTCCTTATCATAGTTGCCAGCGTAAATACTGTTTTGACAAGAAAACTACGCATGCGTAAAAATCTACCTTTCAAGTAATGCATGAATCGAGCACACGGTTTTGAATGGCGCCCTCTTTGGATTAAAACAAGAAACTGCGGTGGTGTCAGTATTTTATTTGAAAATCAACAGAAAATCAACGGATTGAGATATTAAGTTGATTCTTTCACCAAACGTGATTGTTAGGCAGGGTCTTTCTTTGTGATACATTGCTTGACCTCTGTGACCTCTACTTCCGGTCAAACAGGAAGTAGGTTCTCAATTAAAAGTGGTAAAAGCTATGATCATAATTCTTTCACCAAAAGTGAATGTTAGGCAAGGTCTTTCTATGTGACACATTGGTTGACCCCTGTGACCTCTACTTCCGGTCAAAAAGGAAGTAACATATCATTTGAAAGTGGTAAGAGCTATGATCATGATTCTTTCACCATAAGTCAATGTTATGCAAGGTCTTTCTCTGTGACACAATTCTAATTGACAAGCAATTTGTTTCATCAACCCTGCAACAAATGGGTTAAATGTTTAGTTTTCTACATTGAAATATGGATTCTATTAAACCATGTCTTAATTAAACAAAATAAGTAATATGAATTAATTTGACAGTTTTTTTTATGAATCATATGCGGAAAAGCCATGTGTTCTGTTTTCAACAGACACAACCTCTAGTTTCTTCTTCCTCTTCTTCTTCTTGTCGCTTGAGTTACCATAGACTTTTTCTCTGCGGCACTTTGGCTACTTTTAAACTGCCGATTTTAACCAAACTTGGTCTGAAGGAAGTACATATAGGGTAGTTGTCTCCCGAAACTTTTCAACATCATGACGTCATCAGGTGTCATGTGACCAGCGATTTGAATTTAATAATCAAAATCTTTAAAAATCAATAAGAAATCAACGGTTTGAGATATTAACTTGATTCTTTCACCTAAAATTATTGTTAGGCAGGGTCTTTCTTTGTGACACAATGCTTGACCTCTGAGACCTCTACTTCCGGTCAAACAGGAAGTAGCTCCTCATTTAAAAGTGGTAAGAGCTATGATCATGATTCTTTCACCAATAGACAATGTTAGGCAAGGTCTTTCATTGTGACACATTACTTGACCTCTGTGACCTCTACTTCCGGTCAAACAGGAAGTGGCTCCTCATTTAAATTTGGTAAGAGCTATGATCATGATTCTTTCACCAATAGACAATGTTAGGCAGGGTCTTTCATTTGTGACACATTGCTTGACCTCTGTGACCTCTACTTCCGGTCAAACAGGAAGTAGCTCCTCATTTAAAAGTGGTAAGAGCTATGATCATGATTCTTTCACCAATAGACAATGTTAGGCAAGGTCTTTCATTGTGACACATTACTTGACCTCTGTGACCTCTACTTCCGGTCAAACAGGAAGTGGCTCCTCATTTAAATTTGGTAAGAGCTATGATCATGATTCTTTCACCAATAGACAATGTTAGGCAGGGTCTTTCATTTGTGACACATTGCTTGACCTCTGTGACCTCTACTTCCGGTCAAACAGAAAGTAGCTCCTCATTTAAAAGTCGTAAGAGCTAGGATCATAATTATTTTTCCAAAAGGCAAATAATGTTAGGGAAATTCGTTTTCAGTGACAACATTCTTATTGATAAGAAATTTATATCATATGCGGAAAAGCCTTATGTGCTGTTTTCAACAGCCATAAACTCTAGTATTTTTTTTGAGTTTGTTCTGCGGCCCATAGACTTTGTACACAGATTTTTGTCCGCGGCACTTTGGTCACTTTGAAACAGCCGATCTTAACCAAACTTGGTCTGAATGAAGTCCGTATAGGGTAGTTGTTCCCCGAAACTTTTCGTCATCATGACGTCAAAACTTGATTTTATATGATTTTTTTAATTATCAAAGTAGCCCGTTCACTTTGTACACAGATTACGTGAACATGGTCGTTGTACTAAACATAAAGCTTGATCAATTCCCCATACACTATGTACAGTGTACATACATGTAGGCCTACGTACGCAATTCACTGTGTGTAACATACAATGCACATGTCCGATTGCGTGACACAAAACGTCGTTTACAACTTGCCATAGTTTGCACGTAATTCCTTTTATATATCATTAAATACCAGCACCAAATCTTAATCGAAATGCTATCGATGTAGGTTGCTCTGTACGTGAAAATATTGGTCATTAAATAAAACATACGATTTAACCAACATAAATACAAGGCGCGATCGGATGTTTGATTGCCTGGATTATATATGCCGCTTTTTTATTTACTTCCTTATCATAGTTTCCAGCAAAGCAGCGTAAATGCTGATTTTGACCCGTGTTTTGACCAGACAACCGCGCACGCGCAGCAATCTACTTATACCGTTTTCAGTAAGTAAATAAACTCCCGCGGTCAACAGTGATAAATCCCCAAACTTCAAAAATCGTTAAAAAATATACAGAACTCTCACAGCTGTTCAAGTTGCACAGAAAAATGATGATGAACATGTAACCTTTCATTTTCTTTTCATTTTATGGTAGGGTGACGGTTGAATTTTTGAGTTATACTCATTCTCAGCTGACCACCCCTAAAACAAGGTACGGATCACTCCAGTCAAAGAAGCCATACAAAAAAAACATCCCTCTGCAAAGCGGCTGAAATAGACCCACTTTCTCACCCAATTGCATCAAAAATGGTCGCAAATGGAAGCCCAGAGTCCAGGCAGGAGGCCCAGTGCCATATTTCTTCAATCCTTCATTTTCATAGCTCTCACAACTCTCTTATTTCAAATATATTGAGTGCTTAACTTTTATTCATGAGCTCGGCGGACCCATTTTGCCACTACATGTATTTACTTGGCTGCACCCGTATTTTCCGAGCGCACGGTTTTGAATAACGCCCTCTTTTGATTAAAACGAGAAATCATTTCCCGAAGACGATATCATTTATTTGCTGAATCAAACAACATCAGCGATGTGTATTTAATTTGAGAAATATTTTATATCATATGCGGAAAAGCCTTATGCGCTGTTTTCAACAGCCATAATCTCTAGTTTCTTCCTTCCTCTTCTTCCTCTTCCTCTTCCTGTCGCTTGAGTTACCATAGACTTTTTCTCGGTGGCACTTTTGTCATTTTTAAACAGCCGATTTCAACCAAACTTAGTCTGAGGGAAGTCCATATAGGGTAGTTGTCTCCCGAAACTTTTCATCATCATGACGTCATGACTTGATTTTATATGAATTTTTAAATATTTCTCACAGCCCGTTAACTTTGTACACAGATTACGTGACAATATGGTCATGTACAAAACATATGATGCTCGAATGACTCAACTCTCCCTCATATACACGAACACTACACTGTACGTACGTATTTGACTGCACTGTGTGTGTATGGCATTCATAATACAGTAATGTCCGCGGATTGCGTGACTCGATCAAAACTTCGTTTATAATCTTCCCATAGACATTTCCATGTAAGACTTTTTATATATCGTTAAATACCAGCACCAAATATCGAAATGCTATCGATGTAGGTTGCCGTATTGTACGTCATTTTATGGGTCGCGTTAATATTAGCTATACATGTAAAACTACTTGGGAAGAGTTGTATGGAAAAGTGCAATGATCCATAATTTGTTTTTTTTTGCACGTGGCAATATATGATCAGTTTTACACATGAACAAATTAAATATGTCACGCCATTTCCCCTAGACTTTAGTGTCATCAGAGTCATTTCATGTTCTTGATATAATTGTGTATAAATATTCTATTCCGTAGGCCTATTTCAACGCAAAATACAGTTAGCGTCGGTCCTCCATCGGCCCGACCTCGGCTGGACGACCATTGTTAATACACGGTGGTCTGTTTTACACGGCCGTTTCATAGTGGCAACCACCATGCACCGGCATACCACGGTCGGTGGATGGGCGGCGTGCCGATGCCGCTCAGCTGCTGAACCGACGGTGGCTTGCACACTGGGCCGGGACGTGTATGTCCGATTGACCGTTGACTCAAAACTATATTTTCCCTCATAGACAATGCACGTACGTCTTTTTTTATATCATTTTCAAACAATTTTAATAACACATAGAAGGAACGGCCGATCGCCTCGAAAATTGTTAGGTTTGGGATTTAGAGGTTGGTGATTGTAATTATGAAGTCATGACAACTTCATCACTTAATTTTTTAGAAATGTTTCAATCTTTCTCACGCTACCCGATTGACATGAAAATAATTGTCATAGTAAAACATACGATGTGATGCTCAATTGACTCAATTTCCCAAAACATGTGAAAAACATTGTATACAGTATGTAAAACTTACATGTTCATTGTCGAATCCATATGTCTGTTGACTTTTCAGAATTATTCACAAAATGTTTTTGAGTTGATGCAATTTTTGCGAGTTGACGTAATGTTTGCGAGTTGACGTAATGTTTGCGAGTTGACGCAATGTTTGCAAGTTGACGTAAGGTTTGCGAGTTGACGTAATGTTTGCGAGTTGACGGAATGTTTGCGAGTTGACGCAATGTTTGCGAGTTGACATAATGTTTGCAAGTTGATGCAATGATTGCGAGTTGGTGCAATGTTTGCGAGTTGACGCAATGTTTGCGAGTTGACGTAATGTTTGCGAGTTGATGCAATGTTTTGCGAGTTGACGTAATGTTTGCGAGTTGACGAAATGCTATCCATGTAGGCTGTGTGACCTCTACTTCCGGTCAAACAGGAAGTAGCTCCTCATCTAAAAGTGGTAAGAGCTACGATCATGATTCTTTTACCAAAAGTCAATGTTTATTTCCGGTCAAACCGGAAGTTGCTCCTCATTTAAAAGTGGTAAGAGCTACAATCATGATTATTTCACTAAATATCAATGTTAGGCAAGATCTTTCTTCGTGACACATCGCTTGACCCCTGTGACCTCTACTTCCGGTAAAACAGGAAGTAGCTTGTCTTTTAAAAGTGGTAAAATCTACAATCATGTTTCTTTCGCCAAATGTCAATGTAAAGGGAAGGTCTTTCTAATGACACAATTCTGATTGACAAGCAATTTATATAAAATGCGGAAAAGCCTTATGTGCTGTTTCAAACAGCCATAAACTCTAGTTTTTCTTTCTTCTTCCTCTTCCTGTCGCTTGAGTTACCATAGACTTTTTCTCGGTGGCACTTTGGCTACTTTTAAACAGCCGATTTTAACCAAACTTGGTCTGAAGGAAGTCCATATAGGGTAGTTGTCTCCCGAAACTTTTCGACATCATGACGTCATAACTTGATTTTATATGATTTTTTAAATATTTCTCACAGCCCGTTAACTTTGTACACAGATTACGTGACAATATGGTCGTGTACAAAACATATGATGCTTGAATGACTCAACTCTCCCCATACATGTACACTGCATTGTACGTACGCAATTCACTGCACAGTGTGTATGGCATTCATAATAATGTCCGCGGATTGCGTGACTCGATCAAAATTTCGTTTATAATGTTCCCATAGACATTTTCATGTAAGACTATTTATATATCGTTAAATACCAGCACCAAATATCGAAATGCTATCGATGTAGGTTGCCGTATTGTACGTCATTTTATGGGTCGCATTAATATTAGCTATATGTACAACTTAATACTTGGGAAGAGTTGTATGGAAAAGTGCAATGATACATAATTTGTTTTTTTTTTGTACGTGGCAATATGATCAGTTTTACACATGAACAAATTACGTGACATATTGTCACGTCCTTTCCCCTAGACTTTAGTGTCATCAGAGTGATTTCATGTTCTCGATATAATTTTGTATAAATATTCTATTCCGTAGGCCTATTTCAATGCAAAATACAGTCGGCTGGACGACCATTGTTAGTACACGGTGGTCCGTTTTACACGGCCGTTTCATAGTGGCAACCACCATACACCGGCGGACCACGTTTGGTGGATGGGCGGCGTGCCGATGCCGCTTAGCCGCTGCTGAACCGCCGGGGGCCCGACTTTGACTTGCGCACTGGGTCGGGACGTGATGTCCGATTGATCGTTGACTCAAAACTATATTTTCCCTCATAGACAATGCACGTACGTCTTTTTTTATATCATTTTCAAACACATAGAAGGAACGGCCGATCACCTCGATAATTGGTAGGTTTGGGAAATAGAGGTTGGCGATTGTAATAATGGAGTCATGACAACTTCATCACTTAATTTTTTATAGATTTTTCAATCTTTCTCACGCTACCCGATTGACATGAAAATAATGATCATAGTAAAACATACGACGTGATGCTCGATCGACTCAATTTCCCAAAACATGTGTAAAACATTGTTTACAATATGTAAAACTTCCATGTTCATTGTCGAATCCGTATGTCTGTTGAATTTTCAGAATTATTTACAAAATGTTTGCGAGTTGACGTAATGTTTGCGAGTTGACGTAATGTTTGCAAGTTGACGTAATGTTTGTGAGTTGACGTAATGTTTGCGAGTTGACGTAATGTTTGCGAGTTGACGTAATGTTTGCGAGTTGACGCAATATTTGCGAGTTGACGCAATGTTTGCGAGTTGACGTAATGTTTGCGAGTTGATGTAATGTTTGCGAGTTGACGTAATGTTTGCGAGTTGACGTAATGTTTGCGAGTTGACGCAATGTTTGCGAGTTGACGTAATGTTTGCGAGTTGACGCAATGTTTGCAAGATGACGCAATGTTTGCGAGTTAACTAATGTTTTTGACAAAATGATTTTGAGGGCATGATCGATGAAACAATTTCCGAGGGGGCCATGGGCCGGGCCCGGTGTCATGCCAAAAGGTGTCCCTTGCCAAATAGTGTCCGCGGAGCATGCGCAGTGAAGCCTGGACACTTGTTGGACACTTGTTGGCCGAAACTTTTCATCATCATGACGTCATCGGGTGTCATGTGACTAGCGATTTGAATTTAATAATCAAAATATTAAAAAATCTACAAAAAATCAATGGTTTGAGATATTAAGTTGATTCTTTCACCAAAAGTCAATGTTAGGCAAGGTCTTTCATTGTGATACATAACTTGACCTTTACTTCCGGTTATACCGGAAGTTGCTCCTCATTTAAAAGTGGTAAGAGCTAAAATCACGATTCTTTCACTAAATATCAATGTTAGGCAAGGTCTTTCTTTGAGACACATTGCTTGACCTCTGTGACCTCTTCTTCCGGTCAAACCGGAAGTAGCTTCTCATTATAAAGTGGTACGAGCTAGGATAATGATTCTTTCACAAAAAGTGAATGATAGGCAAGGTCTTTCTTTGAGACACAATGCTTGAACTCTACTTCCGGTTAAACAGGAAGTAGCTCCTCATTCCAAAGTGGTAAGATCTAGGATCATGATTGTTTTTTCAATTGTCGAAAAGGGGATCCATTTCTTTGTATAACAGTTGTAATTCAATTTATAATATAATATGCGGAAAAGCCCTATGTGCTGTTTGCAACAGCCATAGATGTCTAGTTTCTTCTTCTTCTTCTTCTTCTTCCTCTTCTTCAGCCAATTTTCGTATAGACTTTGTACAGGGACATTCTACGCGCCACTTTGGTCACTTTTAAACAGCTGATCGTAATCAAACTTGGTATGAAGGAAGTCCATATAGGGTACTTGTCTCCCGAAACTTTTCGTCATTATGACGTCATCGGGTGTCATGTGACCAGCGATTTGAATTTAATAATCAAAATCTTTAAAAATCAACAAAAAATCAACGGTTTGAGATATTAAGTTGATTCTTTCACCAAAAGTAATTGTTAGGCAAGGTCTTTCTTTGTGACACATTACTTGAACTCTGTGACCTCTACTTCCGGTCAAACAGGAAGTAGCTCCTCATTTAAAAGTGGTAAGAGCTAGGATCATGATTCTTTCACCAAAAGTGAATGTTAGGCAAGGTCTTTCTTTGTGACACATTACTTGACCTCGGTGACCTTAACTTCCGGTCAAACCGGATGTTGCTCCTCATTTAAAAGTGGTAAGAGCTACAATCATGATTCTTTCACTAAATATCAATGTTAGGCAAGATCTTTCTTTGTGACACATCGCTTGACCTCTGTGACCTCTACTTCCGGTCAAACCGGAAGTTGCTCCTCATTTAAAAGTTTTTAGAGCTACAATCATGAATCTTTCACTAAATATCAATGTTAGGCAAGATCTTTCTTTGTGACACATTGCTTGACCTCTGTGACCTCTACTTTCGGTAAAACAGGAAGTAGCTTGTCATTTAAAAGTGGTAAAAGCTACAATCATGAATCTTTCGCCAATTAAATGTCAATGTTAGGGAAGGTCTTTCTAATGACACAATTCTGATTGACAAGCAATTTATATCATATGCGGAAAAGCCTTATGTGCTGTTTCAAACAGCCATAAACTCTAGTATTTTTTTTTAGTTTGTTCTGTGGCCCATAGACTTTGTACACAGATTTTTCTGCGCGGCACTTTGGTTACTTTTAAACAGCCGATCTTAACCAAACTTGGCCTGAATGAAGTCCGTATATAGGTAGTTGTGCCCCGAAACTTTTCATCATCATGACGTCAAAACTTGATTTTATATGATTTTTTTAAAATATTGTATAGCCCGTTCACTTTGTACACAGATTACGTGAACGTGGTCGTTGTACAAAACATAAAGCTCGATCAATTTCCCATACACTATGTACAGTGTACATGTAGGCCTACGTACGCAATTCACTGTGTATAACATACAATGCACATGTCCGATTGCGTGACACAAAACGTCGTTTATAACTTGCCATAGTTTGCACGTAATTCCTTTTATATATCATTAAATACCAGCACCAAATCTTAATCGAAATGCTATCGATGTAGGTTGCTCTGTACGCGAAAATATTGGTCATTAAATAAAACATACGATGTCAACAACATAAATACAAGGCGCGTGAAGGAATTTGATTGCCTGGATTATATATGCCGTTTTTTCTTTTACTTCCTTATCATAGTTGCCAGCAAAGCGGCGTAAGTGCTGATTCTGACCCGTGTTTTGACCAGACAACCACGCACGCACAGCAATCTACTTATACCGTTTTCAGTACGTAAGGTTGAACCCAAGTAAATAAACTCCCGTGGACAACAGTGATAAATCCTCAAACTTCAGAAATCGTTAAAAAATATACAGAACTCTCACAGCTGTTCAAGTTGCACAGAAAAATGATGATGAACATGTAACCTTTCATTTTCTTTTCATTTTATGGTAGGGTGACCGTTGAATTTTTGAGTTATACTCATTCTCAGCTGACCACCCCTTAAACAAGGTACGGATCACTCCAGTCAAAGAAGCCATTAAAAAAAAAAAACATCCCTCTGCAAAGCGGCTGAAATAGACCCACTTTCTCACCCAATTGCATCAAAAAATGGTCACAAATGGAAGCCCAGAGTCCAGGCAGGAGGTCCAGTGCCATATTTCTTCAATCCTTCATTTTCATAGCTCTCACAACTCTCTTATTTCAAATATATTGCGTGCTTAACTTTTATTCATGAGCTCGGCGGACCCATTTTTTGCCAACATTTACCTGGAATTGGGTGCACCCGTAATGCAGGATTCAGTTTTCCGAGCGCACGGTTTTCAATAACGCCCTCTTTTGATTGAAACGAGAAAACATTTCCCGAAGACGATATCATTTATTTGCTGAATCAAACAACATCAGCGATGTGTATTTAATTTGAGAAATATTGTATATCATATGCGGAAAAGCCTTATGCGCTGTTTCCAACAGCCATAAACTCTAGTTGGGTTTTCCGCGTCAGCGAAAACCCTTTATTTTTGTTCTGTTTTTTTTTTCTTTTCTTCTTCCATTTTGATTTCCCATAGACTTTACACAGGGGCATTCTACCCGCCACTTTGGTCCCTTTTAAAAAGCCAATCTTAACCAAACTTGGTCTAAAGGAAGTCCATATAGGGTAGTTGTCTCCCGAAACTTTTCGCCATGATGACGTCATCAGGTGTCATGTGACCAGCGATTTGAATTTAATAATCAAAATCTTTAAAAATCAACATAAAATCAACGGTTTGAGATATTAAGTTGATTCTTTCACCAAAAGTAATTGTTAGGCAAGGTCTTTCTTTGTGACACAATACTTGACCTCTGTTACCTCTACTTCCGGTCAAACAGGAAGTAGCTCCTCATTCAAAAGTAGTAAGAGCTATGATCATGATTCTTTCACCAATAGACAGTGTTAGGCAAGGTCTTTCATTTGTGACACATCGCTTGACCTCTGTGACCTCTACTTCCGGTCAAACAGGAAGTAGCTCCTCATTTAAAAGTGGTAAGAGCTATGATCTTGATTCTTTCACCAATAGACAATGTTAGGCAAGGTCTTTCATTTTTGACACAATGCTTGACCTCTGTGACCTCTACTTCCGGTCAAACAGGAAGTAGCTCCTCATTTAAAAGTGATAAGAGCTATGATCATGATTCTTTCACCAATAGACAATGTTAGGGAAGGTCTTTCATTTGTGACACATCGCTTGACCTCTGTGACCTCTACTCCCGGTCAAACAGGAAGTAGCTCATCATTTAAAAGTGGTAAGAGCTGAGATCATGGTTCTTTCACCAAAAGTCAAAGTTAGGCAAGCTCTTTCTTTATGAAACATTGCTTGACCTCTGTGACCTCTACTTCCGGTCAAACATGAAGTAACTTCTCATTTAAAAGTGGTAAGGGCTTTGATCATGATTCTTTCACCAAAAGTCAATGTCAGGCAACTTTTGTTTGTGACACAATTCTAAATGACAAGCAATGTGTTCCATAAACCCTGCAACTAAATGTGTTAAACTTTAGTTTTCTGCATTGATATAGTTGATACTTTTAAAACACATGTCTTAAACTGACAAAATAAGTGATACAATTTGAGAAATATTCTATATCATATGCGGAAAAGCCATGTGTTCTGTTTTCAACAGACACAACCTCTAGTTGACTTTTTCGCACTTTCGAGTGCGAAAAAGTTATTCTTTTTGTTCTGATTTTTTTTTCTTTTTCCTCTTCTTCTTCTCCAATGAGCCTATTCAATTTGTACACGTTTTTTCTAAGCACGACTTAAGTGCTTTTGCAAGTTCGGATCATCATCAAACTTATACCAATGAAGGACCCTAATGCAAGGATGATCCTAAAAGCAATGACGTCATGATGACGTCATCACGTGATTTTTTATAGATTTTTGAATATTTATTTTGTCCCATTCACTTTGTACACGTTTTCCAAGAATAAATTTACATTTTTCCGTTCGCCTTTTTGGCAATTAAACAATCTCTAATTTTCACTAAACTTTGAGGAGTCATAGATCCTATGACAGAGTATCACCATAAAGAATGACGTCATCGTGACGTCATCAGGTGTCATATTACAAGCAATCAAAAATGGATAGGTTTTAATCTTCAAAAATCGATATCAATTCAACCGTACTTTCCCTTGCCTTACTATTTTTAAAAATGTGTCAAATAACCCTAGATCTTAATTTTATCTCGTGTGCGTGAAGTCACGTGACCCTTACTTCCGGTCGAAAACGTCAAAACAGGAAATGTCTTATCATTTAAAATTTGAGAAAGATATTAACTTGGTTTCAACGATGTCAGTATCTGGCAGTGATGAGGTGTTTACCAATTTGATTGATGACGTCATCAAACATTAGAGCGCCCTCTAGCGACAAGTTGAAAAAATTAAAAAATGCATTTTTAGTTGATGTCTGTGGCGAAGTTTGAGGTAATTGCTCCAAAATATATATTTAAGGTGAGCTTCAACCAGACAACAACGGTGCCAAGATTTAGATTGATGACGTCATCAGTCCGGAAGTTACAATGGAAAAACCATTTTTTTTCTTTAAAAAAGCTGAAAAATCAACCATTAGAGATACAATCTTGATTTTCCTAGAAATAGTAGGATACAGGTAGTTCTGTGGTATATTTATGTTTCTATGTGATCAGTGAGCTTGGACATGCCCTGCGATAGGCTTGAAATTGTATTTGGACACCCCGAATTAACTGTGTCTCGAACGCGGCGAATTAAACAACACAACACAACTCACATGTACACGTGTACTTGTACAAACCACGTGCGTCAACCAACAATGTACACGTTTTTCGTGCATTGCACAACCCGTGCGTTGTGTCAAAGTTCGTTCACCCCATCCCTGTGTGTTCAGTATTAAACCCGAACAGCCCATTCAGTTTGTATGCGTTTTTCCCCTTACACAACTTTAATGCTCTTTCAAGTTTGGATCATCATCAAATTGTAATAATGAAAAACCTTTGTACAGGGGCGACCCAAGAACATGATGTCGTCAACAAGTAATGTTTTTAATAGAATTTTGAATATTCAATCGTATTTGACTTTCTTGTTTTTAAAAATGTGTCAAGCAACAACATATTTGTCTCGTGTGCGTGAAGTTTCATGACACTTACGTGATCAAAATCGGTCAAAACTGGAAGGGGTCAAATTTAAAATTGGAGCAAGATACGAACTTGGTTTCAACGATGTCAGTCTCTGGCAGTAGGCCTAATGTGGTTATTACAAATTTGACCTATGACCTCATCAAACTTTTGATTGAAATCTGTGGCAAAGTTTTAGGTATTAAATTGCTTCACAATAATCCTTAAAGTGGACAATACATAGTGAAACGAAATAAAACATTGATGCTTAAAAATCACAATGGAAATTTAACATGCTGTTTTCAGGTTTTATACTTCATTGAATGCGCGTTCTTTGAACAAAAGAAATCGAACTGAGAAAAGGCGAAAAAGTCATTTGCTCTGTCAGTTGACAGACAAACTTCTAGTTGGCTTTTTCGCGCAAGCGAAAAGCCTTTGTTTTTGTTCTGTTTTTTTTTTTTTTTCTTCCTCATCTTCCGCCAAAATCCCATAGACTTAACACGGGGGTTTTCTAGACCCCACTTTGGTCATTTATAAACAGTCGATATTAACCAAACCTGGTCTGAAGGAAGTCCATAAAGGGTAGTTGTCTCCCGAAACTTTTCGCTATCGTGACGTCATCAAGTGTCATGTGACAGTGTCTTAAAGGGGCAAACTTCAGACATCAATTATGAACGATCCCTAAGTCCGATTAAGTTGAAACTTGGTATGTATCTAAGTCGGGAAGTGTTGTATTGCAAAATTGCAATGACGTCATCTGGACGTCATTCCCTGAGTTTTTATGATTTATTGAAATTAGGGGTCATTAAAGTTCGTTTAACGATATCTAGTAAACGAAACAAGATATCTTTGAATTTCTTTTTGATAATTCTTCAGCATACACCATAGATGAACACTACATAGACACAAATTCTGTGACGTCATCATGACGTCATAAAAAATGCGATTTTTATAACACATAGTAGGAACGGCCGATCGCCTTGAAAATTGGTAGGTGGGGGAAATGGAGGTTGGGGATTGTAATTATGAAGTTACGTCAAGACAGCGTCATCATTTGATTTTTTATTATTTTTTTAAATCTTTTTCACGCTAGCCCATTGACTTGTACAGAGCTAGCTCTGTACGTAAATTGGTCATAAATGCCAGGCGCGCTCACGAGTTAGATTGCCTGGGTTATAAATGCCGTATTCACATTCACTTCCTTGTCATAGTTGCTAGCGTAAAATGCTGTTTTGACAAGACACCCACGCATGCGCAACAATTTACTTAGACCGCTTTCAATAAGTAATGCATGGCGCCCTCTTTGGATTAAAACAAGAAATTGCGGTGGTGTCAGTATGTTATTTTAAAAATCAACAAAAAATCAACGGTTTGAGATAATAAGTTGATTCTTTCACCAAACGTGATTGTTAGGCAGGGTCTTTCTTAGAGACACATTGCTTGACATATGTGACCTCTACTTCCGGTCAAACAGGAAGTAGGTCCTCATTTAAAAGTGGTTAGAGCTTTAATCATGATTCTTTTTTCAATTGTCCATTAAGGAATCCATTTCTTTTTATAACAGTTTATATTTGTAATTCAATTTATGATATCATATGCGGAAAAGCCCTATGTGCTGTTTGCAACAGCCATAGATGTCTAGTTGGCTTTTTCGCGGAAGCGAAAAGCCTTTGTTTTTGTTCTGTTATTTTTTTTTCTTCTTCTTCCTGTCGCCTGAGTTACCATAGACTTTTTCTCGGTGGCACTTTGGCTACTTTTAAACTGCCGATTTTAACCAAACTTGGTCTGAAGGAAGTCCATATAGGGTAGTTGTCTCCCGAAACTTTTCGTCATCGTGACGTCATCAGGTGTCATGTGACAAGCGATTTGAATTTAATAATCAAAATCTTTAAAAATCAATAAAAAATCAACGGTTTGAGATATAAAGTTGATTCCTTCACCAAAAGTGTTTGTTGAGCAGGGTCTTTCATTGTGATACATTGCTTGACCTCTGTGACCTCTACTTCCGGTCAAACAGGAAGTGGCTCCTCATTTAAAAGTGGTAAGAGCTAGGATTATGATTCTTTCACCAAATATCAATGTTAGGCAAGGTCTCTCTTTGCGACACATTGCTTGACCTCTGTGACCTCTACTTCCGGTCAAACAGGAAGTAGCTCCTCATTTAAAAGTGGTAAGAGCTAGGATTATGATTCTTTCACCAAATATCAATATTAGACAAGGTCTTTCTTTGTGACACATTGCTTGACCTTTCTGACCTCTACTTCCGGTCAAACCGGAATTAGCTCCTCATTTAAAAGTGGTAAAAGCTAGGATCACGATTCTTTCACCAAAAGTCCATGTTAGGTAAGGTCTTTCTTTGTGACACATTGCTTGACCTCTGTGACCTCTTCTTCCGGCCAAGCAGGAAGTAGCTCCTAATTATAAGTGGGAAGAGCTAGTATCATGATTTTTTTTTCCATTTGTCCCATTAAGGGATCTTTTTCTTTGTATAGCATTATATATCTTTATATCAATTTAAAATACCATATGCGGAAAAGCCTTATGCGCTGTTTCTAACAGCCATAAACTCTAGTATTGTATTTGAGTTTGTTCTCTGGCCCATAGACTTTGTACACAGATTTTTCTCCGCGGCACTTTGGTTACTTTAAAACAGCCGATCTTAACCAAACTTGGTCTGAGTGAAGTCCATATAGGGTAGTTGTGCCCCGAAACTTTTCATCATCATAACGTCAAAACTTGATTTTATATGATTTTTTAAAAATATTTTATAGCCCGTTCACTTTGTACACAGATTACGTGAACGTGGTCGTTGTACAAAACATAAAGCTCGATCAATTTCCCATACACTATGTACAGTGTACATGTAGGCCTACGTGCGCAATTCACTGTGTATAACATACAATGCACATGTCCGATTGCGTGACACAAAACGTCGTTTACAACTTGCCATAGTTTGCAAGTAATTCCTTTTATATATTATTAAATACCAGCACCAAATCTTAATCGAAATGCTATCGATGTAGGTTGCTCTGTACGTGAAAATATTGGCCATTAAATAAAACATACCATTTAAACAACATTAATACAAGGCGCGTTCAGATGTTTGATTGCCTGGATTATATATGCCGTTTTTTCATTTACTTCCTTATCATAGTTGCCAGCAAAGCAGCGTAAATGCTGATTTTGCCCCGTGTTTTGACCAGACAACCACGCACGCGCAGCAATCTACTTATACCGTTTTCAGTACGTAAGGTTGCACCCAAGTAAATAAACTCCCGCGGACAACAGTGATAAATCCTCAAACTTCAAAAATCGTTAAACAATATACAGAACTCTCACAGCTGTTCAAGTTGCACAGAAAAATGATGATGAACATGTAACCTTTCATTTTCTTTTCATTTTATGGTGGGGTGACGGTTGAATTTTTGAGTTATACTCATTCTCAGCTGACCACCCCTAAAACAAGGTACGGATCACTCCAGTCAAAGAAGCCATTAAAAAAAAACATCCCTCTGCAAAGCGGCTGAAATAGACCCACTTTCTCACCCAATTGCATCAAAAATGGTCACAAATGGAAGCCCAGAGTCCAGGCAGGAGGTCCAGTGCCATATTTCTTCAACCCTTCATTTTCATAGCTCTCACAACTCTCTTATTTCAAATATATTGAGTGCTTAACTTTTATTCATGAGCTCGACAGACCCATTTTGCCAACATTTACCTGGAATTGGGTGCACCCGTAATGCAGGATTCAGTTTTCCGATATAACGCCCTCTTTTGATTGAAACGAGAAATCATTTCCCGAAGACGATATCATTTATTTTATTTGCTGAATCAAACAACATCAGCGATGTGTATTTAATTTGAGAAATATTGTATATCATATGCGGAAAAGCCTTATGCGCTGTTTCCAACAGCCATAAACTCTAGTTTCTTCTTCTTCTTCTTCTTGCCGTTTGAGTTACCATAGACTTTTTCTGGATGGCACTTTGGCTACTTTTAAATTGCCGATTTTAACCAAACTTGGTCTGAAGGAAGTCCATATAGGGTAGTTGTCTCCCGAAACTTTTCGTCGTTGTGACGTCATCAGGTGTCATGTGACAAGCAATTCAAATTTAATAATCAAAATCTTCAAAAATCAACAAAAAATCAACGGTTTGAGATATTAAGAGCGTGTCCACGAGAGGACCATGCAGAAAGTGATAAGGTGGGGGTCAACGGATTTTGCTGAAATTTGGTGGGTAGGGGGGTTATGTGGAGCCTTGACGTTGTATAAACTTTTAGCCCAATCGGACCTTCCTATCGGAAAAAATTGCCAAAAAGTACTTTTTTGGTCAAAAATTCACGATTTTCATGATTTTAGGGGTACACGTTTTCAAACACTTGCTATATCACAATGGAAAGTAGTAGAGAATTGATATTTTCAGGGTTTCAAGGTTGTATCCTACCCTAAACATGGATACCAAAATAAAGAAAAAATAATGTTTTTCAGATGTAATTTCATATCTTTTTCTTAGGGGTACCCCAAAATTTGCGTCATAGATATCGCTATCTTTGAGTAGCTGTAGCGTCATTAGTGCAGGTCTTTGAACAATGAAACTTTGATGAAAGAAGGTCCTCATAGTGGTCTATTGAATGCATCAATAAAATTTTTGTCAGCAGTTTTCGGTATAAATTTACAGGAGCATGTTTTTAGCACTATTTTAGAGGAATTTAGCAGGTTTTGAGGTAAAAACGGGTGAAATCTTCAAGTTTGAAACACATTGCACATGGAAATAACCTCTATCACCCAGTAACAAAATGACACACAAGGCACTTTGATAATTTAGAGGTATTAAACAAAATTGATTCCTTTGAAACTCATTTATTGTAAAAAAAAACATGAATATTGCACAATCATCTTAAAGCCATATGAAAGTACTGTAGGTATACTGTTGCGTACAAAAATAAAGAGAAATCCTTCATGTTGCATGTCTCACAACAATAGAAGATTTGCAGAAATTATGTCCAAATCATTAGTTCTTGAAAAGACAAGGTAACAGGGAGACCAGTGGCTGAACTCTCAAAAAAGGGAACAAATCATAAAACAAAATGAAAAAATGAGTTCAAATCAGGGATTATCAATCTCACTGATTATTTAAAGCATGTAAAGCAAAACATTTCTTTCCACACATTCTACATGAACAGTATTATCATTTACAGCTGAATGTAATGACTGATTCATATTTTATGATATTCTATAACTGTGCAAAAAATGCAATTATTTTCCCTTAACTGGCAACGATTCTTGTCATTTTAAACAGTTTGCATACATGTCACATTGTTAAAGATAATATCATACTGTACTTTTTGATAAAGAAATAATACAGATTCATGGACAAAAATATCAAGGAAGGTGCAGTAACAGTCATTTGTGAAAATTTCAGTCCCATACGATGCCCACTTTTTTAGAAAACCGCAGTTTTTCTTATGTCTTTTCTCTGTTTTTTTATCTTTAAAAAATCCCCCAAAAAATGTGGGCACTGGTTGTACTCTTTTCTGGATAAATACAACATTTCGGGCAGAAAAGTTGTATAAAAAAATTATGTTTCTACCATCACCATCTTTTATAAATCTGTGAAGATTTCTGCTTCAGAAAAGAAATGTCCACAACAACATGGACCTCATGGGAGAAACAGGAACAATAATATGCAAATTAGGCTTGCCCTTTACCGACGTGGATGAGCACTGTATATTCAGTGCTTGTGAGTGCTCGTCAAAAAATCATGTGCTGGCTCAGGGATTCGACAATTCTGAAATTTGAATCACTCATTACACTGAGCTGTAAATAAGAATACTGTACATGTAGGATTGGTGGAAAGAAAAGTTTTGATATTTACATGCTTTACATAATCAGTGAGATTGACAATCCCTGATTTTAATTCATTTATTTTTCAATCATCAAATTACCACAAGGGAAACTGACTGAATTTAAAGTCATTGAAAAGTGAACAAAGAAAAATTTGACTGATGGAGCGAGATTCGAACCGCCAAACTAGTCCTGAATAACATACAGGCGCTCTACCAACTGAGCCATCCAGCCCTACGTTGGTGGTGACCCCAATAGTCAATTACCTTTGTTCGTTTGGCAGTCAGAAGCCATGAATCACGCACACACCGCCATACCCCAAGGATTGTTTCAATGATACATGCAGATATGCTGCAACCTGGGAACGGTATATCGGGGATTTATGTATTTTTCCTTTTTTAAATGATTTTTTCCCTTTTGGGGAGAGTTCGGCCACTGGTCTTCCCTGATATCCCGTCTTTTCGAGAACTTATGATGTTGACAATATTTCTGCAAACCCTCTATTGTTGTGACACATGCAACAGGAAGGTTTTTCTCTTTTTCTTTGTGTATGCAACAATATACCTACATTCATATGGTTTTAAGATGATTGTGTAATATTCATTTTTTAACAATAAATGAAGAGAGTTTCTAAGGAATCAATGTTGTCACCACTAAATTATGAAAGTGCCTTGTGTGCCATTTTATTTTCTGAAAATAAAAGACTATATTGCTTTGCAAGGTGGGGGGGGGGGGCTTGAAAGAAATCCTACCAGCTGCAATTGCCCCAAACAAATTTACACTGATAGAACCTAAAGGAACCTAAATACCCACCCTAAAGACTGAAAAGCTTGAGTAACAAATTTGAGATGAATCGCAATCATTGAGATATCTGCAGAGTACACTGAAAAATGCAAATTGGGGAATTTTCTGTTCCTTTCATGCTGTTACTTTGCTGGATATTTTTAAATAATTTCTTTCCACGTCATCAGAGAGTCGGTGACCAACAAAACATTGGTATAGACATGTCCTCAGACGGGGGATATATGATCCTCTGCCTGGGTCATATTTTCATATAACACATATAATGCATTGTGCACACACATATATATATATTGGTGATGTAACCCCCTCCCCCTTCCACCAACCCATCCCTCGCTATCTTTGCACCTGCAACAAAATAATCTGAACCTACATGTATGCTGGGTGATAGAGGTTATTTCCATGTGCAATGTGTTTCAAACTTGAAGCTTTCACCCGTTTTTTTTTTTCATCCAAACCTGCTAAATTCCTCTTAAACAGTGCTAAAAACATGCTCCTGTAAATTTATACCCAACACTGCTGACAAAAGTGTTATTTATATGCTTTCAATATGCATTATCAATCCACATCGCAGGATAATAACTTTCCACTCTACAGCAACATCCAGGGCGGGCACTTTCCACTTTTCTGCAAATGCCTAAGTATAATCTTTCGTAGAGTGACGAAGGATTACTGAAACATACATTACGCAGATAATACCGATAGACACCGCACTTGATGGCTTTACAATGCTCAAAATCCTTCAAATCGCACTGCAGCTGCACAGACGACATGATATCCATGCCGACCGCCATATTGAACACTACCCCAGTTTTTTATAGCGCCCTCTGTCGGTGACAGGTAGAAAATGGATAATTACTTTGACAATGTGGGCGCGGCACCTGTGCGCTGCCTGATCCTAAATTTCCTCCAACATCAATTATGGGTGTCACCAAAGGGTTGATCCACCCTTCCCAATGCATAAAGACTTTAAAAAAATATTTTGCAAGGTCAAAACAGAATCTAATCCAAAATGTGAAATGATGAAATGCAATATAACACTCAAACTGTTCAGTGTAGGTTTATCTCAAATTGAAGAATTTTGCATATATTTGACCGCCCCCAAAAAAAAATTGAAAAGAGCTGACAAAAATTTTATTTTTTGCCCTTGTACAATAGTTTATCAATTACATTTTGTCCAAATTTGGTGACCGTCAGCCCTGCACTAATTGAGATACAGCTTACTTTGTACATGACTGTTTTTCATATGAAGCTGATACCTATTTTTCTAACGCCTATATATCTGCAATAAATGCTTATACAGCATTTATTTTTATTTCATCATGTGGAGCAGATCACGTTCTTTCTTTTGATGTATAACTCGACAATAAACGATGATGTTTAAGGGCAGAGCCGCGGTTGTAACTATACCCCCAAAACATCTGTAATTTACCCTCCCAAATTAGTAAAAAAGTACACTTTCAGCCGAAAATTACAAATGCCCCGTACTCGGTCACTGTGGGATTATAGATCGAACTACTCTATCATGTGATATGGTACCAGGTGGGGATCCAATGGCCAAGATTTGAACTTAATTCGCTGACCCCTCACCTTGTCGATTTTTCAAGATTTTGCATGGTCTTCTCGCGGACTGACACTTAAGTTCATTCTTTCACCAATAGTGATTGTTAGGCAGGGTCTTTCTTTGTGATGCATTGCTTGACCTCTGTGACCTCTACTTCCGGTCAAACAGGAAGTAGCTCCTCATTTAAAAGTGGTAAGAGCTATGATCATGATTCTTTCACCAATAGGCAATGTTAGGCAAGGTCTTTCATTTGTTACACATTGCTTGACCTCTATGACCTCTACTTCCGGTCAAACAGGAAGTAACTCCTCATTTAAAAGTGGTAAGAGCTATGATCCTGATTCTTTCACCAATAGACAATGTTAGGCAAGGTCTTTCATTTGTGACACATTGCTTGACCTCTGTGACCTCTACTTCCGGTCAAACAGGAAGTAGCTCCTCATTTAAAATTGATAAGAGCTATGATCTTGATTCTTTCACCAATAGACAATGTTAGGCAAGGTCTTTCATTTGCGACACAATGCTTGACCTCTGTGACCTCTACTTCCGGTCAAACAGGAAGTAGCTCCTCATTTAAAATTGATAAGAGCTATGATCTTGATTCTTTCACCAATAGACAATGTTAGGCAAGGTCTTTCATTTGCGACACAATGCTTGATCTGTGTGACCTCTACTTCCGGTCAAACAGGAAGTAGCTCCTCATTTAAAAGTGGTAAGAGCTAGGATCATGATTCTTTCACCAAATATCAGTGTAAGGCTAGCTCTTTCTTTGTGACACATTGTTTGACCTCTGTGACCTCTACTTCCGATCAAACAGGAAGTAGCTCCTAATTTAAAAGTGGTAAGGGCTAGGATCATGATTCTTTTGTCGAAAGTCGATGTTAGGCAAGGTCATTCTTTATGACACAAATACGACCAATTCATGTGAGTTTATGATTAAAGGTGCACACTTCAAATGTATAAAACATGAGATCATAATCAACTGTCTTTTTGTGTGTATAAGGTTATGACAATTTTTTCAATAAAAACGGAAACGGAAAAGCCTTGTGTTCTGTTTTCAACAGACACAATCTCTAGTTTTTGGCTTTTTCGATTTCAATCGGAAAAGGTATTGTTTTTGTTCTGATTTTTGGCTTTTCCATGTTCAATGGAAAAGGTATTGTTTTTGTTCTGATTTTTTTTTTTTCTTCTTCTTCTTCTTGTCGTTTGAATTCCCATAGACAAAGCACAGGTGCATTCTCGACCCCACTTTTGCCATTTTTAAACAGCCGATCTTAACCAAACTTGGTCAAAACAAAGTCCCAATAGAGTTTATGTGCGCCGAAACTTTTCGTCATCATGACGTCATCAGGTGTCACGTGACAGTGTCTTAAAGGGGCAAACTTCAGACATCAATTATGAACGAACCCTAAGTCCGATTGAGTTACAACTTGGTATGTATCTAAGTCGGGAAGTGTTATATCGAAAAATTGCAATGACGTCATCATGACGTCACTCCTTGATTTTTTATGATTTATTGAAATTTTGGGTCATTAAAGTTCTTTTAACGATATCTAGTAAACGAAACAAGATATCTTTAAATTTCTTTTTGATAATTCTTCAGCATACACCATAGATGAACACTGCATAGACAAAAATTCGGTGACGTCATCATGACGTCATAAAAAATGCGATTTTTATAACACGTAGTAGGAACGGCCGATCGCCTTGAAAATTGGTACATTGGTGAATTGGAGGTTCGGGATTGTAATTATGAAGTTACGTCAAGACAGCGTCATTTTTTTTTTTTTTATGAATTTTTCGACAGTTGTATGGTGTGAGAATGTACGAATTGTAAAGTGCGCCCTCATGTGACTATGCAAAAAGTGATCGTTATTATGAAATTACGTTAGTTTGACGTCATCGCTAATTGACTTGTTATGATTTTTTACTTATCTTTGTCACCCAAATCCCATACAATGCGTTTTTCAACAGTTTATGTGGTGAGAATGTACGAATTGTAAAGTGCGCCCTTATGTGACTATGCATAAGTTACATCAAAATTGCAAAAAAATGTGAAAACCAACGCCCGATGTCGTTTTAAACCCCTGTGGGCCTATAATTAATTATACAAGAATTTTTCGACTGTTGTATGGTGTGAGAACGTACGAATTGCAAAGTGCGCCCTCATGTGACTATGCATACGTTATAATACACATGCATTATTTGTGGAATGTATTGCCAAATCTGTATTAATAATATACATGTAGTTTATAATGCCACGATGAGTTGTTATTATTATGAAAGGCGAGGAGAATTAAATATTCCGTTCCGATTTATGATTCATCATCTGAGCGCAAAAAGCAGAAAATCAACAACGACCATTTTTGATACTGAATTTGGACAATGATTGAATCAGTTTCACATCTTATTTCTTTTTGGTTTGCATCATATAATTTTAAGCACAGTGATATTATTCTGATACGAAACCCCAAAACAACAGTAATACAAGAAATTTATTTTCTTTTCAATTTTTTTGTAAATGACTTTTTTGTTTTATTGCAAAACTCAGATTATATTACCACTTTCAATTATTACAATTAACAAGAATATACGTTTTTTCTACCATTTTGGATACTGAATTTGGACAATGACTGAATCAGTTTCACATCTTATTTCTTTTTGGTTTGCATCATATAATTTTAAGCACAGTGATATTATTCAGATACGAAACCCCAAAACAACAGTAATACAAGAAATTTATATTCTTTCCATTTTTTTGTAATTGATTTTTTAATGCAAAACTTATATTAATTACCACTTTCAATTATCACAAACAACAAGAATATAAGTTTTTTCTAAACCATGGCTCAGAAGGACTGCATAAACAATGTGTCTGGAGAACACAGAGGAATTCACATTGAATTTAATTCATTGGTAAGCTAGCTTTCTTCTTAAAACTTTAGACGGATGATATTTGTGACACTTGACACAAGAATCATAGTTGTACATTTAAAGGGAGCATGTAGGATTTGCAAGGCCTCCAAAACAAATTATTGAGTTTGAGACAGGAAATGGACAGTGCAAACAGTCACCATGGGAAATCTCGGTTCATCATATGCTGGGTTTTTTTTTCAAGGAAATCAATATTTAGTGTTTTTTCCGAAGATTGTTCGTCCGAATGATTTTTGGAACAAACATAAAGGATGCCCATAAAGGATGCCCACATTTGAGTTGTTTTAGGTATGAAGATGGTGCTGGTAGAAACATACATTTAAAGGGAGCATATAGGATTTGCAAGGCCTCCCCAAAAAATGTATTGAGTTTGAGACAGAAAATGGACTTAACAGTTCGCAAACAGTCCAAACAGTCACAATAGGAAATCTTGGTTCATCAGATGCTGGGTTTTTCAAGCAAATCAAGATTTAGTGTCTTTTTCCAAAGATCGTTCATCAGAACGATTTTTGGAACAAAAGTAAACTATTCTTCATGTTTTATAAGAAAAATTGAGTCGGGTTTTTGCTACTTTCTCGTGACTCAGATGTCCGATTGAGCTCAAATTTTCACAGGTTTATTATTTCCTGTGACCTTTATCAATCATGTATTGTACCTTTAAAATATTTCAACCTGAAATGCTGTATTTATCCAGACATTAGTCAAACAAAGACCGAAAACACTTATGATCTCGGGGTAAGATCAAAACCATTCTTCATGTTTTATAAGAAAAATTTGTTGGGTTTTCGGTATTTTCAGATGTTTTAGTTTCAGACTCAGATGTCCAATTGAGCTAAAATTCAACAGGTTTATTGTTTTCATGTACCTGTTTGATCAGACAAAGTATGAGTGCCGTCCTGTGACTTTTACCAATAATGTATTGTACCTTTTAGATTTACATTTTGTTTTCAAGAATAATTATGGCTTCCAAACGTGACTACAAATTGGCCATGTTTTGACATATCCTGCTTAGTGTATCAGTCACTAGCCTGATCACAATTTGACCGCGCAGTGAAGAATGGTCATGTGTTGACATGTCCCTGCTCAGTGTATCAGTCACTAGCCTGATGACAATTTGACCGCGCAGTGAAGAATGATCATGTGTTGACATGTCGCTGCTGAGTGTATCAGTCACTATCATGATGACATGTTGACCACACAGTGAAGAATGGTCATGTGTTGACATGTCCCTGCTGAGTGTATCAGTCACTATCATGATGACATGTTGACCACACAGTGAAGAATGGTCATGTGTTGACATGTCGCTGCTGAGTGTATCAGTCACTATCATGATGACATGTTGACCACACAGTGAAGAATGGTCATGTGTTGACATGTCCCTGCTGAGTGTATCAGTCACTATCATGATGACATGTTGACCACACAGTGAAGAATGATCATGTGTTGACATGTCGCTGCTGAGTGTATCAGTCACTATCATGATGACATGTTGACCACACAGTGAAGAATGGTCATGTGTTGACATGTCGCTGCTGAGTGTATCAGTCACTATCATGATGACATGTTGACCACACAGTGAAGAATGATCATGTGTTGACATGTCGCTGCTGAGTGTATCAGTCACTATCATGATGACATGTTGACCACACAGTGAAGAATGGTCATGTGTTGACATGTCGCTGCTGAGTGTATCAGTCACTATCGTGATCACATGTTGACCACACAGTGAAGAATGATCATGTGTTGACATGTCCCTGCTGAGTGTATCAGTCACTATCGTGATCACATGTTGACCACACAGTGAAGAATGATCATGTGTTGACATGTCTCTGCTGAGTGGATCAGTCACTATCACGATGACATGTTGACCACACAGTGAAGAATGGCGATGTGTTGACATGTCCCTGCTGAGTGCATCAGTCACTATCATGATGACATGTTGACCACACAGTGAAGAATGGTCATGTGTTGACATGTCCCTGCTGAGTGTATCAGTCACTATCATGATGACATGTTGACCACACAGTGAAGAATGGTCATGTGTTGACATGTCGCTGGTGAGTGTATCAGTCACTATCATGATGACATGTTGACCATGCAGTGAAGAATGGTCATGTGTTGACATGTCCCTGCTGAGTGTATCAGTCACTATCCTGATGACAAATTGACCACACAGTGAAGAATGGTCATGTGTTGACATGTCACTGCTGAGTGTATCAGTCAATATCCTGATGACAAATTCACCACACAGTGAAGAATGGTCATGTCGCTGCTGAGTGTATCAGTCACTATCGCGATGATAAATTGACCACACAGTGAAGAATGGTCATGTGTTGACATGTCGCTGGTGAGTGTATCAGTCACTATCGTGATCACATGTTGACCATGCAGTGAAGAATGGTCATGTGTTGACATGTCCCTGCTGAGTGTATCAGTCACTATCATGATGACATGTTGACCATGCAGTGAAGAATGGTCATGTGTTGACATGTCCTGGTGAGTAATCACAGTTAATGAAGAGAATATTGGTACTGATGTATTAACAAGCAGACAATTGAGGAAAACAAATTTTTAGTAAATGACATTTTGTTTTCAATTGTTTTACAGCAATTCTTTTGTAATATTGATACAAGTCATTATTAACTGCTGCAAACTGCTCATCAGCCAAAATGACCTGAAATATATGAAATGATTGGAGTTGGGAGGGCCTGACTCATTTCGATCCTAGCAGATTCTTTCTCAAAGGGTAAAATAATTTTGTTACATTGATTATTTCAATAAAGGTCAACAGAGAGGCCCTATTCTTACAAAACATGAACCATTAACAGCCAACATACCTGGAAGTATTATGTCCTTTGTAAGAGTATCAGCCACAGCCAAGATAGATGACCATGCAATTGAGAGTAGTCATGGGTTGACATCACCCTGCTGAGTGTGTCAGTCACTGTGTATCCCGATGACTAGATGACCATCTGGTGAGTAGTTGCCATGGTTTGACATGGCCGGCAGTGACCATGCATGGTTTGATGGCTCTGCTGAGGGTCATTGTGATGACCACATGATGATTGTGCATGGTTTGACATACATCTGTGAAATATATTAAAATAAACGTTCATTCGTTCAAATAACCATTATTGATGCTAAACTGTGTCCAACCTATCAGTATTGTAACCTCATTTAAGGGACAATGCAAGCTCTAAATATACATGCGCTTTATATTTATAGTTTGATTTAATTCCCTGACATGTATGACAACCTCTGTAAAATGCATATCATAGTGATACAAACACCTTATTATATATCATAACTTCTTTCAATTCCATGTTCAACTCGTATATCTAAACCTCTAAATATGTTCATCTTTAAATACCAATTCATTGATAACAATTTGCATAGAAAACATCACATATTGATATAAGCACCTTACTATGTATTCATTGTATTGCCTTACTATGTATTCTTTCAATTTGATGTTCAAATCAATGCATATCTCTTGATAAATAAGTCTCATGGTAAAAGTCAATCACATTTTCATTTTCATCTTTAAATAACATTTCTAGTAAATTGATTTACATAGAAAACATCACATATTGATACAAACACCTTCATGATAACTGTAATAAGTAGGAGTTACAGTTGCACATATTGATTCTATATTTCTTACATATACATGATCAATCAATGTCCCATTCTCTGTTGTTGCATCTGTCACACATTGTTTATATCCATGCTCACACATTAATTTCTCAATTTGTGAATGCTGTTTGAAAATATCTTCATTAAAATCACCAATTACAATACATCTGTTAGATAGTTTATGAAGTTCATGAAGTAAATGTTTCATGTTGGTAATAAACTCAATCATGGAATATGATGCTGGACGATAAATTGTTACCACAGAATATGACACTTCACAAATTACTTGTATTGCAATATACTCCAAGTTGTGTACAGGTAAGATCAGTCTACTGAATGTCTTGTTCCTTCTACCATACACAGCAACACCTCCATGGCACTGTTTGCTTAACATCTGAGTAACACTGCATGAATTGTCATATGAAGCGCTTCTGACCTGATTGTAGCATTTGAAATCATTTAATTCTGTCTCACAGTCAAACGCATCTTCATTCCATGTTTCCGTCAGACAAATGAAATCTGCTGACATCATATCAATATTACATTCTAGGTCTGTAAAGTGTTCTTGTAATCCTTGGATATTATGCATCATTATTACAGTGCCATTTGATGGTAATGTTCTTACATTAAATTCTTCAATAAATTGCATCATATTACTCAATGAATCCTTCACTGCTTTATTGCAATAAACAAACTTTTCATTAAACCCTTCAATCACAAGTCCATTTAGAGATGTTACTCTGCTTAGTGCAACATATGCTTGACCTGGTGAAAATGTCCGTTCAAGAGATACCACTGCTCTGTCTGTAGTCACTCCTTGTACTTTATGTACTGTACAGGCCCATGCTAATTTCAATGGAAATTGTCGTCTTATCCACTGTTTGCTTATATATTCTTCTTCCCTTTGAATTCTAATAAACCCATCATTTGTTGCACTTTTCCTTTTCACTTTGGATCCAACACTTTTACTATCAAATACAACATGAATGTATTCAGGGGTAGATTCATCATGTGACAGAATGATTTCACAAACAGTTCCAAGTACTCCATTAACAAGTCCATCAGAAACATCAAGATTTTTAGACAGCATTACTCTAGCACCAGTACCTAGCCACAATGATTCAGGCAAAGTTGTATGCATTGATTTCTTGGGTATTTTCTTTAGGTTTGTCTTTTTATGGGAATCTTTCTGAAAGTCATTTGCTAAAATACAGAAATAATCACTGCACTTTGCAAACAGTATCTTCTGATTGTATTCATCAACCTGTTTATTACATGGAAATATATGTAAAGCATCATCCCACTCTTCTCCAGTTTCTCGTGATTGTAACATTGCTACATCTTCATTCAATAACTTATCCTGCTTAGCTCTGACACGTATTCGATTCAAAGTTTCAGCAAACTGCATATCATTTTTTTGTCTCATAATTTCTCTCAACTCTACTTTCTTAAAACAATCATTCCACAGATCTACTGCAATATCTCTCTGATACAATGATTTCCCCTTGACTGGAGGTAGTTGATAAAAATCACCAACAGCTAAAATGCTCACTTTTCCAAATGGCTTGTGATCATGCGTTTGCTTAATCTGACGCAGACGTCCATGAATATAACACAACATTTTATGATCAACCATTGATATTTCATCAATAATAACAATCTGAAGATCTTGTAATTCATTCCTCAAAGTATTCAATTTGTCCTCACCAAGTGGTTGATATGGCAAACGTGCATCAGTGGGTATTGACAGAGCACTGTGAATTGTACTTCCATTGATATTAAAAGCAGCTACTCCAGTAGGTGCAGTTATCATTACAGACACATTATCAGGATTATTAACCATTCTTGTAAAGAGTCTTGTTGCTTCATAATGTATTGATTTAACCAAATGACTTTTCCCAGTTCCAGCTCCACCAGTGATAAACACATGAAATGGTTCAGGGTTTTTGCCTTGTACCTTCTTCAAACACCAGTCTCGAATCTTATTAAACACTTCCCTTTGCTGTGCATTCAATGACCTCAATAAACTTAGTGCATCTTGCTTTGATATTTTCACTGAATGTGGCTCAATATTACACACTTTGTCTTTCTTGTCAAGTTGTAGGTCAGGAATATTCAAATCATCATCTTCTGATAATACTGGCTCACGTTCTGCTTCACATTCCAGTCTTTCTTGCTCAGATATTGGGGAAATCAAAGCCCATGCATCTTCCTGCATACCATGTTGATCTACATATTGTTTAGCTGCTTCAAGAGCCTCAGCATTCTTCTCATATCTAGACCGATTACTTTCAACAACAACACTTACAGATTTCATTTGATTATTTACACAAACAGAACCATTCCTATAAAATTGTTCATAATTATCAAACTGTGGTGGCTTCAGTTGAGCATCAACACGATATGGAAGAAACAATTGCAATATACTGTGGTAATATTTCTCAGGATATTTAGTTACTGAAAACCTTGGATATCTTATGACTGCTGGTTCAGTTCTTGTACGTTTCTGTATGTGGCCCAAACCATGTTTCAATGTATATAATGGTGACTTTCTTGATCTATTAGACATACCTCCATTATAAATAATTCTGTACTTTGAACAAAATTTTGCCAGACACATATCGTCAAATTCATCAATATCTGGCCTTGCTTTATAACGATCAACTCTACTAGTCATGAAAATATCATCATCATCTTCACATTTGCTCTGAATTACACTCAATGGCAAACTCATTCGAACAGGATTTTCACCTACAGGAATAAACTCAACCTTTCTAGAACCCTCTTTCAACCTCAGACCACAAACTCGAAAGACTGCTTCCTGAGCTGATAATTCTCTATTGTGCAAATACACACATCCAATTTCCTTCATACTCTGTCTAGCATCTAAATTCCCCTTTTTGGCCTCATTCTGTGCATTTGCTAACAGATGTCCCAATTCTCGTTCTGATTTTGACATGTATGACACTACGTATGCTGCACAGGCATATGCATCAGTGATATATTGAATATCCATATTAGCATTCCAGGCTCTTATTAAATCAGGATTATACAGATTCACCCATACATCTTGAGGCTCCCTTTTTAGAATAATAGTAGACTTCCTGCTTAAAACATCATTAGCCTTTTCAAAATCAGACTGTGTAATATTAATGCTTTGGAATAATTCAGATGTTGACATGTGTTGGTTCTTCTCATCCTGGATTGCATTCCATACTGATTGCAATAATTCCTTGGCTGCTGTACGTTTCTTTTCATCATTACTAATGGATGTACTTTCTTCATGATTATATCCATCATCCTCACTTTCTTTATCATTAAAATCATCAGCTGGATCACAACTGGCAATAAATGTTCTATTAGATGGGGGTCTTGGAAAATAAAATCTACATTCAGAACCCTTCTTCTTACAAGACTTTGTATGTTTCCTACTATGTTGCTGTACATGACTGATTATTTCATTCAATTCTTCATCTTCTTCCTGTGTTGGTAACTTGCAACTGATATATTCATCAATAAATTTTATTATGTCAGCATCATCATCTTCTTCCAATTTTGGAGCATTCTCAATCCAAAACAAACAATGTGTGTGTGGAGAACCTCTTTGCTGAAATTCTACTCGGTAAAAATAGTCCTTGACTCTTCCAATTGGTGCTGCACTTGACATGATAACATCTTTCAAAAATGTGTGAAATCGATTCTCAAACATTCTAGCAACAGTCACTGGATTGCTTCGTAATACTGTACACTTATCATTCCAATCCAAGTCATCAATATTTCTGAAATCTCCTTGTTGTCTCAATATTGTATTTATGACTTCAGGCCATCTCATATCAGCAGCAGAAAATGAGCAAAACCATGTTGGTATTCCAAGTTGTCTAATCATAGCCATGACATCTCTCTGAGTTGATTGCCAATATGACGGTGTACCTCTAATTGGTTTCAAAAATCTATACCCACTATCAGACTGTAAAATATCATTCAATTGATCTCTATTCTTAATCATGCTAGAATTCACACTTTGACCATAATGCATTTTCCCTGAACTTTGACGCATAGCAATTGATACACCAGACATCACTTTTTCAATTTCTGATAAATACTGGGCATAAAAGATATACTGAGTACATTTGGCAAATCTGTTATCTGCATTCATCAACCTATTATGAAAATATCTCAAGCGTGTCAGCTTTCCATCACGTTTATCATCAAATATAGGTGAGCCTACTGGGAATAATGCTGGAAAACATTTGGCCTCATTACCTTTCTCCATTAACACTCTAACTGGATTGTTTCCTTCACAAGGTGCAACACAAAGTACATCATCAAAATATTGATCAAGCACTTCTTGTCCAATATCTATAGGCTGTAGACATGTATCAAGTGGAATGCCACACAAACGATCTTCATCTGTTTCTTCATCACTTACACTGGAATCATCACTATCATGTATTACTTCATCTTCATGTTCCTCATCATTCACGTCATCTAACAGGGGATCATTCCAATCACAATTGATTTCAATATCTTTGTACCATACATTGTTTTCCTTAAGATATCTTAATGCATTTTCCACATGTTCCCTAGTCACAAATTGATATTGATAATATCCTTTGTAAGATAATTTCCTCTTCAGCTTGATTCTAATCAATTGATTTTCATTTCTACATCTTGGCAATGCTGTTACAGCATCTGTAATGTTAGATGGTACACATACAACTGGTCCGTGGACTCCATTTTGACCTCCCTTTGGCAGTGCTATAAGTTTCATGAATGGTACATTAATTGCAATGAGATGCTCCTCTAATATATTCAAACAATTCAATTCCTGTGGAATGTCTATCAATTCTAAATTATTTGTACATGCTTCTACTGGTATTTTCTTCTGTAGTAATGTCCTATGACATGTGTAACATATCCACAATCTAGACCTGCTAGATTTTGATACAAGACATTCATTTCCACACTCTTTTGTACATATACATGTATGTAAATATTTCTCAGATATACAACTGATAATCCTGTATTTCTCTTTATTGCATTTAATAACTTGTCTTTTAAACAAAAGTTTACAACAGACTGCACAAACATACTCAGGTCCTGGTGATACTTCTTTCTTCCAGTTTGTGATAACATTCCTCAAGTTGCGTGCATGTTGATTTCTTTTCTTTTTTTGTCTTATATTCCTCTGTTTTATTTTCTTACGATAATTTGCATCTTGGCGATACTTATATTTCAGATTTTTTATCAAATTCACTCTGTACAAATGATTACTCCAATACTTTTTCTTTATAGAGTTAATGACAGCATTTCGGTATACTTGATTACTATGATACATTTTCTTTGCACGGTTAATTATTTTCTGTCTATATGCAGCATTTATATTATACTTTGCTTTAATTCTATTAATCTTTTTTTGTCTAAAGCAATTATCTTCATGGTACTTTCTTTTCTCACTATTAATCTTTCTTTGTCTGTGTACACTATCGTCATGATACTTCTTCATTGATTTTTTAATTTTTGTCTTCTTATACAAAGCATTCTGTTGATATTTTGACTTTAACAATTCCTTCTTCTTTTCACAATTTTCTGCATATTTTTTCCTCTCATATTTAAGAACATTCTTTCTGAAATCCTTACAATCAGCATATTTCTGTCTTTTTGCATAATTCTGTCTTTCCTTGTATGCATTGGTCTTTTCTACAACTTTTGCATTTCTTTTATTGTATCTTTCTCTTGCTTTCTCTCTGCTTATTTTCCGTTTCAATCTCACATTTACATGAGTACGCCTCTTTCGCTTTACCTGAGAATGCTTTGGCTTATCTTCTTTTCTATCATCACATTGACTTACATGAACATTACTGACTGGGTCTCTAGTACAGGTACTTTCAGACATCAAATCTCTGTTACCGTAGTTTTCATTACTGTCAGCATGATTACTTGGAAGAAGTTCATGAACATTCATGACTAAATCATAATGAACTTCATTTCTATGATACAAATAAATTCCACAATCTGATAATCTGTCAGTATTGGTGAATGAACGTGAAAACACATACCACCTACTTGCATCACTATATGTGTAAATATCAACACCCAACATGTCAGCCATTGCTATGATTTCTACCTCTGTTGCCCATGTTCCACTATGAAACAGCCTCTGCCTAGCCACATAATCTTCCACTGTACAAAAACCTTCTCTTAAAAAACAGTTAAATTTATCAGCATATTTCAACAAGTGATCTATAACTATTGTTCTGACATGCATATGATTTCTTTCTGTTCCAGATATAGCACATGAAATAGCTCTGAAGAAACAGTTGCCATCACCTTTGATCCTCTTTATTCTGTCTGGACTTCCCATGTTTTCACATCTTCTAGCACTCCCATCAACATCTAGAGATACCCTTCTCAATCCAAATTTCTCACACAATTGGTTTTTACTTTCATTACTTAGTAACATAAATCTTAATTTGGCAGGTTCTATAACTTCCACTATTTCTACATCATCACTAATGTTGCTACTGCTTATGACATGCACATCATCATTTTCCTGCACTTCATTTGATTTTGATACCTCATGTAAACATTCAGATTCTACATCTTTAACATTACATTCGGTGCAAACACGTTCACTATTGTCTTTACAAATATTCAGCTCATTATTAATCTGAACATTGACTCCTGTAATTTCAAACTGCTCAGAATCAGACACATTCATAGAATTTCCAAGTTCAATACAATAACTGTACACACCTTGCCATGAAGCTACACGTTTCAGAAAACTTCTGCCGTTACAGTCTTGTCTGCCATTATGATTTCTAGAATGTGAATCAAAAATATAATACATTCCATCTTGAGCAATGACTGAAAATGTGTTCATATGGAAACAGATAAAACATGCTGTATACTTGTGAAGTGTCTGCTGCAGAGCATTATTCAGTGAAATCATATTGAAATCTGACAGATTTGCATTTTCTCCAAAGGTACCAGACACAGCTTCATGGAATTGAACACAGAAATGCTGACTGAAAACATCTATTTCCTCTGGCAACTCACTGATCAACAAATAGTCATTCACTACTGTAGAACTATGAGATAAAAAACCATACAATTCATTTCCAGTATTCAAGACAAAGTCCATTTCATTAGAGCACCATTCATCTAACTTCTTAATCCTGCTATACAGTATAGCACACAGACTATTAGCAACACACTGTTTACCAGTATTATTTCCAAATCTAAAATCACCTTGATGGAAACTACCCTGAACAATCATGTTATCTGATGCACTTACAACTCCACTATTTCCACTGTCTTCATATGTATCACTTTGCATGTTCTTTTGCTTCTTTATGTCCTGCTGAATGTTACCACATTTAGTGCTTTTATTACTGTCATTACATTTGACCTTTGGCATCTTCTCATCTCCCTGCTTATTACTATGGGGTGTCACTGATCTCTTTCTACTTCTCAGTGCATACTTGGTATTTTGCTCCACTCTACATGATTCATCCTGATCACTCTTTGAACATTGTTTTGATTTTTCATCACTTCTGCAAGTTTTACCATGATTAGATTTCTCATTACCATCTGTCAAAGATACACCCTCAGCATCTTGTTTGACTTCATTAGATTGCACTGATTTCTTTCTATTCCTTAATGTATATCCTCCTGATTGCTCTGGCACTGTTTGCTTCTGGTCACCACATGCATATATACCTTCAACATTTCTGTTCATTGCCTGTCTGTCAAAATTCTCTTCCGTTTGTTCGTCAACATCCTCTTCAGAACTAGTCAACATCACATCAAACACAGTCAAATCTGCAGAAATATCAGAACAGTCATACAAATATTTACAGTAGTTACTCCCTCGACATTTGCAACATATCCATACAATTGACTTGTTTAGCAACACATCATTTCCAATACAACTTGTCACTCCCATACACTCTACATGATACTGTAGCGAAACAGTGTGCTTGTTATTAGTTATTATAATGAGCTAGTTGAAACAGCGCCCCCAGCGGTTGGCTGTGGGAGCGCGCGTGAACGGGGAGTTCACACCGGGACGTCGAAGGGAACAGACACGTGTTTCGTAAGTTCCGATTGGAGTGGGGAGTCGCGGTACAGGAGCTGTCGAGCTGTTTATGTAAGTGCATAACTGCGGGGTTTTGGAAACCATAGGGGATTGGGAGCTGGGGACGCACGAGGGATCTGTTGATTATTCTCCGGGGGAATTTGGTCTGTGTGCTGGCTCGGGATCTCGGGCGGTTTGTACTTAGTTGTGGGACAGTAGGGCTGGTCGTGTTCCAGCTGCTTGTACCGTTGACGTCCACACTCGCCACGTATAGGTGCTACTTACTTATTGTCCATTATAATTGATTATTTGATTAAGGAGTTTCTTGCCAATTATTCAGAGAAGATCAGTAATTAAAGCATTGATTGCATATTGAATTCAGAGATTGCAATTGTCCGCCTGATTCACTACTCTGTCGTGTCACATCCTTAGGGAAGTTCCCTTAAGTCTGTTCCTTAAGTCAGTCCCTTAAGTCCGTCCCTGAGTGAGATCCTCAAGGAGACTGAGCAGCACGTGTCGGCGGCATACGGCACTCCAAACGGACCCGCCACCAAAGTCTACCTGGACAGCCGCTCGTCTGGGCTTACCGAAGGGTTGGTCGGGAGGCCGGATCGACCTTGGCGACAGAGTCGGTCGGCGCCACATTGGTGTCAGAAGTGGGATTGAAACGTGCATCAGTAAATCTGGAAATTAACTTAAGGGATGGAACCACTGGACAGGGTTCAGATAGAGGAAGAGCTTGCCGCCTTAAGGATGGACGTACAAGGGGCGGAAGAATTACTTCGGGGTTCAATCCGGGAAAGGAAACGTCTTAAGGACGAAGTGGAAAATATGAGAGAGGAGTTGCTGGAATCAAGGCGAAGGGAATTTGATGTTTCAGTGGGAATGTCAACGCCGCAGTTATTTTCGGCAACACCTAGGCTGTCACCGTTAGGAACAGTGCCAGCGACACCGGCAAATACGTCGGCGACCTCTACGAGTAGAGGGGATTGTCCAACTTGGACGAGTAAACATGAGGTGCCTGCAGGAGCAGACCTCAGGGAGCCAGTCAAGGAAGACGTGGCTGATCCAATTAAGCTGAAGTTGAAGAAACCGAACATCTGTCCGGAAAGATTCAACGGCAAAGTGCCATGGAAGGATTACAAGGCACACTTCATGGCCTGTCGAGTGGCCAATGAATGGAATGAGGAGCAAGCAAAGGTTTTCCTTGCTGCAAGCCTTCAGGGGCCAGCCTTAAGTGTGTTGGGCTGCCAGACGGAGGGAAAGAGATATTCCTTCCAGGATTTGATTCGTTCGTTGGACCAGAGGTTTGGTCCAGGCCAACAGGCGGAGTACCACTTGATGGAACTGCGACATCGCCGCCAAAAAGAAAAAGAGACTCTACAAGAGTTGGGGCAGAGTATAATGGAACTCTCTGCGTTAGCCTACCCTGAGTTTTCAGAGGAAGGAAGGGATCGGTTGGCAAGAGGACATTTCATGGACTCAGTGGCCGGCAGAGAGATAAGGGAAGCAATTTTCAGGGCAAGGCCAAGTACCCTGAAGGATTCAATCGAAGCAGCCCTTGCTGCTGAGAGTTATCTGAAGATTGAGGAGCAGAGAGCTGCCGACAGGGCAAAGAAGTATGTGAGGATGGTTCAGGAGCCTACTGTGGAAGACACTGGAAGGGCTCCGGTAAACCAGACAGCTGTAGATCAAGCTATCCAGCAGATAATTGCTCGGTTGGGAGAGCATACTCCAACCAGAGACAAGAACACGATGAGACCGTCTGCAGGCAGGGAATGGGGTACCGAAGAAGTGTGCTACAACTGCAGACAGAAGGGTCACTTTGCAAGAGACTGCAGGGAGGAAAAGGTCAGGCGACCAAAGAAGTCGGGAAACGACAGTCAGTCGTCTCAGGGACCCGTGAGCCGGCTGGAACAAGTACAGGGTCAAGAGAATCAGGGAAAACCCACCTTCAAGGCGGGAGCGGAGTAATCGACCGCAGAAGGGATCAACAATTACACGAAGGAGAAACCCTTGAGGGAGCAACCTCGGGTTTCAAGAAGGATTTACCTACCCTTCAGGTGCCAACTTTAAGACAGAACCAAGGCAGTGGACTATTTATACCAGCGTTGATCAGGGGTTTGAAGGTGAACATGTTGGTCGACACAGGGGCTACCAACACCCTACTTTCTTCAGCGACTTACTTCAGGATTCCACAGGAGAGAAGACCTCAGTTGAAAACTGAAGGCATCGAGGTACATGGAGCAGATGGAACCTTAATCAAAACAATGGGGACTGCCACGGTAGAAGTCCAGGTAGGGAGATCAGTGAGCACAGTGTGTGTTGTATTGGCGCAACTGGATGTCGAGGGGATCCTCGGCATGGATTTTTTACTGCCAACCAATGGAAGGCTGGATTTTAAGGACTTGACGTTCACTGTGAACGGCGAGCGCATCAAGTGTGCTGACAAGCAAGGGGCGGATTTTTGTGCCAGAGTGGTAGTTCAGGAAACAACTTTGGTGCCGCCTGGACACGAGGCCCTCGTGTTGGGCCGAGTTACTACCGAAGTAGCGGGACTAGGGATACTGGAGTCGGCAGGTGAAGGCGAACTTATGAGCAGAGGTCTGGTGGTGGCAAGGCTACTAGTTAAACCAGAGGAAGGGAGATTGCCAATCCGGGTGTTTAATCCAGGACGGCGGGAGTGCGTAGTGAAGGCAGGAAGTGTGGCGGGATTTCTTACAAAAGTCCAGGAAGGGGACGTGGAAGAACAGAACTACTCAGGAGGAAAACAACCGCAGGAATTACCAGATTACTTAAGGGACCTATACTTAAGGAGTATCGAAGGGGTTGACCCAGAATTTCATGTACAGATAGCAGGACTGTTGATCGAGCACAAGGAGGTTTTTTCAAGGGACGGGAATGACATTGGACACACTGACTTAATAAAGCATACAATAGAGACTGGGAACGCAAGACCAAGACGTGAGAGGCCACGGAGGTTCCCTGCAGCAGAGCAGGAGGAAATAGGTAGACAAGTTGAGAACCTACTTAAGGAAGGGCGTATTGAACCTTCAAGTAGCCCGTGGGCCTCCAATGTTGTTTTGGTTAAAAAGAAGGATGGCACGAAACGACCATGCGTGGACTATAGGAAACTAAATGCCATGACGGTTAAGGACGCATTTCCAATCCCAAGGATTGATGACTCACTTGATGCCCTCGCAGGATCATGCTGGTTTTCAACCCTGGACCTTACTTCAGGGTACTGGCAAGTGGCTCTTGACGACAATGCGCAGGAGAAGTCTGCCTTCGTTGTTAGGAGTGGATTATATAACTGGCGTGTCATGCCCTTTGGCATGTGTAACGCGCCGTCGACGTTTGAAAGGCTCATGGAGAGAGTTCTCCGTGGTCTACATTGGGAAATTCTTCTCGTCTATTTAGACGATGTCATTGTGTTCGGAAGAACAGTACCGGAGGAGATTAGCCGCCTCAAGGTGGTGTTTCAGCGCCTCAAGGACGCAGGGCTGAAGTTGAAGCCGCAGAAATGTGAACTTTTTAAGCAAAGAGTTCGTTACCTTGGGCATATCGTTTCGGCAGCTGGAGTTGAAGCGGACCCTGGGAAGGTACAGGCAGTAAGAGACTGGCCCACACCGCAATCAGCGAAGGACGTTCGCAGTTTCGTAGGACTGGCGTCCTATTACAGGAGATTTGTTAAGGGGTTTTCCAGCATCGCAAAACCCTTGCATCGTTTGACTGAAAAGTCAAGGACATTCGAGTGGACAGAAGAATGCGAGGAGTCCTTTCAAGAACTTAAGGGAAGACTAATCAGTGCACCAATCTTGACTTATCCAGATCCTGAGTTGAAATTCGTACTGGATACAGACGCTAGTGCCTCGGGAATCGGGGGAGTGCTATCTCAAGCCACCGGGGATGGCGAGGAGCGAGTTGTGGCTTACGCCAGTAAAGTCCTGAAGAAAGCGGAGCAGAACTATTGCGTTACGCGCCGGGAATTGCTCGCAGTTGTCACTTTCCTGAGACACTTTAGGCCTTACATTTATGGGCGACACATCACGGTAAGGACCGACCATGGAGCCTTAAGGTGGCTCCTTGACTTCAAGGAACCGACAGGTCAAACAGCGCGTTGGCTTCAGATCATAGGGGAGTTTGACTTTGAGATAATTCATAGAGCTGGAAGGTCACACCAGAATGCGGATAGCCTTTCTCGCCGACCTTGCTCACAGTGTGGAAGAGAAGAAGAGACCCACGAGGAAGATAAGGAAAAACCCGTGGAAGGAGGTGGTGAAACAGACGCTTCAGTGCATGGCGCGCAGGTTCGTGCTGACCTACGCGTGGTGGGGATACAACCTCACATATCCAAGGACGATTGGAGAACAGCACAACTTAAGGATGAGCAGCTAAGCTGGCTTATTCAAGCTAAGGAGGAGTCAGGGACACGCCCTGACTGGGAGATCGTTTCTCCAAAACCAGCAACTGAGAAGAACTATTGGTTGCAGTGGGGCCAACTTGAAGTAAGACAGGGAGTTTTACAACGTCGATGGGAGTCCAACGATGGGCGAGAAGTACATTGGCAGACTGTGGTACCGCAGGAGTATCGGGAGGAGATACTTCGGGAGTTACATGCAGGAAGGACAAGTGGGCACCTGGGTATGAAGAGGACGATGGCGAAGGTTCGCCTTAAGTTCTATTGGTCAGGCCTGAGTGCTGATGTCAGGTCCTTCGTCAGGCAATGTGACTTATGTGCAAAGAGGAAGGCACCGAGTAAGAAGCGAAAGGCGCCTTTACAACAACACTTGGTGGGGGCACCAGTTGAACGGGTAGCTATGGACATAGTCGGACCCTTCCCCGTGACATCCAGAGGAAATCGATACATACTCGTGATTGGGGATTACTTTAGTAAGTGGTTTGAGGCATACCCTATCCCTGATGAAAGAGCAGAGACTGTTGCGATGCGGTTCGTAGAGGAGTTTGCGTGTAGGTTTGGTGTTCCTAAAACGCTACACACCGACCAAGGAAGAAACTTTGAGTCAAATCTGATTGCCGAAGTGTGCAGGATCCTTGGAATACAAAAGACTCGAACCACACCGTATAACCCTAAATCTGACGGGATGGTGGAACGCTTTAATCGGACGCTAGTGAACATTGTTGCCATCATGATGAAGGACCAGGAAAATAAGAAGGACTGGGACCGAGAGTTACCCTTTGCAACAGCGGCATACCGTAGTACCCCACAGGAATCGACAGGAGAAACTCCAAACATGGTCATGCTGGGGAGGGAAGTGGCCCTTCCAATTGATCTGACCATGGAGGAATCATCTACAGAGGAGGAGACGCAGGGCGTAGACTACGCACAGGAGATGCGAGTCAGGATGCAGCGTTCTCATGACAGAGCCCGCAAGTGCATGGCGAAGAGTGCTAGGAGGCAGAAACGTTACTACGACAGGAACGTCTGCAGGGAACTGTTCGTCGAGGGCAAGTTCTGCTGGCTACACAACCCAGCGAAAAAGAAGGGTGTCTCTCCAAAGTTGATGTCTAGATGGGAAGGCCCATACCTGATAGTGGATAAGCTATCAGATATAACATACAGAATTCAACGAAAGGTTGGAGGGAAAATGAAGGTAATCCACAGTGATCGCCTTAAGCCTTATGAGGGTACACCATTGAAGCCCTGGGCTAAGAGTAACAGAAGACAAGAAGTCGAGGATCGAGTTCCTGACCTAAACCACTTAGAAGAAGTGAGTGAGACAATTCAAGGTAGAGATGAAGTAGATCAGGACTTACCTGAAGTGGAAACACTTACGGAAGAGGAGCTTCCTGAGACAAGGATAGCAGGAGGTGAAGTGAGGGAAAACAGGCGATCTCTCCAAGAGGACGGGACCCAGGGGGTACCAGTGGAGCAGTTACCTCCCCCAGAACCTCCTACTGCCGAAACAGCACCTGCGCTGGCAGTGCAGGGCCCGCCAGGGGCGAGAAGGAATCCGGTGCGCCAGCGACAACTGCCGCAGCGATACCGTTAATCTTAAGGATTCGGACGAGGCTGACAAAGGGGAAATTAGTAGAACAAAAAGGAAGGAGTTGAATCAAGTATCTGGGAGAATCACTTAAGTACTTATTTTTTTAATTTCTTCTTTTGTTTTTCAGCTGACAAAACAAGTTGAAGATGGACATAGAGAGGGAGTGGAGTCGACCCAGGGACTGGGACACAGTGAAGGTCCTGAAGTGCAGGGAGTGTGGTGACACCTTTGTAAACCAGACGAGGTTTGACAAGCATGTGGCAAGTCATAGAGCCAAGGGGCAGATCCTGTTTTACTGTCGGAAGTGTGAGCGAAGCTACACCAGGAAGGACAACTTAAAGGTGCACTACAAGAACCACCATCCTTCATCCTTGGACGACTTGCAGAAAATCTATCCTGAAACTGAGGAGGAACGCAGGCGTGAGAAGGGTAAGAGGGCCGATAAGGAGCGACGGAAGGGCCGCGCTGAGAAACGAAGGGTGTCGGAGACGACCGATGACCCTGTGAAGTCAAGGCCAAAACAGCTGATGGTGGGAGATGAGCCTGGAACGGGGAATGGGGAGACGTCGAAGGAGGCCGTCCAGGAGCGGCCGGGATCCTCAACTCCTGAAGGGAGGATCGAGGCACAGCATGTGCCGGAGTTGTCTCTTTCCCCGGGCTCGATGTCCTTGGTTGATCAGTGCCTGAGCCAACAGTCGCAACCCTTGGAGTCAAGATCTGGTGGAAAACCAAAGGGAATGATGTCCATGGTTCACCACCTTGACACGGAGAGTGAAGGCGAGAGCGAGGAGGATGTGCGGGTGGTGCGTCGCAGAGATGGTGATGCGGAGGCCGAATCATCTTCGCAGCAGATTAGCCTTGGGCGAATCCTTAAAGGCAGCACCCTGAAGTGTAAGGAGATGCAGCATCACACCAGTGCCCTCGCCACCGAAGCTACTCCGACTACCTTCAACTACAAACCAGTCTCTGCCCGAGTCTTCAGGATCAGTAAGGATGATGATGGCGAACGGCGTGCAGTGCCAGTCAGTAACCCCGACTTAGAGATAATGATGTCTGGCAACGTCCAGCAAGTCAAGGAGGTGCACACCACATCCAGGTTCAAGAATGGGGTGAAGGTCTCGGAAGAAGTCACCGAGAGAGTGTACGATGTCAACTTCACCGCAGGTTTCGTACTGCAGTAGCCACATCGAGAGCAGTTCATCTTACGCTTTGTCAACCTTGAAAACTAAATCTTAAGTTCTTAAGTTTTGTTTGTATTACCTTAAGGACACTATATTATTTTCCTTATTGAAGTTGTTTGTTTATTGTTACTTAAACCATTTGAGACACTTTCTTAAGTCAGAGCTTTATTTTTTTGTATGGAACTTGTTGAGCAGCTTATATGTTAAAAAAAAAAAAAGTGATGAGGAGAGTGCTTAAGTAAGTTGAGTTATTCTTTGATCAGTGCTTTAAGTTAAGTGACTCAGGTGATGTTACTTAAGGACATTTGAAGTTATATGTGTCAGGAGGAAACACATCTTTTGTTTTGTTTTTAATGTTCATCAGTCATCAGTAAGTAATTAAGCCCTTAGGTTTTATTCCTTTATCAGTGTTTGATCAAGTTCACTTACCGCTGTTTGGAATGCCTTAAGTGTACAACTTCGCCTTAAGTGAAGACTTAAGTAAATTTTAAGTTATGTGTATAGGGAGCAAGCACATGTTTTGCTTTGGGTTTTTATCAGTTTTTAAGACCGGGGACGGTCTCAACTTAAGAGTGAGGCAGTGTAGCGAAACAGTGTGCTTGTTATTAGTTATTATAATGAGCTAGTTGAAACAGCGCCCCCAGCGGTTGGCTGTGGGAGCGCGCGTGAACGGGGAGTTCACACCGGGACGTCGAAGGGAACAGACACGTGTTTCGTAAGTTCCGATTGGAGTGGGGAGTCGCGGTACAGGAGCTGTCGAGCTGTTTATGTAAGTGCATAACTGCGGGGTTTTGGAAACCATAGGGGATTGGGAGCTGGGGACGCACGAGGGATCTGTTGATTATTCTCCGGGGGAATTTGGTCTGTGTGCTGGCTCGGGATCTCGGGCGGTTTGTACTTAGTTGTGGGACAGTAGGGCTGGTCGTGTTCCAGCTGCTTGTACCGTTGACGTCCACACTCGCCACGTATAGGTGCTACTTACTTATTGTCCATTATAATTGATTATTTGATTAAGGAGTTTCTTGCCAATTATTCAGAGAAGATCAGTAATTAAAGCATTGATTGCATATTGAATTCAGAGATTGCAATTGTCCGCCTGATTCACTACTCTGTCGTGTCACATCCTTAGGGAAGTTCCCTTAAGTCTGTTCCTTAAGTCAGTCCCTTAAGTCCGTCCCTGAGTGAGATCCTCAAGGAGACTGAGCAGCACGTGTCGGCGGCATACGGCACTCCAAACGGACCCGCCACCAAAGTCTACCTGGACAGCCGCTCGTCTGGGCTTACCGAAGGGTTGGTCGGGAGGCCGGATCGACCTTGGCGACAGAGTCGGTCGGCGCCACAATACCATAACCCACAATAACACTGTAATTTGAAGTCCTGTGGCTTGACCAACTCATCACAAATCCAACACTGTTTATCTACACTGGTATTACTATTTCTTGAGTCTTGAGTATTTACTTTCCCAATATGTTTTCTACTTTTTTTGCTTTGCTTTTCCATCCGTCTTATCTTATCAGAAACCTGTTTACTATTACACATCTTATGAATACACTTCTGTCTCTTCCTCATTTCATTTGTCTCATCTTGTAAGTACTTCATCTTCTTCACAACTGTACTTATACTTCCATTTGTATGCTTCCAGATCTGTGTCTGTTCATCTTTATGTGCCTTTCTATCCTTCTTGGTCATGCGACTCTCTATTACCATTCCTCCTTTCCTGATATTGTGAGTTTGCCTGAATTCCTGTTTTCTCACTTTCTTCTTGTACCGTCGTGATGGTCTCTTTCTACCTTTTCGTTCATATATCTCTTCAACACAATTCAAAACACATCCCCCACCACTATGCTTTGTCCAACCATACTTCTTCAGCCACTGCACACCATGTAAATTACTAACATATGACAATCGTTTCTTCCTTTCTTGTCTCATATTACTCACTTTGTTTTGTTTGTCCTGTTGTATCTTAATCTCATATTCTTTCTGTAGTTTCATCAACTGCGTCTTCTTAGGTCTCACAATCTGTAAATAGTAGCACATCATCATTCTACTTTCATCAACAGTTTCCCTTGCTTTAGTATCTCTGCTTAGTGTTTCAAAATGACATTTCCTCAAGATTTGCTCAGATTCCTGTATTTCAGTTTGGTTCTGATAAACCTGGTTCTCTCCAGGTACCTGGTTTTTTCCAGGATTTGTTCTCTTTGTTCTGATAACCTGGTTCTCTCCAGGCACCTGGTTCTTTCCAGGATTTGTTCTGTTTGTTCTTATAACCTGGCTCTTCCCAGGTACCTGGTTCTTTCCAGGATTTGTTCTCTTTGTTCTTATAACCTGGCTCTTCCCAGGTACCTGGTTCTTTCCAGGATTTGTTCTCTTTGTTCTTATAACCTGGCTCTTCCCAGGTACCTGGTTCTTTCCAGGATTTGTTCTGTTTGTTCTTATAACCTGGCTCTTCCCAGGTACCTGGTTCTTTCCAGGATTTGTTCTCTTTGTTCTTATAACCTGGCTCTTCCCAGGTACCTGGTTCTTTCCAGGATTTGTTCTCTTTGTTCTTATAACCTGGCTCTTCCCAGGTACCTGGTTCTTTCCAGGATTTGTTCTGTTTGTTCTTATAACCTGGCTCTTCCCAGGTACCTGGTTCTTTCCAGGATTTGTTCTCTTTGTTCTTATAACCTGGCTCTTCCCAGGTACCTGGTTCTTTCCAGGATTTGTTCTCATGTTCATGGTTCTCAAGATCAGGTCCCGGGCTCGGCCAGGAACCTGCCACATCGCTGGAGATCGTCTGGGGAGCATGCTGAAGTAACCTCTACTTTGAGGATGCAATCTGTAAATACACATAGAAAAATAAGACATTACATTACAAACTCCAGTAGGCCTACTTGCACAACCAGCCTATTTTTTGTCCGACGATACACAGGCTTCTTTGTCTCTCTTTTTATTTGGGAAATGAAACAGTGGCCTACATAATTAATAAGTTATACATGTACACTGTCATCTTCTAAAGTTACGACATTCATCACAAAATGAAGATTTCCACCTTAAAAGTTAAAACTTATTGTGACACAAACAAACTCTCATTTTCCGTTTCGGGTTTCATTTAATTACATTTATTATTTCTCAGACATACCACATGAAACAGAAAACAAGGAACTCTCAAAATAAGAACAGACTGATGACACTTCATGAGGATTGGCTAAAAGCAACAAAATCACTGTCAAAAGGCTCTTCCAATTGACTATGATAATTTGTAAAAACAAAATTTGTTATTAAGACCAGACAGCTGTTCTAAACAAAATCAACAACATTATTGATACCAGCCCACAAGAGACATAACTATACAGACAGGGTTGTTTGATTTAAATCACTAATTGAAATCAACTTTTAGCCCAAATTATTTTGTCTCTATTTTCCCTTCTTTTTTTTACCGTATTTTTAAAATCATTTCCATGCAACCATTTCCATTTTCATACAAAGTGCTTCAGAGGCACTGTTATTTACTTTTTTAATTAAAAAAATCAACAACCCTGTATGATACAGAAGTGGATAATTAATAGTTGCCCAAACTAGTACAAATTGTTTTTATTTCATTTTTTTTATTGCAAATGAAAATAATTGACTATGATAAAGTAGGCCCTAATGTAATTGTCTGTCTATTTTTAGAAACCTTGTTTAAGCATGGAAGAAGGAAATGTCCTTCTTCATGGTTTAAACATGGACAAATAAGACACATGTTATTTTTCCATGTTTTAAGTTAATGTATTGGAAACAAATAAGGGAAGAATTCCATTGACTACCATGATTTGTGCATAAATTATTGAACCGACAGAGGGCATTTTGAGAAAAATCACTGACGCTGCATTAAAGAGTACTAATGTAGGTAAAAAAAAACCTGTAATAGGGCCTACTTCTTTTTCAGACATGCTAGCAAAGTTTTATTGACCTGAGATTGAAATTCATCATAATTTGTATCCAATATGAATAAGTTAACTCTTGGAGGATAATATTTTTAACATAATGGTTTATATTAATATAATCTATAGAATTAGCGAGGATATAACCCTTTTCCCGTAATGGCCATCAGTGGAATTCTTCCACTTTATACACTCAATCTGGAAACATTTTGTTTTCAAAAATATCAGCCAAAGGTTCGAGTACAGCCACTGTCCGGAAAATGGGCAAGCATGATAAACATAGCAAGCTCAACTCAAAAAAATTCTTCAGTTTCAAATTCAAGAAATATTTCGCTGAAATGTCAATGTAAATAGATATTACTTTATGTTTTTCAGCATATTCATTACTATTCTGCAGAGCATATTCTTACAATTCACATAGGCCCTACCAAACAATCATTAATGTGAAAAAGGTTTTGTATTATTTTCGTGGCAGGCCCACGGCTACGCTGTACAAAATGCCATGTGTAGAGTCACTGTACTCAGTACTACACTAGCCATCCTCCATGTCCACATGATCCAGCAATGAAAAAATGTCATAAATTTACCAAGTATACCTAAAACAACAATAACATTTGTAATCTTAAGTATTCAATAATTTCATTAAATGACATTACATCATAAACAACTATGCCTAACCAAGGAAATTTAACCCCTTTCTGCTGGTAATAAATAGCGTCAAGCCTTCACTTACGGTATCGCTGCAGACAGTCGGGTTTCCGCTCCGTGCAGTTTCACTCGAGATATTCATTTACAATGAGGCGGAAACCAGACGGACCTTTCTTTTGCAACGTCACAGACCGCGTTTTTGCCAACCAGCATGGCGAAAACTATGGCGAGCCAGGCATAAAAAATAACCACATATTTTACCCAATTTGTACGCAAATTGCAGATTTTGCTGAATGTAATGGAAACAACACAAGCGATGATGATATGTATTTTGTACAGTTATGGTAAGTTTGCAAAAACGTTGAAGTTGTTTACGCTGTCTGTGAAGAAGACTAAATGATTTGCAACATTTAGCCGGCCATATCTTGCCAACCAGTGTTTATAAACTAAAGAAAGGTCTTACGCGCACAGTGCTCTTGCTGTACTGTGTGTGAAACATGTACTCGAACTAGACTCGTTTCCAGTCCCACATCATCATGAGAAAAAACAAACTACATACTGTACACAAAAGCGATCGACTGCATGATTGAATTTATGTGAGAGGGCGCTATAATAACTTCCTTCAGTTGCATTACAAAAGGCGTAGTGTAACCGTGAAGGATTCGGGAGGGCAACGGACTATTTTCGTCCGCATTTCTGCTATCCAGTTGAACAAAATTAGCCTAAACAAGTACATGAAACGACGTCTGTAAGAAAGTTTAAGACCTTCACTTCTGATTAAGTACCAAATTCAGCCAAAACGCACATCTTTGCAAAATGGAACAATTAAATTCCTACATGCTTCCTTAATTCTCTAACAAATCCAAAAACAGCAACCAATATTAATATAACATCTAGATGATCTCATCATTTAAAAAAATATTCACAATCAAACCAAAATCATCTATGAACTTCATTCTTTTCCAACTGTCAACTGTTAAGGGAAGATCTTTTTTATAACACATTGATTGACCACTGTCCTCTATACTTGCTAATGAGCTATGATCAGGATTCTTTCACCAAAAGTTAATGTTAGGCAAATTCTATCTTTTTGACAAACATGAACAAGTATATCAAGAGTAGACTTAATGTTTTTATGTATAAAAGGTTTTGACGATATATTTTAATAACATAAAACGGAAAAGCCTTGTGTTCTGTTTTCAACAGACACAACCTCTAGTTTTTCTTTTTGGCTTTTCCGTGTTCAACGGAAAAGGTATTGTTTTTGTTCTGATTTTTTTTTTTTTTCTTCTTCTTCTTCTTCTTCTTCTTCTTCTTCTTCTTGTCGTTTGGAATTCCTATAGACAAAGCACAGGGGCATTCTGCACCCCACTTTGACCCTTTTTAAACAGCCGATCTTAACCAAACTTGGTCAAAACAAAGTCCCAATAGCGTCAATGTGCACCGAAACTTTTCGTCATCATGACGTCATCAGGTGTCACGTGACAGTGTCTTAAAGGGGCAAACTTCAGACATCAATTATGAACGAAAACTAAGTCCGATTGAGTTGAAACTTGGTATGTATCTAAGTCGGGAAGTGTTATATCGAAAAATTGCAATGACGTCATCATGACGTCATTCCTTGATTTTTTATGATTTATTGAAATTTTGGGTCATTAAAGTTCTTTTTACGATATCTTGTAAACGAAACAAGATATCTTTGAATTTCTTTTTGATAATTCTTCAGCATACACCATAGATGAACACTGCATAGACAAAAAATCGGTGACGTCATCATGACGTCATAAAAAAATGCGATTTTTATAACACATAGTAGGAACGGCCGATCGCCTTGAAAATTGGTACATTGGTGGATTGGAGGTTCGGGATTGTAATTCTGAAGTTACGTCAAGACAGCGTCATTTTTTTATTTTTTATGATTTTTTAAAATATTTTTCACGCTATAGCCCATTGACTTGTACAGGGCAAACAGGAAGTAGCTCCTCATTTAAAAGTGGTAAGAGCTGTGATCATGATTCTTTCACCAAAAGTCAATGTTAGGCAAGGTCTTTCATTGTGACACATTGCTTGACCTCTGTGACGTCTACATCCGGTCAAACAGGAAGTAGCTCCTTATTTAAAAGTGGTAAGAGGTATGATCATGATTCTTTCACCAATAGACAATGTTAGGCAAGGTCTTTCATTTGTGATACATTGCTTGACCTCTACGACCTCTACTTCCGGTCAAACAGGAAGTAGCTTCTGATTTAAAAGTTGTAAGGGCTATGATCATGATTCTTTCGCCAAAAGTCAATGTTAGGCAAGGTCTTTCTTTGTGACAGAAATATGACCAAGTCACGTGAGTGTATGATTAAAGGTGCATACTTCAAAAGTATAAAACTGAAGATCTTAATCAAAATGTCTTTGTGTGTATAAGGTTATGTTGATTTTTCTATAAAACGGAAAAGCCTTGTGTTCTGTTTTCAACAGACACAATTTCTAGTATTTTTTTTGAGTTTGTTCTGTGGCCCATAGACTTTGTACACAGATTTTTCTGCGCGGCACTTTGGTTACTTTAAAACAGCCGATCTTAACCAAACTTGGCCTGAATGAAGTCCATATAGGGTAGTTGTGCCCCGAAACTTTTCATCATCATGACGTCAAAACTTGATTTTATATGATTTTTTTAAAATATTGTATAGCCCGTTCACTTTGTACACAGATTACGTGAACGTGGTCGTTGTACAAAACATAAAGCTCGATCAATTTCCCATACACTATGTACAGTGTACATGTAGGCCTACGTACGCAATTCACTGTGATAACATACAATGCACATGTCCGATTCCGTGACACAAAACGTCGTTTACACTTGCCATAGTTTGCACGTAATTCCTTTTATATATCATTAAATACCAGCACCAAATCTTAATCGAAATGCTATCGATGTAGGTTGCTCTGTACGCGAAAATATTGGTCCTTAAAAAAAACATACGATTTAAACAACATAAATACAAGGCGCGTTCAGATGTTTGATTGCCTGGATTATATATGCCGTTTTTTTATTTACTTCCTTATCATAGTTGCCAGCAAAGCAGCGTAAATGCTGATTTTGAGCCGTGTTTTGACCAGACAACCGCGCACGCGCAGCAATCTACTTATACCGTTTTCAGTACGTAAGGTTGCACCCAAGTCAATAAACTCCCGTGGACAACAGTGATAAATCCTCAAACTTCAAAAATCATTAAAAAATATACAGAACTCTCACAGCTGTTCAAGTTGCACAGAAAAATGATGATGAACATGTAACCTTTCATTTTCTGTTCATTTTATGGTAGGGTGACCGTTGAATTTTGAGTTATACTCATTCTCAGCTGACCACCCCTAAAACAAGGTACGGATCACTCCAGTCAAAGAAGCCATTTTCAAAAAAAACATCCCTCTGCAAAGCGGCTGAAATAGACCCGCTTTCTCACCCAATTGCATCAAAAATGGTCACAAATGGAAGCCCAGACACCAGGCAGGAGGTCCAGTGCCGTATTTCTTCAATCCTTCATTTTCATAGCTCTCACAACTCTCTTATTTCAAATATATTGAGTGCTTAACTTTTATTCATGAGCTCGGCCGGCGGACCCATTTTGCCACTACATGTATTTACTTGGGTGCACCCGTAATGCAGGATTCACTTTTCCGAGCGCACGGTTTTGAATAACGCCCTCTTTTGATTAAAACGAGAAATCATTTCCCGAAGACGATATCATTTATTTGCTGAATCAAACAACATCAGCGATGCCGATGTGTATTTAATTTGAGAAATATTTTATATCATATGCGGAAAAGCCATGTGTTCTGTTTTCAACAGACACAACCTCTAGTTTCTTCTTCTTCTTCTTGTCGTTTGAGTTACCATAGACTTTTTCTACACGGCACTTTTGCTACTTTTAAATTGCCGATTTTAACCAAACTTGGTCTGAAGGAAGTCCATATAGGGTAGTTGTGTCCCGAAACTTTTCGTCATCATGACGTCATCAGGTGTCATGTGACAAGCAATTCAAATTTAATAATCAAAATCTTCAAAAATCAACAAAAAATCAACGGTTTGAGATATTAAGTTCATTCTTTCAACAATAGTGATTGTAAGGCAGGGTCTTTCTTTGTGACACATTGCTTGACCTCTGTGACCTCTACTTCCGGTCAAACAGGAAGTAGCTCCTCATTTAAAAGTGGTAAGAGCTATGATCATGATTCTTTCACCAATAGACAATGTTAGGCAGGGTCTTTCATTTGTGACACATTGCTTGACCTCTGTGACCTCTACTTCCGGTCAAACAGGAAGTAGCTCCTCATTTAAAAGTGGTAAGAGCTATGATCATGATTCTTTCACCAATAGGCAATGTTAGGCAAGGTCTTTCAATTGTGACATATTGCTTGACCTCTGTGACCTCTACTTCCGGTCAAACAGGAAGTAGCTCCTCATTTAAAAGTGGTAAGAGCTATGATAATGATTCTTTCACCAATAGACAATGTTAGACAAGGTCTTTCAATTGTGACACATTGCTTGACCTCTGTGACCTCTACTTCCGGTCAAACAGGAAGTAGCTCCTCATTTAAAAGTGGTAAGAGCTATGATCATGATTCTTTCACCAATAGACAATAGACAATGTCTTTCATTTGTGTTACATTGCTTGACATCTGTGACCTCTACTTCCGGTCAAACAGGAAGTAGCTCCTCATTTAAAAGTTGTAAGAGCTATGATCATGATTCTTTCACCAATAGACAATATTAGGCAATGTCTTTCATTTGTGTTACATTGCTTGACATCTGTGACCTCTACTTCCGGTCAAACAGGAAGTAGCTCCTCATTTAAAAGTGGTAGGAGCTATGATCATTATTCTTTCACCAATAGACAATGTTAGGCAATGTCAATCAATTGTGACTCATTACCTGACCTCTGTGACCTCTACTTCCGGTCAAACTGGAAGTAGCTCCTAATTTAAAAGTGGTAAGAGCTATGATCATGATTCTTTTGTCAGAAGTCGATGTTAGGCAAGGTCTTTCTTTGTGACACAAATATTACCAATTCATGTGAGTTTATGATTAAAGTTGCACACTTCAAATGTATAAAACATAAGAACAATTTTTTCAATAAAAACAGAAACGGAAAAGCCTTGTGTTCTGTTTTCAACAGACACAATCTCTAGTTGGCTTTTCCGATTTTAATCGGAAAAGGTATTGTTTTTGTTCTGATTTTTTTTTTTCTTCTTCTTCTTCTTCTTCTTCTTCTTCTTGTCGTTTGAGTTACCATAGGGTTTTGTGTGCGGCACTTTGGTCATTTTTAAACAGCCGATTTTGACCAAACTTGGTTTGAAGGAAGTCCATATAGGGTAGTTGTCTCCCGAAACTTTTCGTCATTGTGACGTCATTAGGTGTCACGTGACAAGCAATTCAAATTTAATAATCAAAATCTTTAAAAATCAACAAAAAATCAACGGTTTGAGATATTAAGTTGATTCTTTCACCAAAAGTGATTGTTAGGCAGGGTCTTTCTTTGTGAAACATTACTTGACCTCTGTGACCTCTACTTCCGGTCAAACAGGAAGTAGCTCCTCATTTAAAAGTGGTAAGAGCTATGATCATGATTCTTTCACCAATAGACAATGTAAGGCAAGGTCTTTCATTTGTGATACATTGCTTGACCTCTGTGACCTCTACTTCCGGTCAAACCGGAAGTAGCTCCTCATTTAAAAGTGGTAAGAGCTATGATCATGATTCTTTCACCAATGGACAATGTTAGGCAAGGTCTTTCACTTGTGACACATTGCTTGACCCCTGTGACCTCTACTTCCGGTCAAACCGGAAGTAGCTCCTCATTTAAAAGTGGTTAGAGCTATGATCATGATTTTTTCACCAATGGACAATGTTAGACAAGGTCTTTCACTTGTGACACATTGCTTGACCCCTGTGACCTCTACTTCCGGTCAAACCGGAAGTAGCTCCTCATTTAAAAGTGGTTAGAGCTATGATCATGATTCTTTCACCAATGGACAATGTTGGGCATGGTCTTTCACTTGTGACACATTGCTTGACCTCTGTGACCTCTACTTCCGGTCAAACAGGAAGTAGCTCCTCATTTAAAAGTGGTAAGAGCTATGATCATGATTCTTTCACCAATAGACAATGTAAGGCAAGGTCTTTCATTGTGACAAAAATATGACCAATTCACGTGAGTTTATGATTAAAGGTGCACACTTCAAATGTATAAAACATAAGATCATAATCAACTGTCTTTGTGTGTAAAAGGTTATGACAATTTTCTCAATAAAAACGGAAACGGAAAAGCCTTGTGTTCTGTTTTCAACAGACACAATCTCTAGTATTTTTTTTGAGTTTGTGCTGTGGCCCATAGACTTTGTACACAGATTTTTGTCCGCGGCACTTTGGTCACTTTGAAACAGCCGATCTTAACCAAACTTGGTCTGAATGAAGTCCGTATAGGGTAGTTGTTCCCCGAAACTTTTCGTCATCATGACGTCAAAACTTGATTTTATATGATTTTTTTAATTATCAAACTAGCCCGTTCACTTTGTACACAGATTACGTGAACATGGTCGTTGTACTAAACATAAAGCTTGATCAATTCCCCATACACTATGTACAGTGTACACGTAGGCCTACGTACGCAATTCACTGTTTGTAACATACAATGCACATGTCCGATTGCGTGATACAAAACGTCGTTTACACTAATCTTGCCATAGTTTGCACGTAATTCCTTTTAATACCAGCACCAAATCTTAATCGAAATTCTATCGATGTAGGTTGCTCTGTACGTGAAAATATTGGTCATTAAATAAAACATACGATTTAAACAACATAAATACAAGGCGCGTTCAGATGTTTGATTGCCTGGATTATATATGCCGCTTTTTTATTTACTTCCTTATCATAGTTGCCAGCAAAGCAGCGTAAATGCTGATTTTGACCCGTGTTTTGACCAGACAACCGCGCACGCGCAGCAATCTACTTATACCGTTTTCAGTACGTAAGGTTGCACCCAAGTAAATAAACTCCCGTGGACAACAGTGATAAATCCTCAAACTTCAAAAATCATTAAAAAATATACAGAACTCTCACAGCTGTTCAAGTTGCACAGAAAAATGATGATGAACATGTAACCTTTCATTTTCTGTTCATTTTATGGTAGGGTGACCGTTGAATTTTGAGTTATACTCATTCTCAGCTGACCACCCCTAAAACAAGGTATGGATCACTGCAGTCAAAGAAGCCATTTTCACACAAAAAAACCATCCCTCTGCAAAGCGGCTGAAATAGACCCACTTTCTCACCCAATTGCATCAAAAATGGTCACAAATGGAAGCCCAGAGACCGGGCAGGAGGTCCAGTGCCGTATTTCTTCAATCCTTCATTTTCATAGCTCTCACAACTCTCTTATTTCAAATATATTGAGTGCTTAACTTTTATTCATGAGCTCGGCGGACCCATTTTGCCACTACATGTATTTACTTGGCTGCACCCGTATTTTCCGAGCGCACGGTTTTGAATAACGCCCTCTTTTGATTAAAACGAGAAATCATTTCCCGAAGACGATATCATTTATTTGCTGAATCAAACAACATCAGCGATGTGTATTTAATTAGAGAAATATTCTATATCATATGCGGAAAAGCCATATGTGCTGTTTTCAACAGCCATAAACTCTAGTATTTTTTTTGAGTTTGTGCTGTGGCCCATAGACTTTGTACACAGATTTTTGTCCGCGGCACTTTGGTTACTTTTAAACAGCCGATCTTAACAAAACTTGGTCTGAATGAAGTCCATATAGGGTAGTTGTGCCCCGAAACTTTTCACCATCATGACGTCAAAACTTGATTTTATATGATTTTTAAAAAATATTTTATAGCCCGCTCACTTTGCACACAGATTACGTGAACGTGGTCGTTGTACAAAATATAAAGCTCGATCAATTTCCCATACACTATGTACAGTGTACATGTAGGCCTACGTACGCAATTCACTGTGTATAACATACAATGCACATGTCCGATTCCGTGACACAAAACGTCGTTTACACTTGCCATAGTTTGCACGTAATTCCTTTTATATATCATTAAATACCAGCACCAAATCTTAATCGAAATGCTATCGATGTAGGTTGCTCTGTACGTGAAAATATTGGTCATTAAATAAAACATACGATGTCAACAACATAAATACAAGGCGCGTTCAGATGTTTGATTGCCTGGATTATATATGCCGTTTTTTCATTTACTTCCTTATCATAGTTTCCAGCAAAGCAGCGTAAATGCTGATTTTGACCCGTGTTTTGACCAGACAACCACGCACGCGCAGCAATCTACTTATACCGTTTTCAGTACGTAAGGTTGCACCAAAGTAAATAAACTCCCGCGGACAACAGTGATAAATCCCCAAACTTCAAAAATCGTTAAAAAATATACAGAACTCTCACAGCTGTTCAAGTTGCACAGAAAAATGATGATGAACATGTAACCTTTCATTTTCTTTTCATTTTATGGTAGGGTGACCGTTGAATTTTTGAGTTATACTCATTCTCAGCTGACCACCCCTAAAACAAGGTACGGATCACTCCAGTCAAAGAAGCCATTAAAAAAAAACATCCCTCTGCAAAGCGGCTGAAATAGACCCACTTCCTCACCCAATTGCATCAAAAATTGTCACAAATGGAAGCCCAGAGTCCGGGCAGGAGGTCCAGTGCCATATTTCTTCAATCCTTCATTTTCATAGCTCTCACAACTCTCTTATTCCAAATATATTGAGTGCTTAACTTTTATTAATGAGCTCAGCGGCGGACCCATTTTGCCACTACAAAGTACATGTATTTACTTGGCTGCACCCGTATTTTCCGAGCGCACGGTTTTGAATAACGCCCTCTTTTGATTAAAACGAGAAATCATTTCCCGAAGACGATATCATTTATTTGCTGAATCAAACAACATCAGCGATGTGTATTTAATTTCAGAAATATTCTATATCATATGCGGAAAAGCCATGTGTTCTGTTTTCAACAGACACAACCTCTAGTTTTTTGGCTTTTTCGCGCAAGCGAAAAGCCTTTGTTTTTGTTCTGTTTTTTTTTTTTCTTCTTCTTCCTCTTCTTCCTTCAAAAATCCCATAGACTTAACACAGGGGTTTTCTGGACCCCACTTTGGTCACTTTGAATCAATCGATCTAAACCAAACTTGGTCTGAAGGAAGTCCTTATAGGGTAGTTGTCTCCCGAAACTTTTCGTCATCATGACGTCATCGAGTGTCACGTGACAATGCCTTAAAGGGGCAAATTTTCATACATCAATTATAAACGAACCCTAGGCCTGATTGGGTTGAAACTTTGTATGTATCTAAGTCGGGAAGTGTTAAAACGAAAAATTACAATAACGTCATCATGACATCATCGTGTGTCACGTGACAACGTCTTAAATGGGCAAACTTCACACATCAATTATAAACGAACCCTAGGTCCGATTGGGTTGAAACTTGGTATGTGTCTAAGTCGGGAAGTGTTATATCGGAAACTTGCAATGACTTCATTGTGACGTCATCTAGTGTCACGTGACAACGTCTTAAAGGGGCAAACTTTACACATCAATAATAAATTAACCCTAGGTCCAATTGGGTTGAAACTTGGTATGTATCTAAGTCGGGAAGTGTTAAAACGAAAAATTACAATAACGTCATCATGACATCATCGTGTGTCACGTGACAACGTCTTAAATGGGCAAACTTCACACATCAATTATAAACGAACCTTAGGTCCGATTGGGTTGAAACTTGGTATGTGTCTAAGTCGGGAAGTGTTATATCGGAAACTTGCAATGACTTCATTGTGACGTCATCGAGTGTCACGTGAGAACGCCTTAAAGGAACAAACTTTACAAATCATTAATAAATTAACCCTAGGTGCAATTGGGTTGAAACTTGGTATGTATCTTAGTCGGGAAGAGTTTATATTTTTGTTAAAAGGCCCTATGTAAAAATTGTGTGTCACGTGACAGGGATTTAAAGGGGCAAACTTTATATGCCAATTAAGAATTAACAAACCCTAGAAGAAGCTCCTTATTTAAAAAGAAGTAAGAATGAGAATCAAAATTTCTGAAGTAGCATCATATTAAAAAGGCTTTTTATAACATATGCGGAAAAGCCTTATGTGCTGTTTCTAACAGCCATAAACTCTAGTTTCTTCCTCATCTTCTTCCCAATTTCCCATAGACTTTACACAGGGGTTTTCTGGACCCCACTTTTGTCATTTTGAAACAGCCGATCTTAACTAAACTTGGTCTGAAGGAAGTCCATATAGGGTAGTTGTCTCCCGAAACTTTTCGCCATCATGACGTCATCAGGTGTCACGTGACAGTGTCTTAAAGGGGCAAACTTCAGACATAAATTATAAATGAACCCTAAGTCCGATTAAGTTGAAACTTGATATGCATCTAAGTCGGGAAGTGTTATATCGAAAAATTGCAATGACGTCATCATGACGTCATTCCCTGATTTTTTATGATTTATTGAAATTTTGGGTCATTAAAGTTCGTTTAACGATATCTAGTTAACGAAACAAGATATCTTTGAATTTCTTTTTGATAATTCTTCAACATACACCATAGATGAACACTGCATAGACAAAAATTCTGTGACGTCATCATGACGTCATAAAAAATGCGATTTTTATAACACATAGTAGCAACGGCAGATCGCCTCGAAAATTGGTAGGTTGGGGAAATGGAGGTTGGGGATCGTAATTATAAAGTTACGTCAAGACAGCGTCATCATTTGATTTTTATGATTTTTTTAAATCTTTTTTCTCGCTAGCCCATTGACTTGAACAGCGCTAGCTCTGTACGTAAATTGGTCATTCAAATGCCAGGCGCGCGCACAGGTTAGATTGCCTGGGTTATAAATGGCGTATTCACCTTCCCTTCCTTGTCATAGTTGCCAGCGTAAATGCTGTTTTGACTTGAGAACCACGCATGCGCAGCAATTTACTTAGACCGCTTTCAATAAGTAATGCATGGCGCCCTCTTTGGATTAAAACAAGAAACTGCGGTGGTGTCAGTATGTTATTTTAAAAATCAACAAAAAATCAACGGTTTCTGATTTTAAGTTTATTCTTTCACCAAACGTGATTGTTAGGCAGTGTCTTTCTTTGTGACACATTGCTTGACCTCTGTGACCTCTACTTCTGGTCAAACAGAAAGTAGGTCCTCATTTAAAAGTGGTAAGAGCTTTGATCATGATTCTTTCACCAAAGGTCAATGTTAGGCAAGGTCTTTCATTTTTTGTAACATTGCTTGACCTTTGTGACCTCTACTTCCGGTTAAACAGGAAGAAGCTTATCATTTAAAAGTGGTAAGCTATGATCATGATTCTTTCACCAAAAGTGAATGTTAGGCAAGGTCTTTCTTTGTGACAATTCTTATTGGTAAGCAATTTACATCATATGCGGAAAAGCCTTATGTGCTGTTTTCAACAGCCATAAACTCTAGTTGGCTTTTTCGCGCAAGCGAAAAGCCTTTATTTTTGTTCTGTTTTTTTTTCTTTTTTCTTCCTCTTCTTCCTCTTCTTCCTCTTCTTCCTCTTCTTGTCGCCAAAATTCCCATAGACAAAGCACAGGGGCATTCTGGACCCCACTTTGGCCATTTTTAAACAGCCGATTTTAACCAAACTTGGTCTGAAGGAAGTCCATATAGGGTAGTTGTCTCCCGAAACTTTTCGACATCATGACGTCATGACTTGATTTTATATGAATTTTTAAATATTTCTCACACCCCGTTGTCTTTGTACACAGATTACGTGACAATATGGTCATGTACAAAACATATGATGCTCGAATGACTCAACTCTCCCCATACATGTACACTGCACTGTACGTACATGTGTGTACATGTACGTATTTCACTGCACTGTGTGTGTGTGTGTATGGCATTCATAATAATGTCCGCGGATTGCGTGACTCGATCAAAACTTCGTTTATAGTCTTGCCATAGACATTTTCATGTAAGACTTTTGTATATCGTTAAATACCAGCACCAAATATCGAAATGCTATCGATGTAGGTTGCCGTATTGTACGTCATTTTATGGGTCGCGTTAATATTAGCTATACATGTACAAGTTAATACTTGGGAAGAGTTGTATGGAAAAGTGCAATGATCCATAATTATTTTGTTTTTTTTTGTACGTGGCAATAATGATATGTTTTACACATGAACAAATTGAATTATATCACGCCATTTCCCCTAGACTAAAGTGTCATCAGAGTGATTTCATGTTCTTGATATAATTTTGTATAAATATTCTATTCAGTAGGCCTTTTTATAGGCAAAATACAGTCAGTGTCGGTCCCCCATCGGCCCGACCTCGGCTGGACGACAATTGTTTGTGCACGCGGTGGTATATTTACACGGCCGTTTCATAGTGGCAACCACCATGCACCGGCAGACCACGGTCGGTGGATGGGCGCCGCTGCTGAGCCGCCGGCGGCCCGATGGCGTGGCTTGCGCACTGGGCCTTGGGCCCGGACGTGATGTCCGATTGACCGTTGACTCAAAACTATATTTTTCCTCATAGACAAAGCGCGTACGTCTTTTTTATATCATTTTCAAACAATTGTAATAACACATAGAAGGAACGGCCGATCGCCTCGAAAATTAGTAGGTTTAGGAAATAGAGGTTGGCGATTAATATGAAGTCATGACAACTTCATCACTTAATCTTTTATAAATGTTTCAATCTTACCTACGTCGCTACCCGATTGACATGAAAATAATGATCATAGTAAAACATACGATGTGATGCTCGATTGACTCAATTTCCCAAAACATGTTTAAAACATTGTTTACTGTATGTAAAACTTACATGTTCATTGTCGAATCCATTTGTCTGTTGAGTGTTGACTTTTCAGAATTATTCACAAAATGTTTGCGTGTTGACGTAATGTTCGCCAGTTGACGTAATGTTTGCGAGTTGACGTAAAGTTTGCCAGTTGACGTAATGTTTGCGAGTTGACGTAAAGTTTGCCAGTTGACGTAATGTTTGCGAGTTGACACAATGTGTGCGAGTTGATGCAATGTTTGCGAGTTGATGTAATGTTTGCGAGTTGATGAAATGTTTGCGAGTTGACGTAATGTTTGCGAGTAAACGCAATGTTTGCGAGTTGACGTAATGTTTGCTAGTTGACGCAATGTTTCCGAGTTGTCGACGTATTGTTTGCGAGTTGAAGCAATGTTTGCGAGTTGACGCAATGTTTGTGAGTTGACGTAATGTTTTCGAAAAAAGGATTTTGAGAGCATGATTTATATTGCATGCAAACAATTGCAATGATCCACAGACTTAATCGTAGATTTAAACAGCCGATTTTAACTTGGTCTGAAGTATGTCCTTATAGGGTCATTATGACGTCATCAGGTGTCAAATTACAAGCGATTTGAATTTAATAATCAAATTCTTCAAAAATCAAACAAGGGTTTGAAATAGAAAGTTGATTCTTTCACCAAAAGTGAATATTAGGCACGGTCTTTCTTTGTGACACATTAATTGACCTGTGTATGTGAGGTAGGATCATGATTTGTCCATATGAGGGATCCATTTCTAGTTATTTGTATAACATTTTATAACATTAATTAGGTGTTCGGGTTCAAGCCGAACACCTATTGTAATTGTACGAGTTTTTTTTTTTCTTTTTGGCTTTTCTGTGTTCAACAGAAAAGGTATTGCTTTTGTTCTGTTTTTTTTGGCTTTTCTGTGTTCAACAGAAAAGGTATTGCTTTTGTTCTGTTTTTTTTTTTTCTTCTTCTTCTTCTTCTCCTCAATTTGTATTGACTTTGTACACAAATTTTGTCCGCGGCACTTTGGTCATTTTTAAACAGCCGATTTTGACCAAACTTGGTTTGAAGGAAGTCCATATAGGGTAGTTGTTTCCCGAAACTTTTCGTCATCATGACGTCATCAGGTGTCACGTGACAAGCGTTTTGAATTTAATAATCAAAATATTCAAAAATCAACAAAAAATCAACCGAATGAGATATGAAGTTGATTCTTTCACCAAAAGTGATTGTTAGGCAGGGTCTTTCTTTGTGACACATTGCTTGACCTCTGTGACCTCTACTTCCGGTCAAACAGGAAGTAGCTCCTCATTTAAAAGTGGTAAGAGTTATGATCATGATTCTTTCACCAATAGACAATGTTAGGCAAGGTCTTTCATTTGTGACACATTGCTTGACCTCTGTGACCTCTACTTCCGGTCAAACCGGAAGTAGCTCCTCATTTAAAAGTGGTAAGAGCTATGATCATGATTCTTTCACCAAAAGTGAATGTTAGGCAAGGTCTTTCATTGTGAAACATTACTTGACCTCTGTGACCTCTACTTCCGGTCAAACAGGAAGTAGCTCCTCATTTAAAAGTGGTAAGAGTTATGATCATGATTCTTTCACCAATAGACAATGTTAGGCAAGGTCTTTCATTTTTGACACATTGCTTGACCTCTGTGACCTCTACTTCCGGTCAAACCGGAAGTAGCTCCTCATTTAAAAGTGGTAAGAGCTATGATCATGATTCTTTCACCAATAGACAATGTTAGGCAAGGTCTTTCATTTGTGACACATTGCTTGACCTCTGTGACCTCTACTTCCGGTCAAACAGGAAGTAGCTCCTCATTTAAAAGTGGTAAGAGCTATGATCATGATTCTTTCACCAATAGACAATGTAAGGCAAGGTCTTTCATTGTGACAAAAAAAGGCCAATTCACGTGAGTTTATGATTAAAGGTGCACACTTCAAATGTATAAAACATAAGATCATAATCAACTGTCTTTGTGTGTAAAAGGTTATGACAATTTTCTCAATAATAACAGAAACGGAAAAGCCTTGTGTTCTGTTTTCAACAGACACAATCTCTAGTTTTTTCTTCTTCTTCTTCTCCTCAATTTGTATTGACTTTGTACACAAATTTTGTCCGCGGCACTTTGGTCATTTTTAAACAGCCGATTTTGACCAAACTTGGTTTGAAGGAAGTCCATATAGGGTAGTTGTTTCCCGAAACTTTTCGTCATCATGACGTCATCAGGTGTCACGTGACAAGCGTTTTGAATTTAATAATCAAAATATTCAAAAATCAACAAAAAATCAACCGAATGAGATATGAAGTTGATTCTTTCACCAAAAGTGATTGTTAGGCAGGGTCTTTCTTTGTGACACATTGCTTGACCTCTGTGACCTCTACTTCCGGTCAAACAGGAAGTAGCTCCTCATTTAAAAGTGGTAAGAGTTATGATCATGATTCTTTCACCAATAGACAATGTTAGGCAAGGTCTTTCATTTGTGACACATTGCTTGACCTCTGTGACCTCTACTTCCGGTCAAACCGGAAGTAGCTCCTCATTTAAAAGTGGTAAGAGCTATGATCATGATTCTTTCACCAAAAGTGAATGTTAGGCAAGGTCTTTCATTGTGAAACATTACTTGACCTCTGTGACCTCTACTTCCGGTCAAACAGGAAGTAGCTCCTCATTTAAAAGTGGTAAGAGTTATGATCATGATTCTTTCACCAATAGACAATGTTAGGCAAGGTCTTTCATTTTTGACACATTGCTTGACCTCTGTGACCTCTACTTCCGGTCAAACCGGAAGTAGCTCCTCATTTAAAAGTGGTAAGAGCTATGATCATGATTCTTTCACCAATAGACAATGTTAGGCAAGGTCTTTCATTTGTGACACATTGCTTGACCTCTGTGACCTCTACTTCCGGTCAAACAGGAAGTAGCTCCTCATTTAAAAGTGGTAAGAGCTATGATCATGATTCTTTCACCAATAGACAATGTAAGGCAAGGTCTTTCATTGTGACAAAAAAAGGCCAATTCACGTGAGTTTATGATTAAAGGTGCACACTTCAAATGTATAAAACATAAGATCATAATCAACTGTCTTTGTGTGTAAAAGGTTATGACAATTTTCTCAATAATAACAGAAACGGAAAAGCCTTGTGTTCTGTTTTCAACAGACACAATCTCTAGTTTTTATTTTTTTTATTTTTTTCTTCCCAAACTTGTCAGCAGGACTTCTTGGTCACAGGTACAAGATATTGACATGAAACTTGGTGGGAACTTTGGTCATGATGTCAAGTTGTATTTAGAAGATTGACGTCATGATGACGTCATCGGGTATCAAATTACACGCGTTTTAAGGAAAAACTTTGGTGCTCTCTAACTTGTGAATCACATGACCTACGATATTGATATTGACATATGTTACTCAACACGTAAATCGCAACAAATAATATATTCAATGTTGTGTACAAATGACCTCCACTTCCGGTGTTACCGGAAGTTGACGTTTGACTCAAAATAACTCGAAAACGGAAGGATTTGGGCACAAAAAACCTCAATGGAAAAAAGATAGAATGATGCTTGGGCTTTCAGAAAATATAAACGATGACGTCATACGGGCTGTATAGCGCCCTCTACGGTTGATTAAAGATATACAGTGATTACGTAATCCGAAAGTAAACAATGAATTTCGGCCAAATTTAGTAGGTGTGAAGCTCTTATGCACCTTGATATGTTTGTGAAATTTGAAAGTGGTGACGTCATTCAACCGGAAGTTATGCTCTTTTAATGGAGAACTTATGTCATTATTCAAATACTGTTTACTCGGTAATCACGAGACGTGTATCGATGAAAAATGCACACTGTTTACATTGTACGCATAGAATGACGTCTGCAAACTTTGAGTTGTCTGTGATGAACTAACCGGAAGTTATCGTCATGACAATATTGCATATTTTAAAGGTGATGTACGCCATTGTGATTGAACAATGTTTTCAAATATTGGAATAAATTGATTCAATGTATGTAATCCCGGACAATATACGTACCATTTCATGAATTAAACTTTTTAAAACTTAAATTTGGTTGTCTGTGATGGCGATATACAATGTGTGATATATCAACTGCATAACGCCTAACGTTCAAGCTCGATGATCGTTTCTCTGTTGTTGGAATAGAGTCCTTACAACAGCGCCCTCTTGTGATGCAAACACACGTTGTGAATTGAATGATGATGTTGCATGTACAGGCGACTGCTGTTACAAAGTTAACTTTATCACATCCGCCGTGAGAATCGGACTGAAAAATTGACATTGATTTTCATTATTGGATAGTGTTTTTCAACTCCATGAAATATCATTTGGGGAGTAGTGCTCTTGTCAAAGCTTGTGCGAGGACACGTTTGATGAACTGGTCAAGTGGTATTAATATCGAAAAACTGGGTAATACTATCAATGTTTGAAAATGACGGAGACAAAATCAAAGGGGGAGCATATCATTTTATGAGCTAAAGTTTTAAACAGACACACTCAAATGATGAAGAAACTCAGGATACATCTGATGACTGATGTACAATGATAACTGTAGAGATTTATTTCTTTCAGACCTCATAAATCAAATTGTTTGTGGAAAGTCCTAATAATGATGAACAAAATTGAATTTTGGTTTATGGATCAGAGCATGGAGGTAGAAATAAAAGACACAAGGGCCACTAGATTTTTGTTTGTGATGCATAATATGCATTGAATATAATTTTTTTTTTAAAGGTGAAGCCATTTTCTATACCGTTCAGCCAGTTAAGTGTACGAATAATCAGCATGATCAGTATTTCAGTCACGCAGTGTAAGTGTCTTTCAATATGCCATTAATTGATCACGTACGTTCCAACATGTTCACATAACAGTTCAACTACGAAATGAGACTCCGAACACCTAGTGGTTGTTCCCACAACCACAATGTCTAGTTTATAATAATTATCGTATGCGGAAAAGCCATATGTGCTGTTTTCAACAGCCATAAACTCTAGTTAGGTGTTCGGGTTCAAGCCGAACACCTATTGTTATTGTTCGAGTTTTTTTTTTTTTTTTTTTTTTTTTTTTCTCCTTCCGACCAAACTTGTCCGCAGGACTTCTTGGTGACTGTTACAAGATATTGACATGAAACTTGGTGGGAACTTCGGTCATGATGTCAAGTTGTATTTAAAAGATTGACGTCATGATGACGTCATCGGGTATCAAATTACACGCGTTTTTAGAAAAAATTTTGGTGCTTTATAACTTGAGCACCACATGACCTACGATTTTGACATTGACATATGTTACTCACCATATGAATCTGAACAATTAATATATTCAATATTGTGTACAAATGACCTTCACTTCCGGTGTTACCGGAAGTTGAATTTTGACTCAAAATAACTCAAAATCAGAAAGGTTTTGGGCACATACAATTGCTTAGCAAAAAGATAGAGTAGGTCTTAGGCTTTCAGAAAATATAAACGATGACGTCATACGGGCTGTATAGCGCCCTCTACGGTGGATTAAAGATATACAGTGATTACGTAATCCAAAAGTTAAAGACGGATTTCCGCTAAATTTGGTGAGTTTGAAGCACTAATGCACCTTGACATATGTGTGAAGTTTAAAATCTGTGACGTCATTCAACCGGAAGTTATGCGTTTTTAAAGGAAACATGATGTAATTATTCAAATACTGTTTATTCAGTAATTACATGACGTACATCAATGCAAATTGCAAATTGTTTACATTGTACGCATGTGATGATTTCTGCAAATTTTCAGTTGTTTGTGATTAATTAAACGGAAGTTATCGTCCGGGCAATTTAACATTATTTAAAGGTGACACCCTTTTCCATACGCTATCAGTCAGTGTACATGTACGAATACACTGTGCAATCAGCATGATCAGTACTTGCTCAGTCACACAGTTTAAGTGTATTTCAATAATTATGCCATACACGCGTTCCATCAAACATTCTCATAACAGTTCCAGTACGAAATGAGACCCCGAACACCTAGTGGTTGTTCCCACAACCACAAAGTCTAGTATTGTATTTGAGTTTGTTCTGTGGCCCATAGACTTTGTACACAGATTTTTCTCCGCGGCACTTTGGTTACTTTAAAACAGCCGATCTTAACCAAACTTAGCCTGAATGAAGTCCGTATAGGGTAGTTGTGCCCCGAAACTTTTCATCATCATGACGTCAAAACTTGATTTTATATGATTTTTTTAAAAATATTGTATAGCCCGTTCACTTTGTACACAGATTACGTGAACGTGGTCGTTGTACAAAACATAAAGCTCGATCAATTTCCCATATACTATGTGCAGTGTACATGTAGGCCTACGTACGCAATTCACTGTGTATAACATACAATGCACATGTCCGATTGCGTGACACAAAACGTCGTTTACAACTTGCCATAGTTTGCACGTAATTCCTTTTATATATCATTAAATACCAGCACCAAATCTTAATCGAATTGCTATCGATGTAGGTTGCTCTATACGCGAAAATATTGGTCATTAAAAAAAAACAGACGATTTAAACAACATAAATACAAGGCGCGTTCAGATGTTTGATTGCCTGGATTATATATGCCGTTTTTTCATTTACTTCCTTATCATAGTTACCAGCAAAGCAGCGTAAATGCTGATTTTGACCCGTGTTTTGAACAGACAACCGCGCACGCGCAGCAATCTACTTATACCGTTTTCAGTACGTAAGGTTGCACCCAAGTAAATAAACTCCCGTGGACAACAGTGATAAATCCACAAACTTCAAAAATCGTTAAAAAATATACAGAACTCTCACAGCTGTTCAAGTTGCACAGAAAAATGATGATGAACATGTAACCTTTCATTTTCTTTTCATTTTATGGTAGGGTGACGGTTGAATTTTTGAGTTATACTCATTCTCAGCTGACCACCCCTAAAACAAGGTACGGATCACTCCAGTCAAAGAAGCCATTTTCAAAAAAAAAAAAAACATCCCTCTGCAAAGCGGCTGAAATAGACCCACTTTCTCACCCAATTGCATCAAAAATGGTCACAAATGGAAGCCCAGACACCAGGCAGGAGGTCCAGTGCCGTATTTCTTCAATCCTTCATTTTCATAGCTCTCACAACTCTCTTATTTCAAATATATTGAGTGCTTAACTTTTATTCATGAGCTCGGCGGACCCATTTTGCCACTACATGTATTTACTTGGCTGCACCCGTAATGCAGGATTCAGTTTTCCGAGCGCACGGTTTTGAATAACGCCCTCTTTTGATTAAAACGAGAAATCATTTCCCGAAGACGATATCATTTATTTGCTGAATCAAACAACATCAGCGATGTGTATTTAATTAGAGAAATATTCTATATCATATGCGGAAAAGCCATGTGTTCTGTTTTCAACAGACACAACCTCTAGTTTCTTCTTCTTCTTCTTCTTGTCGTTTGAGTTACCATAGACTTTTTCTGGATGGCACTTTGCCTACTTTTAAATTGCCGATTTTAACCAAACTTGGTCTGAAGGAAGTCCATATAGGGTAGTTGTCTCCCGAAACTTTTCGTCATTTTGACGTCATCAGGTGTCATGTGACAAGCAATTTAAATTTAATAATCAAAATCTTCAAAAATCAACAAAAAATCAACGGTTTAAGATATTAAGTTCATTCTTTCACCAAAAGTGATTGTTAGGCAGGGTCTTTCTTTGTGACACATTGCTTGACCTCTGTGACCTCTACTTCCGGTCAAACAGGAAGTAGCTCCTCATTTAAAAGTGGTAAGAGCTATGATCATGATTCTTTCACCAAAAGTGATTGTTAGGCAGGGTCTTTCTTTGTGACACATTACTTGACCTCTGTGACCTCTACTTCCGGTCAAACAGGAAGTAGCTCCTCATTTAAAAGTGGTAAGAGCTGTGATCTTGATTCTTTCACCAATTGACAATGTTAGGCAAGGTCTTCCATTTGTGACACATTGCTTGACCTCTGTGACCTCTACTTCCGGTCAAACAGGAAGTAGCTCCTCATTTAAAAGTGGTAAGAGCTAGGATCATGATTCTTTCACCAAATATCAATGTTAGGCAAGCTCTTTCTTTGTGACACATTGTTTGACCTCTGTGACCTCTACTTCCGGTCAAACAGGAAGTAGCTCCTCATTTAAAAGTGGTAAGAGCTAGGAACATGATTCTTTCACCAAATATTAATGTTAGGCAAGCTCTTTCTTTGTGACACATTGTTTGACCTCTGTGACCTCTACTTCCGGTCAAACAGGAAGAAGCTCCTAATTTAAAAGTGGTAAGGGCTAGGATCATGATTCTTTTGTCGAAAGTCGATGTTAGGCAAGGTCTTTCTTTGTGACACAAATACGACCAATTCATGTGAGTTTATGATTAAAGGTGCACACTTCAAATGTATAAAACATAAGATCATAATCAACTGTCTTTTTGTGTGTATAAGGTTATGACAATTTTTTCAATAAAAACGGAAACGGAAAAGCCTTGTGGTCTGTTTTCAACAGACACAATCTCTAGTTTTTTCTTCTTCCTCTTCTTGTCGCCAAATTTCCTATAGACTTAGCACACGGGCATTCTGGCACCCACTTTGGTCACTTTTAAGCAATCCATCTCAACCAAACTTGGTCCAAGTAAAGTCCATGAGGCCTAGTTGTACCGCGAACAATGACGTCATCATGACGTCATCAGGTGTCAAATTACAAACAATTTAAATTAAATAATGAAAGTCTTAAAAAATCAACAAAAAATCAACGGTTTGAGATATTAAATTAATTCTTTGGCCAAGTGTCAATACTAGGCCCGGTCTTTCTTTGTGACACATTGCTTGACCTCTGTGACCTCTACTTCCGGTTAAACAGGAAGTAACTCCTCATTTAAAAGTGGCAAGAGCTAGGATCATGATTCTTTCACCAAATATCAATGTTAGGCAAGGTCTTTCTTTGTGACACATTGTTTGACCTCTGCGACCTCAACTTCCGGTCAAACAGGAAGTGGCTCCTCATTTAAAAGTGGTAAGAGCTAGGATCATGATTCTTTCACTAAATATCAATGTTAGGCAAGGTCTTTCTTTGTTACACATTGGTTGACCCCTGTGACCTCTACTTCTGGTCAAACAGGAAGTGGCTCCTCATTTAAAAGTGGTAAGAGCTAGGATCATGATTCCTTCGCCAAATGTCAATGTTAGAGAAGGACTTTCTTTGTGACACACTGCTTGACCCCTGTGACCTCAACTTCCGGTCAAACAGGAAGTAGCTCCTCATTTAAATGTGGTAATAGCTAGGATCATAATTCTTTTACCAAAAGGCAATGTTAGGGAAGAACGATCTATAGTGACATAATTCTTATTGATAAACAATTTATATAATATGCGGAAAAGCCCTATGTGCTGTGAATCGAATCCAATATTGCGGCGGGTACCGCAGTAAATCATGAATATTAAATGATTTGGTCGGGAAATTTATGAATATGAATGATATTCATGATTTACTGCGGTACCCGCCGCAATATTGGATTCGATTTACCCTGCAGACCCCAGCTAGCTCGGTTGCCTAGCAGGTAAGGCATCTGCACTAGTAAGCAGGAGGTCGTGGGTTCGAATCCCACCTGAGCAAGCATGTGATTTGTTCTCACATGCTCTCACAAGCACTGAGTATACAGTGCTCATCATCGTCGGTGAAGGGCAAGCCTAATTTGCAAGCTATAAAACTTTAATAAACTACTTTTTTAATACTGCAATTTGAGATGTACATTTTGACTTTTGGATTTTCATGTTTTAACCATATTCCTTTTTAATTTTGAATTCTTTATGAACTTTCCAAAAGCAACTTTTAAATCAAGCAACCTGTAATTTAAATAATAAAAACGAGCCAAAACTTTAAGGGCTATATCCCACAATCATGTTAAAAAAGGAAATCGGTCAGGTCTGAAAAACGAAGAATTACAGAAACATGTAAATTCAATCCATATTACAAGGCAGGATATCTCTGTCATCCCTTGCTCATTTATCCTGACTGAGGCCTCATTATTTTCAAAGGCCAGGAAATGTAGTTTATAGAAATGTGATTGATTCTTTAAAATAAAATTATCGTTGTGCAAATTACTTTTTGATAGCCTTGCTTTTATATTGTCTTTACTCACTCATGCGTGAAGTATGTATCATATGAATGGTATCAAATGAAAGCTGAGGAAATAAGCTTTCCAGATATGTGTCACTTATTAACCAAAACTGAAATTAAAATAGGATTAAACATTGACAAATCTTGGTTTCGTTTTTTCTTGGACACCCTGTATAGATGGAACGAAGTAATTTCTAATTTGTGTACCTCTCTCTAATTATTTCTTGCCTGCTCCCTTTGGGGGCTCCGTACACCTTCGAGAATTACAGTGTAAAATTTCCTTGGGGTGAAAAAATGTTTGGGGCGAGTTGATTTTTCTCGCTAGGAAATAATAAAACTTTCGCTCCAGTAATTCGTCCCAAACCTTTTGTGTTAAATACAATGTATGAATGCACATCCCCCCATAATTCAAAGTGAAAAATAGCAATGAGAAGCGTGACCCCCCCCCCCCCCCCAAAAAAAAAAAAAAAAAAAAAAACGGGCGACGCAGGACGGGCAGATATGGAATTCCATAGTAACCTATAGGCACGTTCTCACACACCAAAAAGCGCGACTATTTGGGTCCCACTGAGGCGCGGTTCTACGGAGGGGGGGGGGGGCTAGGGGGGGCTGTAGGCCCCCCCCCCCCAAAAAAAACAATGCTTGAAAATACTGGATTTTTTCAGTTGTTAAGCGCCAATTACATAACAAACGCGTTATGTGGGCTATATGTGTATGTTTTTCGACCCCTACTAAGACATAGCAGAAGCGAGTGTTAGAAGAACCCAAAATAAATTTTTAGCCCCCCCAAAAAAAATTTGGCTCTAGAACCGCGCCTGGTCCCACTCCAAATCACGACCCAAATAGTCGCGTTTTGTTTAAGTATTGCGAGAAAATCAGATACAGATTGCATGTTCGGTATACAATAGGCACGTTCTCACACACCAAAAAAGCGCGACTATTTGGGTCGCGATTTGCAGCGCGACCCAAATAGTCGCGCTTATTTGTGTGGGGACACAAATAATCGCTACTATTAGTGCGATTTGGAGCGCCCTCCAAATCGCACTAATAGTGCGTCTTTTTGCAAATAGTCGCGATTATTTGCGGGCTAGAAGACACAATAATTTATTTTGGGTTCTTCTAACACTCGCTTCTGCTATGTCTTATTAGGGGTCGAAAAAGCATACACATATAGCCCACATAACGCGTTTGTTATGTACTTGGCGCTTAACAACTGAAAAAAATCCAGAATTTTCAAGCATTTTTTTTGGGGGGGGGGGGGGGGGCTACAGCCCCCCCTAGCACCCCCCAACCCCCAACCCCACCCCCCCCCCCCCACCCCCGTAGAACCGCGCCTTAGTGCGTCTTTTTGCAAATAGTCGCGATTATTTGCTTGTGAACGGTGCACCAAAAAATACCGGTTTTTTTATATTCAATCATGCAAGGCGGGCCCGCGAGTTTAGCACAGGATGCATACCAACTTCACGCTTCACTGCGCACGGGCAGTTTGATAGAAATCGCACCGGTACGATTTGGGTCGCGCTTTTTTTGGCTGTGGGAACACAACAAAAAGCGCGACTATTTGGGTCGCGATTTGAGTGCGACCCAAATAGTCGTGCTTTTTGGTGTGTGAGAACGTGCCTATAGTTACGTTGTACAAACAAAGTTGTAATGGATACGTTACTACGCAGTCTTTGAAAGGTTTTACTTTGGTCAACATTTCAAAATATGCGTAGAGAAGAACAATCACATCTTGGAACAATCCGTTTTCTCGCGTATACTCACTTTTATATTTGTTTGTTTTTGTCTTCCTCAGGAAATTTTCGTATGAACCGGCAGCATGAATTTGAATACTCCCTTGAAGCTTGGTCAGAGTACCAGTCTACTCAGTGGATACAAGCCAGACATCTACTCTGTGCCATTCACCAACTCCCGCAAGCCTGCACTCTATGAGAAGGAAGTCTTAGTTAAGAATCCTAGTCATGATGCCCGATGGTCTTGGCCCACAATCTCCCTTCACGACAATGCAGAAGACCTCCTTAGCGCACTTCTTAAGGTCACACTTCTACCAATTACCAATGAAGATAAACCCAGTGAGGGTGGAGCTTCGTCCATATGGCCAGCAGGAGCTCTTGTTCTTGCAGGGTCTGATGCCGCAGCTCGCAAGGAAGCCACAACAGCGTTGTCCAGTCAACTTGGCATCGATCTTTCAAAGGACTGGTCCTATGCTCTGGTTTCACGCACACGTACCATCGGTAGAGCAACACATCCGTGCTATGAGAGAGGAATATTTGGTATCCCAGACCCAGCAACGATCTTAATGCCAGATTTCGTCGCAGATCTGAAATCTTTGGAGAAGCTCGGGAAGGACACCAATGTGAGTATGCATGGTGCTAATGGCTACCTAGACGTCTATGATACATACGGCTCACACTTCGTATCCAGCGTTGACATCGGGGACACTATATTTCAGGTTTTTGCTTATGCATCAACCGAATACCAAGGTATTGCTCGTGTTTACGCTGACAACCCAGAAGATCTGACGGGTCTCGCATCTTCTCCATTCGCCTTGTTTACCACTCCACGGAATGAAGCTGGTTACGGTCGTACTGCAGCTATCGGAAACGTCTGTATTGCGAGCGGGGACCCCGAAATGGCAGAATCCATCAAAAAAGGCCTCTGGGAAGAACCTAAGTATGCTGGAACTAACAGCATCTTCGCCCCTTTCATGCGCTCCGATGCCGTTGATGTCAACAAGATCTTCAAGAAGATCGTACCCATATCGGTTGAACTGGCCTCACTCGGAGTATTCGCCGAGTACTACCGCATGCTGATCTGGCGCCGCGTCTTTAAAGGTGCCATGTACGCCAAATACTTCCTGGGCTCAGGCGTGGCTCCTTTCTTCAGCAACAACTGCCCTTATGATCTGAATTCAGTCTTCAAAGATTCAGACCCGCTTGGTGGTGATGGTTTCCTCTCGACACTTGCCACCCCCTCTGTTAACATCTGGCAGGAGAAAGTGAAGCTGAATTCGATTCTTCTACAATTTCCAGAGCTGGTTAAGATCTTCGGAGTATTTGCAAATGCAATTGAGGTACGTTTTTCTATTTTGTTTTCATTATTATTATTAATGATTTTTCGAAGGGAAATAGGGTTGCCCTTCAGTAGATGAAGTGAAGTAGATGATTACTGCATACTCAGTACTGGGCTCGATTTCACGAAAGGCTATGACAGATCTCAACATACGTATCAATCTGAATTGCTAAACGAAGTGTGATGTCACAATACTAGCTGCTATGGAAACATGAACAACTCATCTAAAAGATGAATCGCAAATCTTTGTGAAATCGACCACAGGTTGAGAGTACATGAAAACAAAAATATGATGCACTGGCTCAGGTGGGATTCGAACCCACGACCTCCTGCTCAGTGCCGATGTCGTACCACTAGCCTACAATATTAATGATTTATTGCAGTACCCGCCGCGATATTGGATTCGATTCAACCTGCTGACCCCAGGTAGCTCTGTGGCCTAGTTGTATAGCAGCTGCACTAGTAAGCAGGAGGTCGTGTGTTCGAATCCCGCCTGAGCCAAAGCATGATTTTGTTCATGAGCACTGAGTATGCAGTGCTCATCTACGTCGGTGAAGGGCAAGCCTAATTTGCATTATTGTTTTTAATACCATGCTTCAACCACTTCATAACAAATAAGTCAATGTACATGTCTTTCATTGTCTCAGTGTAGTTATTGGTAAATTCTTCATCTTTAAGTCAAGGGTGAAATAAGATGTAACGTGCATCGTGTTGGAAAGTCGCTTGTCGTTTTGCATTCTCATTGTTCATTTTCTGGGTTTTATATTGATTTTACGCAGATACCGGCGCCTTCATCTAAAGACAACGTGACCATCGATGTTCCTGGTTCTACCCACGCAACTCTCCTAGGACATGTCGTCACATGTGGATCTGGTCAAGACCCTGTACCCCCAACACTTCGTCTCAGTGACTGTGCCTTTAAGGACATCAAAACTCGTTTCTTTTGTGGTGAGTTTTATGGGGGTTTGAAGATAATTAGTTCTAGTGACAAAAAGGGAAATGTAATTATGAATGGATTGATGTTTGAAGAAAGTAGGGGTAAAGTGTCAGTAGTCCTTGATGTGCGACATTCTCCTACATTGCAAGTTCTGACCGAGCGTCTGACTGACATCCAGTTTGCTCTGGTTGCAGCAGAAGCTCGTCTGAATTTTCTTCTCGTTAATCCAGTGTCACAAGTACAAAATGTAGAGCTTATGAAACGGGTTCTCTTATGGCTTGGTGGAGTTGCAGGGAGTCACTATCAGTGCCAAAATGACAAACTAGCTGCTTTGCAAGCAAGGGCAGTGTATTTGGCAAGCGTGGCTACCAACGACCAGGGTTCCGGAGTTCCCGTGCCATACTTGCGTTATGAGGCTTACAAAGATGTTGTGAATAATATTCAAAATGTCCTTCAAACGGCTTCAGATAAGCTGAACAACTTCCAGAACCAAATCAGAGACAGAAAAGCCGAAGAACGTGAGGTAGATCGAGAGAAAAATCTGAATGAAAACATCATTAAATCTGGCAAACTACTCCAGGACTACATCGGTACACAGGCAAGCTGCCAACAGAGGCTTGAAGACATGTTATCAACAGTTGTCAAAGACAAGGAAAGGCAATTACATAAAGCTAGCAAGCAGGCAGAAAAATTGAGTGCCAAATTGAAAAAGTCGCGGTCTGCTGTGAAGGAAGCCATTACTGAGTATGAGGATGCTGTTGCTGAATGGGAGAAGCAGGAGACAATCAAGGCAGCTGTAGATATCGCATCTAATATCTTTACTCTTGGTTTTACCTTTATTACACCGGCGTCGGCAATTACCGCTCTAAAGACTCTTGGTGAAACAGTTCAGAAGATTCAAAAGGCTGTCAACGTCTTTGATGCAGTCATCGAAGCGTATCGGTCGTTTCGAGCACTTCCGTCAAACCCACAAGCAGTAGTCGATGCTTTGAAGAGCATAGGTCCAAACGGTCTTGTTATGCCGTCTTCACTTGAGTGGGATGAGATGAAGGGTAACTTCGATGCTGTTCTTTCTTCCGGCCCCTCCGTTGAGGCTAAGACGTCCCTTTCTGCAGCATTTGCAGTCCTCGTTCTTAGAGGGAAAGCCCTCATACAATCCCAAAAGTCTATTCAGGAAATAACTGCAGACTTATCAGCAGGCCAGCAGCGTATTACACTTCACAAGGATCAGAAGAAACGACTTGACGACCTTAAAGTAAATCTTGACGCTAAACCACAAGCCCTTGCTGTTGATAAAATTGACCTGATTGGACTTTCGGGACAACTTATATTCTTTGAGCGTCAGATGTTGATGACATTGGCTTCTACCTTGGTCATACAGGATAGAGCTCTCCAGTATGAGTATCTCCGACCTCCTACCACCATCGGGTCCTTTACGATGCTCAATCTGCAGCTGGCAATACTTAATCAGTCACAGAGCATTCATCAAGGCCTTACAGTCCAACCTTTTCCGGCGAAGGTACCCAAACCGATCATTTATGAGATCCATGGCATCACACCGGAAAGCATAACAGACAAAAATAGGTACACTTTCGATATTTCACTCAACAAACGTGAGTTTTCCTCGTACAATTATGTTCGTGTCGAAGGTGTGGAAGTGGAGATTGGTGGAATCGTGTCAACTAACAGTGGCAAATACTACACTGAGCTAGTGTTTGATGGGAATCCTTTCTTCGACCGTGGCTTTGATGGTGAAGCCCTCACATTTCAAACGACATCACGCATTTTCACAGGCCTCCATGATGTCTCCACGAGCAGTCATGTGGGGTCTGATGCACCTGTTGTAGTTAAGGATCCTAAGGCTTCTGTTGTTACAACCGGTGAGGATCCTTTTGGTGGGAAAATTTCGAGCATCACACCATTTTCATCTTGGCAGGTGTCCTTGCCAAAAACGAAGACCAATGAAGACGTCCGATTTGACGATCACTCACGTGGCGTCACCGTTCGTCTGATCTTCTATATCTACGCTCAGCTGAAAGAGGAAAGCATGCATTCATCTAGCCTGCAGGCTCTGCATCTGAATCGCGGTGACTATGTAATGTCGCATACATCATCAGGCTCAAGCATCCAAGCTCATTCATCTCAGATGTTGGTCGGCAGTGTGGCTGCTCCGCTTTCCTTGGTTGCTTCGCCATCGCTGATTTCTTCTGCATCTGCCTCCGCTACGTCTTCGGTAACGCTTGACAAAGTCCTAAATATGATGTCTGGAAAGTCTGTATGTGCCGGCTGGGACGTCGTATTCTCCATGACAGTCAAGGAGGTGAATGACCAACTGTACATGCAGTACACAAACTGTTTGGGAAATCCTAAATTCATAAGAGAAACTGGAAATGTTGTTAAGGAGAGAAAAACATCAGAGAGAGCCACTATCAAGACGGTGTTCAACTTCGTCTTCAATGCTCCTCGCCTCCAGTTTCTCCTGAATAATTCACATTCTGCCCAGATCTTTCTTCCCATCATATCAGGTCACTATGAATACTCAGTTTATGACAACGGTGCCTGGATACCAAAATCTAAGGCTGATGTGAAGGAGACCGATAGGTCTTACATTCAGGGAGATGTCCCTTTGGATATCTTGCCAGGATCGGTCTCCTCCCAACACAATGTTGCCATCAAGCTCAATGGCGGTACCTTCTCGGCAAAGCATTTTGAGGCTGGAGTTTCAAACCCAATACTTGGCAGTGTCTTGACCGATTACTTCACCAACTTGAAAGACGGGTACGAAGTGTACAATATTGGTACGCTCGATTTTGCTGCGATTTCACTCTTGCAGTCATTGATACCAACTGATTTCAGGTTTAATGTGTACCATACTCCTAGCAACCGCGACCTGTTGCAGCTTTTTGTCGCTACAACTGGCAGGTTGCAGTCATCAACCTCACTCTACTTACAGGAGCCTATTCCTTCGGTGTATCAAAGCTCCTTGATCATCAATACTAAGATCTTCTTTCAGCACATTCTACCAGAATCTCTTGGTGATGGTGGGATACACCTTGCCTTTGACCCAGTTCCTCCCGCTGATGATGGCAATAAGGATAAAGTGTGGTCCTTAAAAACCACTGCTGGGTCCGTTTCAGTTCCCTACCCCGAGACAAAGGTGTCATCTAGTTCCCGAGGTTACCCAGGTGTTTCTGTTGAATCTGAGTCATGGGCCAGAGTTGACAACAACAACATGGCGGTTGTAGACCTGAGTGGTATGGAATTTCAGTCAGGCGACCAAGCTTCAGGATGGGATCCCAAAATGCTATATAAAGTTGGTACAAGGAAATATCCCTTCCAATATGGAAATCGATCAAAAACATGTGGCATGTTTCTGTGCGGAAGCTGGTCTAGAATACACTATAATAATTACTCACTGGGTGTGGATATCAATATGAATGCCAATCTGCCGCTCAACGTCACAGGTTCTGGGCAAAATCAGTTGGTAGAAATTGCGGCCACCCAATCCAATGTGGATCTGGATGGTAAACTAGAACCTCCAGCAGGTGCATGTAAGTGCAACGACCGAGAGATGCAGAAAAAATTCCTGGAGATTTTAAACAAATCTGTTCCAGGAAAACTGGTTGACGTTTTCAATAAACCGTTTGGCGCTGTATCTCTGTTTGCTTTGAAGAATTTGTTGTTTCCTGCCAAGAATCTGATCAACATGAGAGAATCCTATGTGCCTGGAGATATGGTTGTCTTTGGTAACTTTACTTCTGATTCAGAATGAATCAAGTCTGAATATCAGGTTCTGTGGCTTGACTCACGGTGTAATTATTATTGTATGGTGGCCCTGATGGTATTCTGCGTTGGTATGGAATGGTATCATTTTATTGAAAAGATAACGAGTTAGTTGGAAGTGAAAGAAATGACGCGAGAAATGTATGTGCATAATATACTTTCTTGTCCACATTAAGGGAAATGTATGCTGACAACATTACTGATGCACATGTACTTATGATCTGAATGTTGAATATTTACTCAATTAGAGTTTGAATAAATGGTGGATTGTCCAGCTAAGCGGAAGGTTTATGATTAAATGATTCTCAATGAATAAATTCCCGGTAAGAGTACAATAAAACCCCTTCTTGGTTCAACCCAGGAATATTACTCCTCCGTAGTTCCACACAAAGTTATCAATCTTGGAAGTCATCGCGTTAACCAAATGAATAGTAAAACGAAAATCATTTATGTATATTGTCCAAGTCATCGATGAATATCTGTCGTGTAAAATACTAAATCTAATTAATTGTGAGCTGTCACCCTTTCGTGCTTTATTGCGTTATTCAAATTTTGACTGATCGAAAGGTAGTTCGAAATGTAACAAGTCCGAATTGATGACAATAATATCATCTAAGGAAAATTGTAACCAGTATACTTCCCGTGTAATTTAATAAAGGTTATATTACAGCTCACTGTTACCGTGAAATATGAAATTACTTGAGGAACGTTTGTTTAACCATGCATGGAGGAATAAGAACTCCATGTAACTTTGTAAAAATACATTCAGTAGGCTACTCTACAGTACTACTTTGGTGGATTGTGTGTGTTTACTAAATGGATATAAAAGATACAAAAGCAGAGTGTACACTAAATATCGAGATTTCTCATTCCCCAAATCTGTTCATATCCTAAAACTTCTGTCATGCTTGTACGCAAATGTTGACACTGAAATTTGATTTGACCGTGACACAAAATTGAGATCGTTATTTATCTTTAATAACAGTTTAATTACTCGATAGCTTATTCTGGCCCTATCATTTGTTATAAAATGTAAATTACCACTTAAGTTAGATGCATTGTACTTTAGTCCACTTAATAATTTACTGTGTTAATTTGTTTGACTGGTTCGTTTTCAAGGTCATGATTTTTTTTATTCAGATAAGATTTCAATAATGCTTTACAGTATATTCCTTACAGGTTATACTGATTTGTATTAACGTCCTAATGACATAATATTCTATGCGTATTGGTCGGTTGGTTTGAATTGGATACTATTTACTTGAATATAACCTCGGTAAAACCACATAGCTCCATGGTCAAACTATGAGAATGACCTTTATGAATAATGACGATAAAGAATGCATAATTCATGTATCATGTGCGTCTTGCTGCGGGGATAAAGTGAAAGGAATTTTAGTGGAAACGGTGACCTGTGTAAAAACAAAACAAAACAAACAAAACCAAGTAATCCCCAAATGTTATCTCTTAAAAATTACTTGCATGGCGTAATGGAGGGTATTACGCGAAATAGTAGATTAGTAGTCGATTTATGCATACTTTGTTTGAGAGAGATTCGATCATTTAGTTTTTAAACATGCAGTTAATAATGAATAACGGTTTGTGTTGTTTGCCACATTGCAAGCGTTTCCATTGTGTCATTTTGATGATATGACTACATTGGAAATAAGCTGGTGTGCATGATCACTATGGCCTTCTAGCTCAACCTTTTCATATTACATATGAAATATCGTTTGCAGTAACTTTATCAATAATAAGCTTTGAGTCCGAAGCTTCACTGATATTTGCAATCATTACCAAGTTAGGTTTGGGTAGTTTTAGTAAAATCGTTTAATGCACAAAATTGCTTAATGATTGAATAATCAGGTCGATAAGAACCACTCATGCTTCCTCACATGGAATATTACAAAGAATTATGTCCATTAAGTTTTTATAAGTCTGATTTGTTTTAGTAGACGCATATTGTGATTTTTTGTGCTTTATTTAGCTCTGATTGTATTAAGAGTTAGCGTATGAAACGATGATAGAAAAAGTAGAAGTTTGAATCCATTTATAATCATGAACACGTTTAATGAGAGTATATGTGTCCGTATTGTAAAGATTGGTAATACTTAAATTTAGTGCTAATATTTGCTGATGTATTTGTAGTTATTAACATAATTGCAAACGAACTACATTGTTTTGATTATAATGCTGGATAAGATACTCATAATTAGTTGATTCTAAAACAATATTTGGATGGTGTGTTTGTAGTTAGTAGCATAATTGCACGTAAACTATATTGTGTTGATTGTAATGCTGGATTATTTACTCAGAATTAGTTGATTCTAAAACAATATTTGGATGGTGTGTTTGTAGTAAGTAGCATAATTGCAAGTGAACTATATTGTTTTGATTATAATGCTGGATTATGTACTCATAATTAGATGATTCTAACACAATATTTGGATGGTGTGTTTGTAGTAAGTAGCATAATTGCAAGTGAACTATATTGTTTTGATTATAATGCTGGATTATGTACTCAGAATTAGTTGACTCTAACACAATATTTGGATGGTGTGTTTGTAGTAAGTAGCATAATTGCAAGTGAACTATATTGTTTTGATTATAATGCTGGACTATGTACTCAGAATTAGTTGATTCTAAAACAATATTTGGATGGTGTGTTTGTAGTAAGTAGCATAATTGCACGTGAACTATATTGTTTTGATTATAATGCTGGACTATGTACTCAGAATTAGTTGATTCTAAAACAATATTTAGATGGTGTGTTTGTAGTGAGTAGCATAATTGCAAGTGAACTATATTGTTTTGATTATAATGCTGGACTATGTACTCAGAATTAGATGATACTAAAACAATATTTGGATGGTGTGTTTGTAGTCAATAACAGAAATGCACATGAACTATTGTCCTTCGTTTGTTCCGTTTTTTGATAGTCTGTGGTTCGGTGGAATTGTTTCTTAAAACGTTATTATTTTATTTAAAAACACGCCCATAGCTTGCAGTACTAACCATATCTCGTGATTTGTGGAATGCTAACTTCAACACCGTTGAATAAACGTAATTATAATATGCAAATTAGGTTTGCCCTTCGCCCTTCATGAGCACTGTATACTCAGTACTTGTGAGAGCACGTGAGAAAAAATCACATGCTTGCTCAGGTGGGATTCGAACCCACGACCTCCTGCTTACTAGTGCAGATGCCTTACCTGCTAGGCCACCGAGCTAGCTGGTGTCTGCAGGGTGAATCGAATCCAATATCGCGGCGTGTACGGCAGTAAATCATGAATATTAAATGATTTTGGTCGGGAAAAAGATAATATGCAAATTAGGTTTGCCCTTCACCGACGTGGATGAGCACTGTATACTCAGTACTTGTGAGAGCACCTGAGAAAAAATCACATGCTTGCTCAGGTGGGATTCGAACCCACGACCTGCTGCTTACTGGTGCAGATGCCTTACCTGCTAGGCCACCGAGCTAGTTGGGGTCTGCAGGGTGAATCGAATCCAATCCAATCCAATTAATAGGCATATGTCACTGTAATTCGTCTTACTTGATCATCATCTACATATTGAAAGATCAAATTCGTCTTTTGTCGAGCGATTTCAAGAATATGTCGTTCAAATTAAACTGATAATCTGACTGTAAACAGCTTTGCGAAAAGGCTTTGCCTACACTGCATAAGTCCTTTTCAGGTTATATGTGGTTTCTTTCTACTTGCTCTCATGATTCCGAACCGTCTTACACCACTTTATACTCCAAACATCAGAAATCTTCGTAATGTAGGCAAATGGATCCAGATGGAAACCGGGCCAGAGGATAACCAAGTGATGTGTGGACTATTCCAGAAGAGTTGTGAAATTACGAATACATCTTCTTTTACTTTGATGAAGTATAGGACTGCATATTTCTGGTATGAACATTAAAAAAACATCTTTCCTCAAGGTTCAATTTTCTCGGCAAAGCAAAAATCGAAAAGCACATCATACATAGTAAGCAAAAAATGAAGGGCGGCATATAATCATGGGACGAATTTGAATAACATTCATACGAATTTACATCAGCCCCTCTGCAGATGCGGATGTTGCTTCATCTAAAATTGCCGATCTTGTCAATAAACTTGAAACGCGGGCTCCTGATGCTGTGAAGCTCATTTTAGGAGACTTCAACCACTGTGAGCTAAACATACTTTACCTCACTATCACCAGTATATTAAATTTCCCACCAGGAAAGATAAGACTTTAGACAGATGCTATGGTAACTTAGAGAAGGCCTATAAAGCACATGGAAAAGCTGGTCTCGGACTGTCTGATCATAACATCATCTACCTTCTTCCCGAATATAGACAAAAACTTAAGTAACATAAACCTATCATCAAAAGAACCAAGAGGTGGACAAGTGACAATATTGAAACCCTTCGAGGTTGTTTGTATGCACAGATTGGGATGTATTCTTTGGCAGCAACACCATCGATGAGTCTTCTGAAGTAATCAGTGACTTTTTCATCTTTTAAATCAGCACTTAAAACATATTATTTTCGTCAGGTTTTTAAGTAATATTCCAGTGATTGTGATTTTAATCTAAATGAATTTCTAATCCACTGTAAACTTTTGTATTTTAAATGCATTTTAAATGAGTCTTAACTTGTTGGTTTCTGATCAACCGTAAAATAATTGTGTGTATATTTTATTTTTTGTCCATTGAGTCTAAATGTGTATTTTAATCAATGTTTCTGTTTCACCTTAGATTTTAATTATTCTAAATGTTTTTCTAATGAGTGCTTAATGTGTAGTATTATTAATAATTGTTTTCTAAAATATTTTAAATGACCCTTTATGTACTTTTATGTTTTATGATCATGTTATTAACTTACTTTGTTAAGCGCATTGAGATTTTATTTTAATGATGTAATGCGCTTTATAAAAATAAACTATTATTATTATTATTATATCAAATTTTGTGAATACTTAGTCATTCCCGAGGTGGAACACAAAATATATCCAAACAACAAACCCTGGATAACCAAAGACATCCGCTGCCTACTGAAAAAGAAATATAACGCTTTCCGTGATGGAAATCTGGTAAGAAAGCGGAATGTGCAGAAGGAAATTAACAATCAAATTCGTCTCAGCAAAAAAAAGGTATGGTAAAACCATCGAGGACAATTTTAGACAACATGATTCCAAAAAAGCTGGGGCAGGGCTGAAGACAATCACAGGAATTGGTCGGAAAAACAACTCCTTTGTACCCATCGGCGTCCCCAGCACCTTCCCTAACGACCTCAACCAGTTCTATGCCCGTTTTGATGCTGTTGATTTTCGCTCTGTCAACGACCAGCTTTGCAACGAGCTGCGGAACCAGGTCAGCGACTCTAATAGGATTGAGCTCAGCGTTTCGTCCATTGAGAAATCGTTCAAGAGCACCAAGGGCAACTAGGCTGCTTGTCCCGACGGCATTTCTGGCAGAATTCTGAAATTATGTCATAAAGAGCTTTCTTCAGTGGTCTCTGGACCTCAACGTATTTCCCAGGATTTGGAAAACTTCCACTGTTATACCAATTCCCAAAATAACCAAGCCAGCAGTTTTAAACGACTTTAGACCGATTGCGCTCACATCGTCTATTATGAAATGTTTTGAAAGTTTAATTAAAGATGTTATCTTGGCTCAGACCAAAGACCACACTGATTCCGCCCAATTCGCTTACCGTTCCGGGAGAGGTGTGGATGATGCCATTATAACACTAATTATGCATTACATTTATGAACATTTGGATAGACCTCATAACTATGTAAGAACTTTGTTTGTGGACTTTTCATCGGCTTTTAACACTATTCAACCTCACTTACTGACCGAGAAATTGATTAAGATGCGTGTCAACCCCCGTATTTCATTGTGGATCAACAACTTTTTATCAGATCGTACTCAAAGGGTTCTATTTAGGAATTAAATTTCCGATAATATTGTTACTAGCACCGGAGCTCCGCAAGGTTGTGTGTTGTCCCCAGTGCTATTTTCACTTTATTCCAGTGACTACACAGCCACCCATGCATCTTGCCCAATTATAAAATATGCTGATGACACCTCTCTGACTGGTTTGATTTCTATGAATGGCGATTCTTTTTATCACAACGAGGTCGACAGTTTTGTTAAATGGTGTGATTCTAACTTTTTAGAACTTAATGTGTCCAAAACTAAAGAGATTGTATTTGACTTCCGTAAAAATAAGACTGCTATTGAACCGATTTATATTCATGGCACTAGGGTTGAAACTATTACTGATTTTAAATATCTTGGCACTTGTATTGATAGCAATCTGAATTGGACAACCAATACTCAAAAACTTGTAGCTAAGGCTAACCAGAGAATGTTTTTTATCAGGAAGCTCAAATCTTTTAGTGTCCGCAAAGATATTTTATTTCTTTTTTATCAAAGTGTTATCCAATCTATTCTTGCCCCAAATATTGTTGTTTGGTTTGGTAATCTGAGAACCAAGGACAATCGTAAACTAGAACGTGTCGTGTCACGAAAATCGCTTCTAAAACTATTGGTCTGGATGTTAAAAATGTTCACAGTATTTTTGAATCGGCTATTGTTTCCAAGCTTCGTGCAATAATGCAAGAGCCTTCCCATCCTCTTTACGCTTCAGTGGTCGTTAACACATCAGGAAGAATTCGAGCTCCGCGAACAAACACCAAGCGTTTCAGAATGTCGTTTTTGCCTAAGGGGCCGTCCATAAAGTACGTACGCACGAAGGGGGGGGGGGGAGGGGGGGGGGGGGGTTGTCACCGATGCGTACGCCATGCGTACAGGGGGGGGGGGGGGTTAAGGCCAATGCGTACCGTACGCAAACGAAAAATTTGCATAGCATTATCGCGCGAGAGGTAAAAAACGTGAAAAAAGCACCGGGATTGTTTTGTTTTTTCCTTTTTTGCTTATTCAACATGATAAAAAATAGTAAAATCATTATGTAAATGTATAAAAACCTGTTAAACTTTAGTCATTCATTCCAGAATTTGAAGGCGAAGTCCCAATTACTGTACCGGCCCGGATTACGGTGACATTTTAATGATGCTAAAGCAAGGGACCACGAGAAGTGAAAAACCTTATGTGGAATGCGTATGCGTACAGGGGGGGAGGGGGGGTTGGGACCACTGCGTACGCCATGCGTACAGAGGGGGAGGGGGGTCAAAAAAGTCGGCATTTCGTGCGTACGTACTTTATGGACGGCCCCTAATGCTTGCCACCTATTCAACTCTGAATTCAAAAGATAACGCCTGCTTTTTCCGGGTCTGTTGACGTCCACTCTATGCACTCTGAGTACATTGCATATTTTAGTTGTTGTATATTCGTATGTTTTATTAATCTAACTTCTGTGTACTTTTGTGTTTTTACTGTTTTATCATAATTTATTCACACTGGAAACCAATTTTTACTTTTTTTTGTAATGTGACGAGTTTTAATCAATCAAATCAAATCAAATTTGATTGTAAAATGACGAAATTGATTCGTCGAACGTTCGGTTGGCGACTGCTGTCGACGAAATTGAATTTTCTTCGATCAAAATGTATGACAATAATATCAAATTGGTTTTTCAAAGTGTCAAAATGGGCGACCAAAGACGAAATTGAACATGGGATATGCAAGGTAATGAATCTTCAAGACGAAATTGAAGTTAACCGCTTCGGAAATTGAATGAAAAAAGTTGTTCAATGTGCGGGAACACCTATATAACTCTCCAGGTGGTTATTCAAATGAGGTTCTGTATTGAAATTACTGACAATGGCAGCGGCTAGGTTCGCAAAGGTTCAGTTGATATCGTTGTTGAAGTTTACCTTGAAATCAATAACATGGTTATTTGGTTTGTACATTTTGACAAACAATTGTGTGTGCATTGAACAGTGTTGAGTCCTTGGCATCAAGAAGGGAGGCATCAAAATGCAGCTTAAGATGTGCCCTAAACACCCAGACTATACTCATATCACTCCAAACTGATTACATTGTAAGGGGTCTGGCGTCAAAATCAACGGAAAAGTATGTTTGTGCCCCCCCCCCCTATATCTATATCATTTGCAAACATTAAATATGAACCTGAATAGAATACCATTGCTTTAGGTTGCGGATTACTGTATGTTATTTGGACGGGTTCCGTAACAAAACTTCTATAGTTTAATAGTTGGGAAGAGGTGTGTGGACAAATTGCGATGATGTCCTTTCCCCAGACTTACACCATGAAATCCATTAAAATGACATCAATTAGCAATGAATCAATTAAAACCCTAGTTCCACTAACCCTAACACCTACATGATTGAAATTTTCCACACAAAGTGCACGTAGGACTTAAAATATATACATCAAATGCCTTTACAAAGTTCCATGTAGCCATCCTCTCCATGATCAAATTGATCAACTGCAATGTACACTACAAATAATACCATGTCAATATATTATGTCTCATATACAAACAATATCCTACTGTGAAAACTATTTATGCGTATTAACAACATCCGGGTTTTTCAATGTGCGGGAACACCTATATAACTCTCCGGGTGGTTATTCAAATGAGGTTCTGTATTGAAATTACTGACAATGGCAGTGGCTAGGTTCGCAAAGGTTCAGTTGATATCGTTGTTGAAGTTTACCTTGAAATCAATAACATGCCAACATATTTAGTTTATGTACAACGTACTTGCACTTGCAGCGAATGTTGACATTTACTTTGCAGTAAACATCATAATATTATCATGGATGTCGTTAATTCGCATAAATAGATTTCAAAGTAGGTTATTTTTGTCTTTATCATTTAAGTCTTTGAGAAATCGTGACCAAAGTTGAAATGACATCTATGAGACATAATATATTGACATGGTATTATTTTGTAGTGTACATTGCAGTTAATCATTTTGATCATGGAAAGGTTGGCTACATGGTACTTTGTTAAGGCACTTGATGTATATATCAAGGCCCGGTTTCCATTTGAATCCATTTGCCTACGTTACGAAGATTTCTGATGTTTGGATGATAAAATGGTGTAAGACGGTTCGGAAACATGAGAGCAAGTGAAAACTATACATTTGAGTGTTCGTGGACGAACACGGAGCTGTTCCGACTTATTTAATCAGCTTTATAAACTCTGGTGACGTCATGATGACGTCATCGTCATTGTCAATGCAGCATGCATATCTAGAGGATATACAAAAGCTTTTGCACGTCACGGTCAATTTTATGTAACGGAGACCTCCTCAACAGATTCGGCCGGATGCAGCCTCTGTCTCTTGTCACAATATAAGTTAAAATGCTAGGTGGCGTTATTGCTGTGTCTCTATCGACCCCGATCTACGTGTATCTTCGTATCTCAAGCCATGGTCACAAGACGTCACACAAAAAGGGAGTTTTTTCTTTCTTTTTGAGGTATAAGGCCTAAAAGGTGTATTTTAACTATCAGTTTTTAATGTTTCACGTAGCAATTCTATCAGTAACTCCGATCTCAATGTAACATTCTCCGACAAATGATTTTTAGTAAATTTTAGAATTAACCGTAGAAAAAAACAACAAATTACTTATCTTTAAATAGGAAACACAAATTTCGACTTCGATGACGCCATGATGACTTCATAATGACGTCATGGTCATTTTCGTGGCAGCATGCACAACTACATAATATAACCAAACTTTTGCAAAAAGAATCATGTCCGTAGCATTTGTGGTTCTTGAGATATGCTGCGAACGATATTTACTAATTAAATATTCAAATGACTGTTAATTGGATAATTAATTAAGAATTTGTACAACTCTGTCGTACGATGCCAGAATAATGCTTAGCTTATAAGCTTTCAGAGATACCTCATCTAAGCTGATCGGAAGAAGCTAAGAAAAGATAAACAAGTAACAAAATCTGGACGATAAAGAATAATAATAGTGAACTAGACATTTCAGTGTTCGTGAACGAACACGGAGCTGTTCCGACTTATTTAATCAGCTTTATAAGCTCTGATGGCGTCATGATGACGTCACGCTCATTTTCAAAGCAGCATGCTATCTAGAGAGTCTGAAAAGTTTTTGCAAAAAGAATCATTACTATACAATTTGCCGTTCTCGAGATATGCTTCAAAGAAATAATCAGCCTTTTTGATGACGTCATGATTAATTACGTCATGTTCATTTTCGCAGCAGCATGCACAACTACAGGATGCAAAAAGCTTTTACAAAAAGAATCATTACCATAGCATTTGTCGTTCTCGAGTTATGCCGCTAACATAAAATCAGCCTTTTTGGTGACGTCATGATGACGTCACAATAAATTTCGTGCTATCTAGAGAGTCTGAAAAGTTTTTTGCAAAAAGAATCATTACCATACATTTTGCCGTTCTCGAGATATGCTTCAAAGAAATAATCAGCCTTTTTGATGACGTCATGATTAATTACGTCTTGTTCGTTTTCGCAGCAGCATGCACAACTACAGGATGCAAAAAGCTTTTACAAAAAGAATTATTACCATAGCATTTGTCGTTCTCGAGATGCCGCTAACATAAAATCAGCCTTTTTGGTGACGTCATGATGACGTCACAATAAATTTCGTAGCAGCATGCACAACTATTTGATGTAGCAAAGCTTTTGCAAAATGAATCACTTCCGTATCATTTGCCGAACTCAAGATATGCTGCAAACAAAAAATCTGCTTTTTAATGACGTCATTATATGACGTCACAGTACATTTCGTGGCAGCATGCACAACTACATGATATAACTAAGCTTTTACAAAAAGAATCATTTCCATAGCATTTGCCGTTCTTGAGATACGCTGCGAACAAAATTGACTAATTAAATATTCAAATGACTGTCACATGACTAATTAATTAAGGATTTTAACAAACTCAGTCTTAGGATTAACTTCAGCTTATAAGCTTTCATAAGATACCACATATAAGCTTACCAGAAAAAGATTATAAAAGATTAGGAATAAACAAACATATCACACAAGGCTATGGAAGCAAAAAGTGCGAAGGTATAATAATAACTAGACATTTAAGTGTTCGTGGACGAACACGGAGCTGTTCCGACTTATTTGATCAGCTCTATAAGCTCCGATGACTTCATGATGACCTCACGGTCATTTACAAAGCAGCGTGCATCTGAAGTTTCTAACAAAGCTTTTGTGAAAAGAATTATTACCATAGCTTTTGTCATTCTCAAGATATGCTGCAAACATAAATTATGCCTTTTGATGACGTCATTATGACGTCACAGTTAATTGCAAAAAAAACCAATACCGTAGCACTTACCGTTCTCGAGATATACTAAACCAAAAATTGACTTTTTGGATGACGTCATGATGACGTCATTGTAAATTTCGGAGCAGCATGCACAACTGCATGATGTAGCAAAGCTTTTACAAAAAGAATCATTAACGTAGCACTTACCGTTCTCGAGATAAGCTGCTAATAATAAAATCAGCATTTTTGATGACGTCGTGGTGACGTCACGGTAAATTTCTTGGCAGCATGCACAACTACATGATGCTACTAAGCCTTTGCAAAAAGAATCATATTCATAGCCTTTGTCGTTCTCAAGATATGCTGCTAACAATATTGACTAATTAAATATGCAAATGAGCTGCCACGTGCCTAATTAATTAAAAAAATTAGCAAACTCAGTCTTAGGATAAACTTCAGCTTATAAGCTTTCATATGATACCTCATATAAGCTGACCAGAAAAAGATTATAGAAGATTAGGAATAAACAAACTTTGGGATGATAAAGTATAATAATAACTAGACATTTAAGTGTTCGTGGACGAACACGGAGCTGTTCCGACTTATTTGATCAGCTTTATAAGCTCCGATGACGTCATGATGACGTCACGGTCATTTACAAAGCAGCGTGCATCTAAAGTTTCTAACAAAGCTTTTGTGAAAAGAATCATTACCATAGCTTTTGTCATTCTCAAGATATGCTGCAAACATAAATTATGCCTTTTGATGACGTCATGATGACGTCACAGTTAATTTCACAACAGCATGCAAATCTACAGGGTCTAACAAAGCTTTTACAAAAAGAACCAATACCGTAGCACTTACCGTTCTCGAGATATGCTGCTAATAATAACATCAGCATTTTTTGATGACGTCATGATGACGTCATGGTCAATTTCTTGGCAGCATGCACAACTACATGATGCTACTAAGCTTTTGCAAAAAGTATCATATTCATAGCCTTTCTCGTTCTCGAGATATGGTGGTTACAAAAAAGTCTAATTAAATATGGAAATGAGCTGTCACGTGCCTAATTAATGAAGGATTTTTTTAATAGTGTGAAAATGATCCTTAGCTTATATAAGCATTCCTAAGATACTTCATCTAAGCTATTAATCACTCGAAGATAAGAAAAGATAAGCAATAAGAATCATTACCGTGGCACATGTCGTTTTCAAAATATATGCTTCGTAAAAACAGCCTTTTGATGACGTCATGATGACGTCAAGACCATTTTAATGGCAGCATGCACATCTACATGATGTAACTAAGCTTTTGCAAAAAGAATCATTTCCGTAGCATTTACCGTTCTCGAGATACGCTGGTTACAAAATTGACTAATTAAATATGCAAATGAGCTGTCACGTGCTTAATTAATGAAGAATTTTTACAACTCAGTTACGGAATAATCCTTAGCTTATAAGCTTTCAGATGATACCTCATCTAAGCTGATCAGAAGAAGCTAAGAAGAGATAAGCAATAAACAAACTTTGGGTGATAAAGTATAATAATAACTAGACATTTAAGTGTTCGTGGACGAACACAGAGCTGTTCCGACTTATTAGGTCAGCTTTATAAGCTCCGATGACGTCATGGTGACGTCACTGTCATTTCGGAAGCAGCATGCATATCTAGAGGATCTAACAAAGCTTTTGCAAAAAGAATCATTACCATAGCATTTTTCGTTCTCGAGATATGCTGCAAACATTAAAATCAGCTTTTTTGATGACGTCATGATGACGTCATGGTTAATTTTGTGAGAGCATACACAACAACTTGATATTACAAAGCTTTTGCAAAAAGAATAATTACTGTAGCACTTACCGTTCTCGAGATACACTGCTTACCAAAAATCTGCTTTTTGGATGACGTCATAATGACGTCACGCTAAATTTCGTGGCAGCATGCACAACTACAGGATATTACGAAGCTTTTGCAAAAAGAATCATTACCATATCATTTGTCCTTCTCGAGATATGCTGCAAACAAAATTCAGCCTTTTCATGACGTCATGATGACGTCACGGTCAATTTCATGGAACGGAGACCTCCTCTAACAGTTTCGGCCGGATGCAGCCTTTGTCACTTGTCACAATTTAAGTTAAAATGCTTGGTGGCGCTATAACTGTGCTTCTATCGACCCCGATCTACCTGTACCTTCGTATCTCAAGCCAAGGTCACGAGACGTCACACAAAGCGGGAGTTTATTCATTCTTTTTGAGGTATAAGGCCTAAAATGTTTTTTTTTACAATCAGTTTTTAATGTTTCACGTAGCAATTCCATCAGTAACTCCAATCTCAATGTCACATTCTCCGACAAATGATTTTTAGTAAATTTTTGAATTAACCGTAGAAAAAAAATCAACAAATTACTTATCTTTAAATAAGAAGCACAAATTTCGATTTTGATGACGTCATGATGACTTCATGATGACGTCACGGTCATTTTCGTGGCAGCATGCACAACTACATGATATAACCAAGCTTTTGCAAACAAAATCATATCCGTAGCATTTGTCGTTCTCGAGATATGCTGCGAACAAAGTTTACTAATTAAATATTTAAATGACTGTAACTTGGCTAATTAATTAAGAATTTGTACAACTCTGTTCCAGAATGATCCTTAGCTTATAAGCTTTCAGAAGATACCTCATCTAAGCTGATCGGAAGAAGCTTATAAGAGATAAACAGTAAACAAAATCTGGACGAGAAAGAATAATAATAGTGAAAAATTCGAACGAAAACAATACCTGTTCCGACATCGGCAATGTCGGAACAGCTAATAACTAGACATTTAAGTGTTCGTGGACGAACACGGAGCTGTTCCGACTTATTTGATCAGATTTTTAAGCTCCGATGACGTCATAATGACGTCACGGTCAATTTCATGGCAGCATGTAATGTAACAAAGCTTTACAAAAAAGAATCATTACGATACCATTTGTCATTCTCGAGATATGCTGTAAACAAACAAATCATCCTCTTTGATGACATCATCATGACGTCACAGACCACTTCATGGCAGCATACTCAAGTGCATGATGTAACAAAACGTTTACAAAAAGAATCATTACCATAGCATTTGTCCTTTTTGAGATATGCTGCAAACAAAAAATCAGCCTTTTTGATGACCTCATGATGTCATCATGTTCATTTTTCGGAGCAATGCACAACTACAAGATGCAGCAAAGCTTTTATAAAAAGAATCATGCTGTTAACAAAAAATCAGCCTTTTTGATGATGTCATGATGACGTCATGCCTCATGGTCATTTCCATAATATCAAACTAACCATGAACTGACTAATTAATCGAAAGAAATAAGCATGTAAACTGGGGCCATGAAAGTGAGCCTGTACTATGTATGCTTTTATGCGCTTGAATACTAACACACCAATTGTTACCGTGGCAACAGTGCATGGTCATGCACTTGCTGGTGTACCTCTTACATAACAGCACATTCCTCAGACTCTGATCACTTGAGATAAACAATCCCAGCTGCAAATGGGTATAACTGTATACAGTAATACAGCTAGTACATATATGTGTACACACTACACACACACCTCTACACACAGGCCTATGCTCTATTGCTCTGACATAGGGCTTAAAAATGGCAAATTTTATGACGTCATGATGATGTCGCGGTCATTTTCGTGGCAGCATGCACAACTACAGGTCATAGCAAAGCTTTTGGAAAAAGAATTATTTTCGTAGCATTTGTGGTTCTCGAGATACGCTGCTAACAAAATTGACTAATTAAATATTTAAATGAGCTGTCACGTGCTTAATTAATGAGGAATTTTTACAACTCAGTGTCGGAATGATCCTTAGCTTATAAGCTTTCATATGATACCTCATCTAAGCTGATCAGAAGAAGCTAAGAAGAGATAAGCAATAAACAAACTTTGGGTGATAAAGTATAATAATAATAACTAGACATTTAAGTGTTCGTGGACGAACACGGAGCTGTTCCGACTTATTTGATCAGCTTTATAAGCTCCGATGACGTCATGATGACGTCACGGTCATTTACAAAGCAGCGTGCATCTAAAGTTTCTAACAAAGCTTTTGTGAAAAGAATCATTACCATAGCTTTTGTCATTCTCAAGATATGCTGCAAACATAAATTATGCCTTTTGATGACGTCATAATGACGTCACAGTTAATTTCACAACATCATGCTAATTTACAGGGTCTAACAAAGCTTTTACAAAAATAACCAATACCGTAGCACTTACCGTTCTCGAGATATAATGCTATTAACCAAAAAGTACCTTTTTTGATGACGTCATTATGACGTCACTGTAAATTTCGGGGCAGCATGCACAACTACATGATGTAACAAAGCTTTTACAAAAAAAATCATTATTGTAGCACTTACCGTTCTCGAGATATGCTGCTAATTATAAAATCAGCATTTTTGATGACGTCATGATGACATCACGGTAAATTTCTTGGCAGCATGCACAACTACATGATGCTACTAAGCCTTGGCAAAAAGAATCATATTCATAGCCTTTGTCGTTCTCAAGATATGCTGCTAACAAAATTGACTAATTAAATATGCAAATGAGCTGTCACGTGCCTAATTAATTAAAAAAAATAACAAACTCAGTCTTAGGATAAACTTCAGCTTATAAGCTTTCATATGATACCTCATATAAGCTGACCAGAAAAAGATTATAGAAGATTACGAATAAACAAACTTTGGGGTGATAAAGTATAATAATAACTAGACATTTAAGTGTTCGTGGACGAACACGGAGCTGTTCCGACTTATTTGATCAACTTTATAAGCTCCGATGACGTCATGATGACGTCAGGGGTCATTTACAAAGCAGCGTGCATCTAAAGTTTCTAACAAAGCTTTTGTAAAAAGAATCAGTACCATAGCTTTTGTCATTCTCAAGATATGCTGCAAACATAAATTATGCCTTTTGATGACGTCATAATGACGTCACAGTCAATTTCACAACAGCATGCAAATCTCCAGGGTCTAACAAAGCTTTTACAAAAAGAACCAATACCGAAGCACTTACCGTTCTCGAGATATAATGCTATTAACCAAAAATTACCTTTATTAATGACGTCATGATGACGTCACTGTAAATTTTGGGGCAGCATGCACAACTACATGATGTAACAAAGCTTTTACAAAAAGAATCATATTCATAGCCTTTGTCGTTCTCGAGATACGCTGCTAACAAAATTGACTAATTAAAAATTTAAATGAGCTGTCACGTGCTTAATTATTAAAGAATTAAAAAATACCTTTTTTGATGACTTCATGATGACGTCACTGTAAATGTTGGGGCAGCATGCACAACTACATGATGTAATAAAGCTTTTACAAAAAGAATCATTACCGTAGCACTTACCGTTCTCGAGATATGCTGCTAATAATAGAAGTCAGCATTTTTGATGACGTCATGATGACGTCACTGTAAATTTCTTGGCAGCATGCACAACTACATGATGTTACAAAGCTTTTGGAAAAAGAATTATTTTCATAGCATTTGTAGTTCTCGAGATACGCTGCTAACAAAATTGACTAATTAAATATGCAAATGAGCTGTCACGTGCATAATTAATTAAGAATTTTAACAAACTCAGTCTTAGGATTAACTTCAGCTTATAAGCTTTCATATGATACCTCATTTAAGCTGATCAGAAGAAGCTAAGTAAGAGATCAGGAATAAACAAACTTTGGGTGATAAAGTATAATAATAACTAGACATTTAAGTGTTCGTGGACGAACACGGAGCTGTTCCGACTTGTTTGATCAGCCAAACTCCGATGACGTCATGATGACGTCACGGTCGTTTACAAAGCAGCATGCATCTAAAGTTTCTAACAAAACTTTTGTGAAAAGAATCATTACCATAGCTTTTGTCATTCTCAAGATATGCTGCAAACATAAATAATGCCTTTTGATGACGTCATGATGACGTCACAGTTAATTTCACAACAGCGTGCAAATCTACAGGGTCTAACAAAGCTTTTACAAAAAGAACCAATACCGTAGCACTTACCGTTCTCGAGATATACTGCTATAAACCAAAAATTACCTTTTTTGATGACGTCATGATGAAGTCACTGTAAAATTCGGGGCAGCATGCACAACTACATAATGTAACAAAGCTTTTACAAAAAAATCATTACCGTAGCACTTACCGTTCTCGAGATATGCTGCTAATAATAAAATCAGAATTTTTGATGACGTCATGATGACGTCACGGTAAATTTCTTGGCAGCAAGCACAACTACATGATGCTACTAAGCTTTTGCAAAAAGAATCATATTCATAGCCTTTGTCGTTCTCGAGATATGGTGGTTACAAAAAAGTCTAATTAAATATGCAAATGAGCTGTCACGTGCCTAATTAACGAAGGATTTTTGTAATAGTGTGAAAATGCATTCCTAAGATACTTCATCTAAGCTATTAATCACTCGAAGATAAGAAAAGATAAGCAATAAGAATCATTACCGTGGCACATGTCGTTTTCAAAATATATGCTTCGTAAAAACAGCCTTTTGATGACGTCATGATGATGTTACGACCATTTTAATAGCAGTATGCACATCTACATGATGTAACTAAGCTTTTGCAAAAAGAATCATTTCCGTAGCATTTACCGTTCTCGAGATACGCTGGTTACAAAATTGACTAATTAAATATGCAAATGAGCTGTCACGTGCTTAATTAGTGAAGAATTTTTACAACTCAGTTACGGAATGATCCTTAGCTTATAAGCTTTCATATGATACCTCATCTAAGCTGATCAGAAGAAGCTAAGAAGAGATAAGCAATAAACAAACTTTGGGTGATAAAGTATAATAATAATAATAATAAAAATCAGAACAAAAACAAAACCTGTTCCGACATCAGAAATGTCGGAACAGCTAATAATAATAATAATAATAACTAGACATTTAAGTGTTCGTGAACGAACACGGAGCTGTTCCGACTTATTTGATCAGCTTTATAAGCTCCGATGACGTCATGATGACGTCACGGTCATTTACAAAGCAGCATGCATATCTTAAGTTTCTAACAAAGCTTTTGTGAAAAGAATCATTACAATAGCTTGTCATTCTCAAGATATGCTGCAAACATAAATTATGCCTTTTAAAGACGTCATAATGACGTCACAGTTATTTTCACAACAGCATGCACATCTACAGGGTCTAACAAAGCTTTTACAAAAAGAACCATTACCGTAGCACTTACCGTTCTCGAGATATACTGCTTTAAACAAAAAATTACATTTTTCGATGACGTCATGATGACGTCACTGTAAATTTTGGGGCAGCATGCACAGCTACACGATGTAACAAAGCTTTTACAAAAAGAATCATTACCGTAGCACTTACCATTCTCGAGATATGCTGCTAATAATAAAATCAGCATTTTTGATGACGTCATGATGACGTCACAGTAAATTTCTTGGCAGCATGCACAACTATATGATGTAACTAAGCTTTTGCAAAAAGAATCATATTCATAGCCTTTGTCGTTCTCGAGATACCTCGGTTACAAAATTGACTAATTAAATATGCAAATGAGCTGTCACGTGCTTAATTAATGAAGAATTTTTACAACTCAGTGTCGGAATGATCCTTAGCTTATAAGCTTTCATATGATACCTCATCTAAGCTGATCAGAAGAAGCTAAGAAGAGATAAGCAATAAACAAACTTTGGGTGATAAAGTATAATAATAACTAGACATTTAAGTGTTCGTGGACGAACACGGCGCTGTTCCGACTTAGTTGATCAGCTTTATAAGCTCCGATGACGTCATGATGACGTCACGGTCATTTACAAAGCAGCATGCATCTAAAGTTTCTTACAAAGCTTTTGTGAAAAGAATCATTACCATAGCTTTTTTCATTCTCAAGATATGCTGCAAACATAAATTATGCCTTTTTGACGTCATAATGACGTCAGTTTCATTTCACAACAGCATGCACATCTACAGGGTCTTACAAAGCTTTTACAAAAAGAACCATTACCGTATCACTTACCGTTCTCGAGATATACTGCTAACCAAAAATTACCTTTTTTTAATGACGTCATGATGATGTCATGGTAAATTTCTTGGCAACAAGCACAACTACATGATGTAACTAAGCTTTTGCAAAAAGGATCATATTCATAGCCTTTGTCGTTCTCGAGATACGCTGCTAACAAAATTGACTAATTTAACATTTAAATGAGCTGTCACGTGTTTAAATATTAAAGAATTAAACATTACTTTTTGATGACTTCATGATGACGTCACTGTAAATTTCGGGGCAGCATGCACAACTACATGATGAAACGAAGCTTTTACACAAAGAATCATTACCGTAGCACTTAACGTTCTCGAGATGTGCTGCTAATAATTAAATCAGCATTTTTGATGACGTCATGATGACGTCACGGTAAATTTCTTGGCAGCATGCACAACTACATGATGTAAAATTTACCAGCATATCTCGACAATTCTAAAAAATTTACCAAAAATATATTAATTCTAAATTTTAAATCATTACTAAAACATTATTGGAGTATATAGCACAGACATCACATATACCAAGTTTCCTGACAATCAGACATTCTTAACGATACGGAATAAAATTCAGCTTTTTATGACGTCATGGTGACATCACATTTATTTTCACTGCCGCATGCACATCTTCAGGATCTAACAGAACTTTTGCAAAAAGAATCATTACCATAGCATTTGTCGTTCTCGAGATATACTGCAAACAAAAAATTCAGCTTTTTTCATAACGTTAAAATGCTTAGTGGCGCTATTGGTTTGCTGCCGATCGACCACGATCTACCTTCATATCGCAAGCCATGGTCACGAGACCAAAGCGGAAGATTATTATTTTGTTTTGAGGTAATAAGGGCTGTATGGTGTATTTTAGTTTTTGATGTTTCACGTAGCAATTCTATCAGTGACTTCAGTCTCAATGTCACATTCTCCGACAAATGATTTTTATTCAAGTAATTCACGGACATTTTAGTATTAACCATAGAAAAAAAATCTTCCAATCACGTATCTTTAAATAGGAAACCCAAATTCCGAAGACAATGACATATCGTAATGATGGCACAGTCATTTTCGTGGCAGCATACACAACTACATGATATAACAGATAAAAGAATCAAGTTCGTAGCACTTGTCGCTCTCAAAATTTACAAGTATATGAAACTGGGGTAATGAAACTAAGCCTGATAACACAACCTCCACACGCAAAATAATGGAGACTTTACAGTACTTTCAATATATATTGAAATATCCTACTAGTCTGTATGCCCTTGTATACACACGTACCTAAATTGTTACCGTGGCAATTAACAGTGCCCGGTCATGTACTTGCTGGCCTACCTCTTACATAACATTTTGGGCACTTTTTGGTGCCCATGCTTGCCTTTACTATTGTGTCAACTCGCAAACATTACGTCAACTCTAAAACATTGCCTCAAATCGCAAACATTACGTCAACTCGCAAACATTAATTGCGCCAACTCGAAAACATTGCGCCAACTCGCAAACATTACGTAAACTCACAAACATTGCGTCAACCCGAAAACTTGTTGTCAAGTAGCAAACATTTCGTCAACTCGAAAACATTGCCTCAACTCGCAAACATTATGTCAACTCTAACACATTGCGCAAACTCGCAAACATTACGTCAACTCGAAAACATTGCGCCAACTCGCAAACATTGCGCCAACTCGAAAACATTGCCTCAACTCGCAAACATTGCGTCAACTCTAAAACATTGCGCCAACTCGCAAACATAACGTCAACTCGAAAACATTCCGTAAACTCACAAACATTGCGTCAACCCGAAAACATTTTGTGAAGTAGCAAACAGTTTGTCAACTCGAAAACATTGCCTCAACTCATAAACATTACGTCAACTCTAACACATTGCGCAAACTCGCAAACATTACGTCAACTCGAAAACATTACGTCAACTCTAAAACATTGCGTCTACCCGAAAACATTTTGTCAACTCGCAAACATTTCGTCAACTCCTAAACATTGCCTCGATCAGCTCGCAAACATAACGTCAACTCTAAAACATTGCGCCAACTCGCAAACATATTATGTCAACTCGAAAACATTGCCTCAACTCGCAAACATTGCGTCAACTCTAAAACAATTGCCTCAACTCGCAAACATTACGTCAACTCGCAAACATTACGTCAACCCGAAAACATTTTGTCAAGTCGCAAACATTTCGTAACCTCAAAAAACATTTTGTGAATCATTCTGAAAAGCCTAATTATTGTTTCAACAGACGGATTTTCCTAATTCAGTAATTGTTAAAGTTTTGCCAAAGATTTTACCATCGTGTATGGCTAAAACCATCGTACGTGATGTATCGCCTTCCTGGAATTCTCATACGGCAGCTGCAACAAAGTCACAGCTACCAGTACATCTATAAAACAATATTGGTGTGCGACATCCTAACACTTGCTGAGGCTGGAAATGCTTATACGTATACGACCTTATTTCATTTACAAAGCAGCGTGTGTGTCATGCATTAAGTTTCGAACAAAGCTTTTGTGAAAAGAATCATAGATTTTGTCATTCTCAAGGTATGCTGCAAACATAAATAATGCCTTTTGATGACGTCATAATGACGTCACAGTTAATTTCAAAACAGCATGCTAATCTACAGGGTCTAACAAAGCTTTTACAAAAAGAACCAATACCGTAGCACTTACCGTTCTCGAGATATACTGCTATAAACCAAAAATTACCTTTTTTGATGACGTCATGATGACGTCACTGTTAATTTCGGGGCAGCATGCACAACAACATGATGTAACAAAGCTTTTACAAAAAGAATCATTACCGTAGCACTTACCGTTCTCGAGATATGCTGTGAACAAAAAATCAGCTTTTTTGATGACGTCATAATGACGTCACAATGACGTCAAAGTAAATTTGTAGACAGCATGCACAACTACATGATATAACTAAGCTTTTACAAAAGAAATCATTTCCGTAGCATTTGCCGTTCTCGAGATACGCTGCGAACAAAATTGACTAATTAAATATGCAAATGAGCTGTCACGTGCTTAATTAATAACGAATTTTTACAACTCAGTGTCGGAATGATCCTTAGCTTATAAGCTTTCATATGATACCTCATCTAAGCTGATCAGAAGAAGCTAAGAAGAGATAAGCAATAAACAAACTTTGGGTGATAAAGTATAATAATAATAATAACTAGACATTTAAGTGTTCGTGAACGAACACGGAGCTGTTCCGACTTATTTGATCAGCTTTATAAGCTCCGATGACGTCATGATGACGTCACGGTCATTTACAAAGCAGCATGCATATCTTAAGTTTCTAACAAAGCTTTTGTGAAAAGAATCATTACAATAGCTTGTCATTCTCAAGATATGCTGCAAACATAAATTATGCCTTTTAAAGACGTCATAATGACGTCACAGTTATTTTCACAACAGCATGCACATCTACAGGGTCTAACAAAGCTTTTACAAAAAGAACCATTACCGTAGCACTTACCGTTCTCGAGATATACTGCTTTAAACAAAAAATTACATTTTTCGATGACGTCATGATGACGTCACTGTAAATTTTGGGGCAGCATGCACAGCTACACGATGTAACAAAGCTTTTACAAAAAGAATCATTACCGTAGCACTTACCATTCTCGAGATATGCTGCTAATAATAAAATCAGCATTTTTGATGACGTCATGATGACGTCACAGTAAATTTCTTGGCAGCATGCACAACTATATGATGTAACTAAGCTTTTGCAAAAAGAATCATATTCATAGCCTTTGTCGTTCTCGAGATACCTCGGTTACAAAATTGACTAATTAAATATGCAAATGAGCTGTCACGTGCTTAATTAATGAAGAATTTTTACAACTCAGTGTCGGAATGATCCTTAGCTTATAAGCTTTCATATGATACCTCATCTAAGCTGATCAGAAGAAGCTAAGAAGAGATAAGCAATAAACAAACTTTGGGTGATAAAGTATAATAATAATAATAAAAATCAGAACAAAAACAAAACCTGTTCCGACATTCGAAATGTCGGAACAGCTAAAAATCAGAACAAAAACAAAACCTGTTCCGACATCAGAAATGTCGGAACAGCTAATAACTAGACATTTAAGTGTTCGTGGACGAACACGGAGCTGTTCCGACTTATTTGATCAGCTTTATAAGCTCCGATGACGTCATGATGACGTCACGGTCATTTACAAAGCAGCGTGCATCTAAAGTTTCCAACAAAGCTTTTACAAAAAGAACCAATACCGTAGCACTTACCGTTCTCGAGATATACTGCTATAAACCAAAAATTACCTTTTTTGATGACGTCATGATGAAGTCACTGTAAAATTCGGGGCAGCATGCACAACTACATGATGTAACAAAGCTTTTAAAAAAAAATCATTACCGTAGCACTTACCGTTCTCGAGATATGCTGCTAATAATAAAATCAGCATTTTTGATGACGTCATGATGATGTCATGGTAAATTTCTTGGCAGCATGCACAACTACATGATGCTACTAAGCTTTTGCAAAAAGAATCATATTCATAGCCTTTGTCGTTCTCGAGATATGGTGGTTACAAAAAAGTCTAATTAACTATGCAAATGAGCTGTCACGTGCCTTATTAATGAAGGATTTTTGTTAGTGTGGGAATGATCCTTAGCTTATATACGCTTTCCTAAGATACTTCATCTAAGCTATTAATCACAAGAAGATAAGAAAAGATAAGCAATAAGAATCATTACCGTGGCACATGTCGTTTTCAAAATATATGCTTCGTAAAAACAGCCTTTTGATGACGTCATGATGATGTCACGACCATTTTAATGGCAGCATGCACATCTACATGATGTAACTAAGCTTTTGCAAAAAGAATCATTTCCGTAGCATTTACCGTTCTTGAGATACGCTGGTTACAAAATTGACTAATTAAATATGCAAATGAGCTGTCACGTGCTTAATTAATTAAGAATTTTTACAACTCAGTTACGAAATGATCCTTAGCTTATAAGCTTTCAGATGATACCTCATCTAAGCTGATCAGAAGAAGCTGAGAAGAGATAAGCAATAAACAAACTTTGGGTGATAAAGTATAATAATAATAATAAAAATCAGAACAAAAACAAAACCTGTTCCGACATCAGAAATGTCGGAACAGCTAATAATAATAAAAATCAGAACAAAAACAAAACCTGTTCCGACATCAGAAATGTCGGAACAGCTAACTAGACATTTAAGTGTTCGTGGACGAACACGGAGCTGTTCCGACTTATTTGATCAGCTTTATAAGCTTCGATGACGTCATGATGACGTCACGGTCATTTATAAAGCAGCATTCATCTAAAGTTTCTTACAAAGCTTTTGTGAAAAGAATCGTTCCCATGGAGCTTTTGTCATTCTCAATGTTCTCTAATTTCACAACAGCATGCAAATATACAGGGTCTAACAAAGCTTTAACAAAAAGAACCAATACCGTAGCACTTACCGTTCTCGAGATATACTGCTATAAACCAAAAATTACCTTTTTTGATGACGTCATGATGACGTCACTGTAAATTTCGAAGCAGCATGCACAACTTCATGATGTAACAAAGCTTTTACAAAAAGAATCGTTACCGTAGCACTTACCGTTCTCGAGATATGCTGCTAATAATAAAATCAGCATTTTTGATGACGTCATGATGACGTCACGGTAAATTTTTTGGCAGCATGCACAACTACATGATGCTACTAAGCCTTTGCAAAAAGAAACATTACCGTAGCACTTACCGTTCTCGAGATATGCTGCTTATAATAAAATCAGCATTTTTGATGACGTCATGATGACGTCACTGTAAATTTCGGGGCAGCATGCACAACTACATGATGTAACAAAGCTTTTTTAAAAAAGGATCATTACCGTAGCACTTACCGTTCTCGAGATATGCTGCTAATAATAAAATCAGCATTTTTGATGACGTCATGATGACGTCACAGTAAATTTTTTGGCAGCATGCACAACTACATGATGCTACTAAGCCTTTGCAAAAAGAATCATATTCATAGCCTTTGTTGTTCTCGAGATATGCTGGTTACAAAATTGACTAATTAAATATGCAAATGAGCTGTCACGTGCTCAATTAATTAAGAATTTTAACAAACTCAGTCTTAGGATTAACTTCAGCTTATAAGCTTTCATAAGATACCTCATTTAAGCTGATCAGAAGAAGCTAAGTAAGAGATCAGGAATAAACAAACTTTGGGTGATAAAGTATAATAATAACTAGACATTTAAGTGTTCGTTGACGAACACGGAGCTGTTCCGACTTATTTGATCAGCTTTATAAGCTCCGATGACGTCATGATGACGTCACGGTCATTTACAAAGCAGCGTGCATCTAAAGTTTCTAACAAAGATTTTGTGAAAAGAATCATTACCATAGCTTTTGTCATTCTCAAGATATGCTTCAAACATAAATTATGCCTTTTGATGACGTCATAATGACGTCACAGTTAATTTCACAACAGCATGCAAATCTACAGGGTCTAACAAAGCTTTTAAAAAAAGAACCAATACCGTAGCACTTACCGTTCTCGAGATATACTGCTATAAACCAAAAATTACCTTTTTTGATGACGTCATGATGACGTCACTGTAAATTTTGGGGTAGCATGCACAACTACATGATGTAACAAAGCTTTTACAAAAAGAATCATTACCGTAGCACTTACCGTTCTCGAGATATGCTGCTAATAATAAAATCAGCATTTTTGATGACGTCATGATGACGTCACACTAAATTTCGTGGCAGCATGCACAACTACATGATGTAACAAAGCTTTTGGAAAAAGAATTATTTTCATAGCATTTGTAGTTCTTGAGATACGCTGCTAACAAAATTGACTAATTAAATATGCAAATGAGCTGTCACGTGAATAATTAATTAAGAATTTTAACAAACTCAGTCTTAGGATTAACTTCAGCTTATAAGCTTTCATAAGATACCTCATTTAAGCTGATCAGAAGAAGCTAAGTAAGAGATCAGGAATAAACAAACTTTGGGTGATAAAGTATAATAATAATAATAACTAGACATTTAAGTGTTCGTGGACGAACACAGAGCTGTTCCGACTTATTTGATCAGCTTTATAAGCTCCGATGACGTCATGATGACGTCACGGTCATTTACAAAGCAGCGTGCATCTTAAGTTTCTAACAAAGCTTTTGTGAAAAGAATCATTACTATAGCTTTTGTCATTCTCAAGATATGCTGCAAACATAAATTATGCCTTTTGATGACGTCATATTGACGTCACAGTTAATTTCACAACAGCATGCAAATCTACAGGTTCTAACAAAGCTTTTAAAAAAAAGAACCAATACCGTAGCACTTACCGTTCTCGAGATATACTACTATAAACCAAAAATTACCTTTTTTGATGACGTCATGATGACGTCACTGTAAATTTCGGGGCAGCATGCACAACTACATGATGTAACAAAGCTTTTACAAAAAGAATCATTACCGTAGCACTTACCGTTCTCGAGATATGCTGCTAATAATAAAATCAGCATTTTTGATGACGTCATGATGACGTCACGGTAAATTTCTTGGTAGCATGCACAACTACATGATGCTACTAAGCCTTTGCAAAAAGAATCATATTCATAGCTTTTGTCGTTCTCAAGATATGCTGCTAACAAAATTGACTAATTAAATATGCAAATGAGCTGTCACGTGCCTAATTAATTAAGAATTTTAACAAACTCAGTCTTATAATAAACTTCAGCTGATAAGCTTTCATATGATACCTCATATAAGCTGACCAGAACAAGATTATAGAAGATTAGGAATAAACAAACTTTGGGTGATAAAGTATAATAATAACTAGACATTTAAGTGTTCGTGGACGAACACGGAGCTGTTCCGACTTATTTGATCAGCTTTATAAGCTCCGATGACGTCATGATGACGTCACGGTCATTTACAAAGCAGCGTGCATCTAAAGTTTCCAACAAAGCTTTTACAAAAAGAACCAATACCGTAGCACTTACCGTTCTCGAGATATACTGCTATAAACCAAAAATTACCTTTTTTGATGACGTCATGATGAAGTCACTGTAAAATTCGGGGCAGCATGCACAACTACATGATGTAACAAAGCTTTTAAAAAAAATCATTACCGTAGCACTTACCGTTCTCGAGATATGCTGCTAATAATAAAATCAGCATTTTTGATGACGTCATGATGATGTCATGGTAAATTTCTTGGCAGCATGCACAACTACATGATGCTACTAAGCTTTTGCAAAAAGAATCATATTCATAGCCTTTGTCGTTCTCGAGATATGGTGGTTACAAAAAAGTCTAATTAACTATGCAAATGAGCTGTCACGTGCCTTATTAATGAAGGATTTTTGTTAGTGTGGGAATGATCCTTAGCTTATATACGCTTTCCTAAGATACTTCATCTAAGCTATTAATCACAAGAAGATAAGAAAAGATAAGCAATAAGAATCATTACCGTGGCACATGTCGTTTTCAAAATATATGCTTCGTAAAAACAGCCTTTTGATGACGTCATGATGACGTCACGACCATTTTAATGGCAGCATGCACATCTACATGATGTAACTAAGCTTTTGCAAAAAGAATCATTTCCGTAGCATTTACCGTTCTTGAGATACGCTGGTTACAAAATTGACTAATTAAATATGCAAATGAGCTGTCACGTGCTTAATTAATTAAGAATTTTTACAACTCAGTTACGAAATGATCCTTAGCTTATAAGCTTTCAGATGATACCTCATCTAAGCTGATCAGAAGAAGCTGAGAAGAGATAAGCAATAAACAAACTTTGGGTGATAAAGTATAATAATAATAATAAAAATCAGAACAAAAACAAAACCTGTTCCGACATCAGAAATGTCGGAACAGCTAATAACTAGACATTTAAGTGTTCGTGGACGAACACGGAGCTGTTCCGACTTATTTGATCAGCTTTATAAGCTCCGATGACGTCATGATGACGTCACGGTCATTTACAAAGCAGCGTGCATCTAAATTGTCTAACAAAGCTTTTGTGAAAAGAATCATTACCATAGCTTTTGTCATTCTCAAGATATGCTGCAAACATAAATTATGCCTTTTGATGACGTCATAATGACGTCACAGTTAATTTCACAACAGCATGCAAATCTACAGGGTCTAACAAAGCTTTTACAAAAAGAACCAATACCGTAGCACTTACCGTTCACCAGATATAATGCTCTTAACCAAAAATTACCTTTTTTGATGACGTCATGATGACGTCACTGTAAATTTCGGGGCAGCATGCACAACTACATGATGTAACAAAGCTTTTAAAAAAAGAATCATTACCGTAGCACTTACCGTTCTCGAGATATGCTGCTAAAAATAAAATCAGCATTTTTGATGACGTCATGATGATGTCACGGTAAATTTCTTGGCAGCATGCACAACTACATCATGCTACTAAGCCTTTGCAAAAAGAATCATATTCATAGCCCTTGTCGTTCTCGAGATACGCTGCTAACAAAATTGACTAATTAAAAATTTAAATGAGCTGTCACGTGCTTAATTATTAAAGAATAAAAAAATACCTTTTTTGATGACTTCATGATGACGTCACTGTAAATGTTGGGGCAGCATGCACAACTACATGATGTAATAAAGCTTTTACAAAAAGAATCATTACCGTAGCACTTACCGTTCTCGAGATATGCTGCTAAAAATAAAATCAGCATTTTTGATGACGTCATGATGACGTCACGGTAAATTTCTTGGCAGCATGCACAACTACATCATGCTACTAAGCCTTTGCAAAAAGAATTATTTTCATAGCATTTGTAGTTCTCGAGATACGCTGCTAACAAAATTGACTAATTAAATATGCAAATGAGCTGTCACGTGCATAATTAATTAAGAATTTTAACAAACTCAGTCTTAGGATTAACTTCAGCTTATAAGCTTTCATATGATACCTCATTTAAGCTGATCAGAAGAAGCTAAGTAAGAGATCAGGAATAAACAAACTTTGGGTGATAAAGTATAATAATAATAATAATAACTAGACATTTAAGTGTTCGTGGACGAACACGGAGCTGTTCCGACTTATTTGATCAGCTTTATAAGCTCCGATGACGTCATGATGACGTCACGGTCATTTACAAAGCAGCGTGCATCTAAATTGTCTAACAAAGCTTTTGTGAAAAGAATCATTACCATAGCTTTTGTCATTCTCAAGATATGCTGCAAACATAAATTATGCCTTTTGATGACGTCATAATGACGTCACAGTTAATATCACAACAGCATGCAAATCTACAGGGTCTAACAAAGCTTTTACAAAAAGAACCAATACCGTAGCACTTACCGTTCTCGAGATATAATGCTATTAACCAAAAATTACCTTTTTTGATGACGTCATGATGACGTCACTGTAAATTTCGGGGCAGCATGCACAACTACATGATGTAACAAAGCAATTAAAAAAAGAATCATTACCGTAGCACTTACCGTTCTCGAGATATGCTGCTAAAAATAAAATCAGCATTTTTGATGACGTCATGATGACGTCACGGTAAATTTCTTGGCAGCATGCACAACTACATGATGCTACTAAGCCTTTGCAAAAAGAATTATTTTCATAGCATTTGTAGTTCTCGAGATACGCTGCTAACAAAATTGACTAATTAAATATGCAAATGAGCTGTCACGTGCATAATTAATTAAGAATTTTAACAAACTCAGTCTTAGGATTAACTTCAGCTTATAAGCTTTCATATGATACCTCATATAAGCTGATCAGAAGAAGCTAAGTAAGAGATCAGGAATAAACAAACTTTGGGTGATAAAGTATAATAATAATAATAACTAGACATTTAAGTGTTCGTGGACGAACACGGAGCTGTTCCGACTTATTTGATCAGCTTTATAAGCTCCGATGACGTCATGATGACGTCATGGTCATTAACAAAGCAGCGTGCTTCTAAAGGCTATAACAAAGATTTTGCGAAAAGAATCATTACCATAGCTTTTGTCATTCTCAAGATATCCTGCAAACATTTATTATGCCTTTTGATGACGTCATAATGATGTCCAGTTAATTTCACAACAGCATGCACATCTCCAGGGTCTTTCAAAGCTTTTACAAAAAGAACCCGTTACCGTATCACTTACCGTTCTCGAGATATACTGCTAACCAAAAATTACCTTTTTTTAATGACGTCATGATGACGTCACGGTAAATTTCTTGGCAGCATGCACAACTACATGATGTAACTAAGCTTTTGCAAAAAGAATCATATTCATAGCCTTTGTCGTTCTCGAGATACACCGCTAACAAAATTGACTTATTAAAAATTTGAATGAGCTGTCACGTGCTGAATTATTAAAGAATTAAAAATTACCTTTTTTGATGACTTCATGATGACGTCACTGTAAATTTTGGGGCAGCATGCACAACTACATGATGTAACAAAGCTTTTACAAAAAGAATCATTGCCGTAGCACTTACCGTTCTCGAGATATGCTGCTAATAATAAAAATCAGCATTTTTGATGACGTCATGATGACGTCACTGTAAATTTCTTGGCAGCATGCACAACTACACGATATAACGAAGCTTTTGGAAAAAGAATCATTTCCATAGCATTTGTAGTTCTTGAGATACGCTGCTAACAAAATTGACTAATTAAATATGCAAATGAGCTGTCACGTGAATAATTAATTAAGAATTTTAACAAACTCAGTCTTAGGATTAACTTCAGCTTATAAGCTTTCATAAGATACCTCATTTAAGCTGATCAGAAGAAGCTAAGTAAGAGATCAGGAATAAACAAACTTTGGGTGATAAAGTATAATAATAATAATAATAATAATAATAATAATAATAAAAATCAGAACAAAAACAAAACCTGTTCCGACATCAGAAATGTCGGAACAGCTAATAAAAATCAGAACAAAAACAAAACCTGTTCCGACATCAGAAATGTCGGAACAGCTAATAACTAGACATTTAAGTGTTCGTGGACGAACACGGAGCTGTTCCGACTTATTTGATCAGCTTTATAAGCTCCGATGACGTCATGATGATGTCACGGTCAATTTCATGGCAGCATACTCATGTACATGATGCAGCAAAGCTTTTATAAAAAGAATCATTACCATAGCATTTGTCATTCTTCAGATATGCTGCAAACAAAAATCAGGCTTTTTGATGACGTCATGATGTCATCATGTTCATTTTTCGAAGCAATGCACAACTACATGATATAACAAAGCTTTTGCAAAAAGAATCATTACTGTAGCACTTACCGTTCTCGAGATATACTGCTAATCAAAAATCAGCTTTTTTGATGACGTCATGATGACGTCACACTAAATTTCATGGCAGCATGCGCAACTACATGATATAACAAAGCTTTTGCAAAAAGAATCATTTCCATAGCATTTGTGGTTCTCGAGATATGCTGCGAACAAAATTGTCTAATTAAATATTCAAATGACTGTCACATGACTAATTAATTAAGAATTTTAACAAACTCAGTCTTAGGATTAACTTCAGCTTATAAGCTTTCATAATATACCACACATAAGCTTACCAGAAAAAGATTATAAAAAATTAGGAATAAACAAACTTATCACACAAAGCTATGGAAGCAAAAAGTGCGAAGGTATAATAATAATAAAAACCAGAACGAAAACTAAACCTGTTCCGACATAAGAAATGTCGGAACAGCTAATAAAAATCAGAACAAAAACAAAACCTGTTCCGACATCAGCAATGTCGGAACAGCTAATAATAATAATAATAATAATAACTAGACATTTAAGTGTTCGTGGACGAACACAAAGCTGTTCCGACTTATTTGATCAGCTTTATAAGCTCCGATGACGTCATCATGACGTCATGGTCATTTACAAAGCAGCGTGCATCTAAAGTTTCTAACAAAGCTTTTGTGAAAAGAATCATTACCATAGCTTTTGTCATTCTCAAGATATGCTGCAAACATAAATTATGCCTTTTGATGACGTCATAATGACGTCACAAGTAAATTTCACAACAGCATGCAAATCTACAGGGTCTAACAAAGCTTTTACAAAAAAAACCAATACCGTAGCACTTACCGTTCTCGGGATATACTGCTATAAACCAAAAATTACCTTTTTTGATGACGTCATGATGACGTCACTGTAAATTTCGGGGCAGCATGCACAACTACATGATGTAACAAAGCTTTTACAAAAAGAATCATGACCGTAGCACTTACCGTTCTCGAGATATGCTGCTAATAATAAAATCAGCATTTTTGATGACGTCATGATGACGTCACGGTAAATTTCTTGGTAGCATGCACAACTACATGATGCTACTAAGCCTTTGCAAAAAGAATCATATTCATAGCTTTTGTCGTTCTCAAGATATGCTGCTAACAAAATTGACTAATTAAATATGCAAATGAGCTGTCACGTGCCTAATTAATTAAGAATTTTAACAAACTCAGTCTTATAATAAACTTCAGCTGATAAGCTTTCATATGATACCTCATATAAGCTGACCAGAACAAGATTATAGAAGATTAGGAATAAACAAACTTTGGGTGATAAAGTATAATAATAATAATAATAATAATAATAATAATAAAAATCAGAACAAAAACAAAACCTGTTCCGACATCAGAAATGTCGGAACAGCTAAAAATCAGAACAAAAACAAAACCTGTTCCGACATCAGAAATGTCGGAACAGCTAATAACTAGACATTTAAGTGTTCGTGGACGAACACGGAGCTGTTCCGACTTATTTGATCAGCTTTATAAGCTTCGATGACGTCATGATGACGTCACGGTCATTTCCAAAGGAGCGTTCATCTAAAGTTTCTTGCAAAGCTTTTGTGAAAAGAATCGTTCCCATGGAGCTTTTGCCATTCTCAATGTTCTCTGTTTGCACATAAATTATGCCTTTTGATGACGTCATAATGACGTCACGATTAATTTCACAACAGCATGCAAATATACAGGGTCTAACAAAATTACCTTTTTTGATGACGGCATGATGACGTCACTGTAAATTTCGGAGCAGCATGCACAACTAAATGATGTAACAAAGCTTTTACAAAAAGAATCATTACCGTAGCACTTACCGTTCTCGAGATATGCTGCTAATAATAAAATCAGCATTTGTAATGACGTCATGATGACGTCACGGTAAATTTTTTGGCAGCATGCACAACTACATGTTGCTACTAAGCCTTTGCAAAAAGAATCATTACCGTAGCACTTACCGTTCTCGAGATATGCTGCTAATAATAGAATCAGCATTTTTGATAACGTCATGATGACGTCACGGTACATTTCTTGGTAGCATGCACAACTACATGATGCTACTAAGCCTTTGCAAAAAGAATCATATTCATAGCCTTTGTCGTTCTCAAGATATGCTGCGAACAATATTGACTAATTAAATATGCAAATGAGCTGTCACGTGCCTAATTAATTAATACATTTATCAAACTCAGTCTTAGGATTAACTTCAGATTATAAGCTTTCATATGATACCTCATATAAGCTGACCAGACAAACATTATAAAAGATTAGGAATAAACAAAATTTGGGGTGATAAAGTATAATAATAATAAAAATCAGAAGAAAAACAAAACCTGTTCCGACATCGGAAATGTCGGAACAGCTAATAATAATAATAACGTTAACAGCAACGTTAGGGCGAAATTCCCATAGCGTCATGCACAAATTTTATTTACCTATTTCTAAATAACCTTCAACCCGATCGAGTTGAAATTGATATATTCTACTAATGGGAGCATTTTCTATCTTATATAAAAAAATGGACATTAGAAATGTTTCTGTAGAAGGTACTTTTAAAGTTAGGGCGAAGTGGAAATTTCCCCCTAACAGCCGATTTCTCCTTAAAGTTGACTTTTATAGCAAAACGTTTCCCCGTAACGTAGGCTTTAACAATATAATAATAATAATAAAAATCAGAACAAAAACAAAACCTGTTCCGACATCAGAAATGTCGGAACAGCTAATAATAACTAGACATTTTAAGTGTTCGTGGACGAACACGGAGCTGTTCCGACTTATTTGATCAGCTTTATAAGCTCCGATGACGTCATGATGACGTCACGGTCATTTACAAAGCAGCGTGCATCTAAAGTTTCTAACAAAGCTTTTGTGAAAAGAATCATTACCATAGCTTTTGTCATTCTCAAGATATGCTGCAAACATAACTTATGCATTTTGATGATGTCATAATGACGTCACAGTTAATTTCACAACATCATGCAAATCTACAGGGTCTAACAAAGCTTTTACAAAAAGAACCAATACTGTAGCACTTACCGTTCTCGAGATATAATGCTATTAACCAAAAAGTACCTTTTTTGATGACGTCATGATGACGTCACTGTAAATTTCGGGGCAGCATGCACAACTACATGATGTAACAAAGCTTTTACAAAAAGAATCATTATTGTAGCACTTACCGTTCTCGAGATATGCTGCTAATTATAAAATCAGCATTTTTGATGACGTCATGATGACGTCATGGTAAATTTCTTGGCAGCATGCACAACTTCATGATGCTACTAAGCCTTTGCAAAAAGAATCATATTCATAGCCTTTGTCGTTCTCAAGATATGCTGCTAACAAAATTGACTAATTAAATATGCAAATGAGCTGTCACGTGCCTAATTAATTAAAAAAATTAACCAACTCAGTCTTAGGATAAACTTCAGCTTTTAAGCTTTCATATGATACCTCATATAAGCTGACCAGAAAAAGATTATAGAAGATTAGGAATAAACAAACTTTGGGGTGATAAAGTATAATAATAACTAGACATTTAAGTGTTCGTGGACGAACACGGAGCTGTTCCGACTTATTTGATCAACTTTATAAGCTCCGATGACGTCATGATGACGTCACGGTCATTTACAAAGCAGCGTGCATCTAAAGTTTCTAACAAAGCTTTTGTAAAAAGAATCATTACCATAGCTTTTGCCATTCTCAAGATATGCTGCAAACATAAATTATGCCTTTTGATGACGTCATAATGACGTCACAGTCAATTTCACAACAGCATGCAAATCTACAGGGTCTAACAAAGCTTTAACAAAAAGAACCAATACCGTAGCACTTACCGTTCTCGAGATATAATGCTATTACCCAAAAATTACCTTATTTGATGACATCATGATGACGTCACTGTAAATTTCGGGGCAGCATGCACAACTTCATGATGTAACTAAGCCTTTCCAAAAAGAATCATATTCATAGCCTTTGTCGTTCTCGAGATACGCTGCTAACAAAATTGACTAATTAAAAATTTAAATGAGCTGTCACGTGCTTAATTATTAAAGAATTAAAAATTACCTTTTTTGATGACTTCATGATGACGTCACTGTAAATTTCAGGGCAGCATGCACAACTACATGATGTAATAAAGCTTTTACAAAAAGAATCATTACCGTAGCACTTACCGTTCTCCAGATATGCTGCTAATAATAGAAATCAGCATTTTTGATGACGTCATGATGACGTCACTGTAAATTTCTTGGCAGCATGCACAACTACATGATGTAACAAAGCTTTTCGAAAAAGAATTATTTTCATAGCATTTGTAGTTCTCGAGATACGCTGCTAACAAAATTGACTAATTAAATATGCAAATGAGCTGTCACGTGCATAATTAATTAAGAATTTTAACAAACTCAGTCTTAGGATTAACTTCAGCTTATAAGCTTTCATATGATACCTCATTTAAGCTGATCAGAAGAAGCTAAGTAAGAGATCAGGAATAAACAAACTTTGGGTGATAAAGTATAATAATAATAATAATAAAAATCAGAACAAAAGCAAAACCTGTTCCGACATCAGAAATGTCGGAACAGCTAATAACTAGACATTTAAGTGTTCGTGGACGAACACGGAGCTGTTCCGACTCATTTGATCAACTTTATAAGCTCCGATGACGTCATGATGACGTCAGGGGTCATTTACAAAGCAGCGTGCATCTAAAGTTTCTAACAAAGCTTTTGTAAAAAGAATCAGTACCATAGCTTTTGTCATTCTCAAGATATGCTGCAAACATAAATTATGCCTTTTGATGACGTCATAATGACGTCACAGTCAATTTCACAACAGCATGCAAATCTTCAGGGTCTAACAAAGCTTTTACAAAAAGAACCAATACCGTAGCACTTACCGTTCTCGAGATATAATGCTATTAACCAAAAATTACCTTTTTTGATGACGTCATGATGACGTCACTGTAAATTTTGGGGCAGCATGCACAACTACATGATGTAACAAAGCTTTTACAAAAAGAATCATTACCGTAGCACTTACCGTTCTCCAGATATGCTGCTAAAAATAAAATCAGCATTTTTGATGACGTCATGATGACGTCACGGTTAATTTCTTGGCAGCATGCACACTTACATGATGTAACTAAGCCTTTGCAAAAAGAATCATATTCATAGCCTTTGTCGTTCTCGAGATACGCTGCTAACAAAATTGACTAATTAAAAATTTAAATGAGCTGTCACGTGCTTAATTATTAAAGAATTAAAAAATACCTTTTTTGATGACTTCATGATGACTTTACTGTAAATGTTGGGGCGGCATGCACAACTACATGATGTAATAAAGCTTTTACAAAAAGAATCATTACCGTAGCACTTAACGTTCTCGAGATATGCTGCTAATAATAGAAGTCAGCATTTTTGATGACGTCATGATGACGTCACTGTAAATTTCTTGGCAGCATGCACAACTACATGATGTAACAAAGCTTTTGGAAAAAGAATTATTTTCATAGCATTTGTAGTTCTCGAGATACGCTGCTAACAAAATTGACTAATTAAATATGCAAATGAGCTGTCACGTGCATAATTAATTAAGAATTTTAACAAACTCAGTCTTAGGATTAACTTCAGCTTATAAGCTTTCATATGATACCTCATTTAGGCTGATCAGAAGAAGCTAAGTAAGAGATCAGGAATAAACAAACTTTGGGTGATAAAGTATAATAATAACTAGACATTTAAGTGTTCGTGGACGAACACGGAGCTGTTCCGACTTATTTGATCAGCTTTATAAGCTCCGATGACGTCATGATGACGTCACGGTCATTTACAAAGCAGCGTGCATCTAAAGTTTCTAACAAAGCTTTTGCGAAAAGAATCATTACCATAGCTTTTGTCATTCTCAAGATATGCTGCAAACATAAATTATGCCTTTTGATGACGTCATAATGACGTCACAGTTAATTTCACAACAGCATGCAAATCTACAGGGTCTAACAAAGCTTTTAAAAAAAGAACCAATACCGTAGCACTCACCGTTCTCGAGATATACTGCTAACCAAAAATTACCTTTTTTTAAATGACGTCATGATGACGTCACTGTAAATTTCGGGGCAGCATGCACAACTACATGATGTAACAAAGCTTTTACAAAAAGAATCATTACCGTAGCACTTATCGTTCTCGAGATATGCTGCAAGTCATTGTTATTTAAAAATCATATATTTTTTTGCATCAATTAATGTACTTGCTATAAATGAGCAGCAGTAGAGTTAAATTTTGCTAAAAAGAAAGTTGGCTATATTCTGACTGCTGTAATAAATGTTGCATTTATTTCATGAATTGCCCTAACAATGTCAGATGTATTAGGTTGTTCTTTGTTTCCATTTGTGTCTTAATAAACTGCTCTCATTTCATTCTGCTAATGCATTACGTGTTTTTATCTAGTTTCTGTTAAATGAAGTAAAATTCTTTGACATTTCAATAATTAGACTGATGTTTGAGAGGAATGCCTTCTTTTAATTAAATCTGGATGCTTGGATCATCTGTTTGGAAAAAAAATATATTTAAGGAAGATGAAATCGCCATGCAATTAGAATATTGGCTCTTGCATCTGTAATAATGTATTTGGAACATGAATTTCTTGATGTACAACCTTAAGTCTTGTAGACTCTATTCTCCTTGGAATCTAATCTCTTGAATTTTGAATACAAAATGTTGATTCTTGGATCATGCATGGGGATACCAGTTTCATTTCAATTTGTGTGTATATTCCAAAAGAAAATAGTAGAGACATCAAAATAAACTATGCCTTTTAAGAAGAATAGTAAATACATGGAAATAAGCTATGCCTTGTGGGATGACGCAGCGAATGTTAAAGGGTCCGGCCGTTGTATTGTGGTAACCCTGCAATCTTGAATCTCCAGTCTCCAACTCCAAGCAAGTTGGCCCATGTACATGACCCCGCTCATCAAGTATGATCATTTGAGCTTGCTCAGTTCCTGTGTTTGATATTAGTTGATTTTATTATCACGCTGGTAATAGAAGTATGTGTAAGAAGAATGAAGTCTAGCAAGAAATCATTCAAATTTAAATGGTAAGGAGATATTCAATTATTACGAACAGAAACAAAACAACATGTGCGCAAATTATCTTTAAGGCAATGAAATATTGCAAGAGATGGAAATTTAATGGCTTAATTGTTATGCCCAATTGTTACATATACATGTAATTTAATGCTTGGCGGCGCCATACTAGACTGCGTTACGCGTAAGGTGTATTGATTCGATCCGTACGTAGGTACGGTACACAAAGCATGCGTATTATACCCCCATACTTTTTGAAAAAAAGCGATTAAGGCATAAATGACGAATTTTACGAATCAGTCTTTAATGGTTTCAAATGATATTAGCAGTAAAATGGAGTTAGAAGATTAAGTGCCGATTAGGGGTCTTTACGTTCTTTCAACAGTAACATCGGAACCCAGTACAGCATAGAGTAGCTCTAATCCTGAGGGTCTTGTTACGGTTGCCGGCGCGATTATTGAAAACTGTCTCTTTTTCGTTAAACGAACTAAACGTTCGCCCTAGTCAGCTCAAGCCATGACACAAAATTTGTGTTTTTTCTTACGTTTTGACGATATGAGGGCTACATGACGAAGAATCAGCTAGGTTTTGTATATTTCACGTAGCTAAAGCATTAGGATGAAGTTATGAAACCGGGCTCCGATTTCACACTACATGTATATATCCAAACGAGGTTCTTTATACGTTCTTTAGGTAGGCCTACAACATTAATACAACGTACGTTTCAAACTTTTTTGAAACTAGCAACCTCCCATAGTATGACCTTTGCACAGTACTTTCAACAGCCTTACTAACAGTTACGTGTTTGTATGCGCAAACATTGTTGCCGTGGCCCAACGGTGCCTGGCCATGCACTTGCTAGCCAGACTTTGACCTCTTAAAATAAACAATCCCAGCTGACAGGACATGGGGTTGTGCACAGCACTATACAGTACACACACACTATACATAATGGGCCCTCTTACGTAGGGCTTAAAAACAGCCAATTTCATGACGTCATGATGACGTAGCGGCCATTTTCGTGGCAGCATGCACAACTACAGGATGTAACAAAGCTTCTGGAAAAAGAATTATTTAAGTAGCATTTGTAATTCTCGAGATACGCTGCTAACAAAATTGTCTAATTAAAATGTTTAATGAGCTGTCACGTGCTTAATTAATGAAGAATTTTTACAACTCAGTGCAAGTATGATCCTTAGCTTATAAGCTTTCATATGATACCTCATCTAAGCTGATCAGAAGAAGCTAAGAAGAGATAAGCTGTTTACAAGCTTAGAGGGTGATAAAGAATAATAATAATAATAATAAAAATCTAAGCAAAAACTAAACCTGTTCCGACATCCGAAATGTCGGAACAGCTAAATATAAGCAAAAAGAATCATTACCATGACATATGCCGTTCTGCTCCTAACAAAAACTGCCTTTTGATGACGTCATGATGACGTCACTGTAAATTTCTTGGCAGCATGCACAACTACATGATGTAACAAAGCTTTTGGAAAAAGAATTATTTTCATAGCATTTGTAGTTCTCGAGATACGCTGCTAACAAAATTGACTAATTAAATATGCAAATGAGCTGTCACGTGCATAATTAATTAAGAATTTTAACAAACTCAGTCTTAGGATTAACTTCAGCTTATAAGCTTTCATATGATACCTCATATAAGCTGATCAGAAGAAGCTAAGTAAGAGATCATGAATAAACAAACTTTGGGTGATAAAGTATAATAATAATAATAATAAAAATCAGAACAAAAACAAAACCTGTTCCGACATCAGAAATGTCGGAACAGCTAATAATAAAAATCAGAAGAAAAACAAAACCTGTTCCGACATCGGAAATGTCGGAACAGCTAAAAATCAGAACAAAAACAAAACCTGTTCCGACATCAGAAATGTCGGAACAGCTAATAATAATAACTAGACATTTAAGTGTTCGTGGACGAACACGGAGCTGTTCCGACTTATTTAATCAGCTTTGTATGCTCTGATGACGTCATGATGATTTCCGGGTCAATTTTATGGCAGCATACTCATGTACATGATGCAGCAAAGCTTTTATAAAAAGAATCATAACCATAGCATTTTTCATTCTTCAGATATGCTGCAAGCAAAAAATCAGGCTTTTTTGATGACGTCATGATGTCATCATGGTCATTTTTCGAAGCAATGCACAACTACATGATAAAACAAAGCTTTTGCAAAAAAAATCATTACTGTAGCACTTACCGTTCTCGAGATATACTGCTAATCAAAAATCAGCTTTTTTGATTACGTCATGATGACGTCACACTAAATTTCGTGGCAGCATGCACAACTACATGATATAACAAAGCTTTTTCAAAAAGAATCATTTCCATAGCATTTGCGGTTCTCGAGATATGCTGCGAACAAAATTTACTAATTAAATATTCAAATGACTGTCACATGACTAATTAATTAAGAATTTTTACAAACTCAGTCTTAGGATTAACTTCAGCTTATAAGCTTTCATAATATACCACACATAAGCTTACCAGAATAAGATTATAAAAGATTAGGAATAAACAAACTTATCCCACAAAGCTATGGAAGCAAAAAGTGCGAAGGTATAATAATAACTAGACATTTAAGTGTTCGTGGACGAACACGGAGCTGTTCCGACTTATTTTATCAGCTTTATAAGCTCCGATGACGTCATGACGTCACGGTCATTTCCAAAGCAGCATGCATATCTAAAGGCTATAACAAAGATTTTGCGAAAAGAATCATTACCATAGCTTTTGTCATTCTCAAGATATCCTGCAAACATTAATTATGCCTTTCGATGACGTCATAATGACGTCACAGTTAATTTCACAACAGCATGCACTTCTCCAGGGTCTTTCAAAGCTTTTACAAAAAGAACCATTACCGTATCACTTACCGTTCTCGAGATATACTGCTAACCAAAAATTACCCTTTTCTAATGACGTCATGATGACGTCACGGTAAATTTCGTGGCAGCATGCACAACTACATGATATAACAAAGCTTTTTCAAAAAGAATCATTTCCATAGCATTTGCGGTTCTCGAGATATGCTGCGAACAAAATTTACTAATTAAATATTCAAATGACTGTCACATGACTAATTAATTAAGAATTTTTACAAACTCAGTCTTAGGATTAACTTCAGCTTATAAGCTTTCATAATATACCACACATAAGCTTACCAGAATAAGATTATAAAAGATTAGGAATAAACAAACTTATCCCACAAAGCTATGGAAGCAAAAAGTGCGAAGGTATAATAATAACTAGACATTTAAGTGTTCGTGGACGAACACGGAGCTGTTCCGACTTATTTTATCAGCTTTATAAGCTCCGATGACGTCATGACGTCACGGTCATTTCCAAAGCAGCATGCATATCTAAAGGCTATAACAAAGATTTTGCGAAAAGAATCATTACCATAGCTTTTGTCATTCTCAAGATATCCTGCAAACATTAATTATGCCTTTCGATGACGTCATAATGACGTCACAGTTAATTTCACAACAGCATGCACTTCTCCAGGGTCTTTCAAAGCTTTTACAAAAAGAACCATTACCGTATCACTTACCGTTCTCGAGATATACTGCTAACCAAAAATTACCCTTTTCTAATGACGTCATGATGACGTCACGGTAAATTTCTTGGCAGCATGCACAACTACATGATGTAACTAAGCTTTTGCAAAAAGAATCATATTCATAGCCTTTGTCGTTCTCGAGAAACGCTGCTAACAAAATTGACTAATTAAAAATTTGAATGAGCTGTCACGTGCTTAATTATTAAGGAATTAAAAATTACCTTTTTTGATGACTTCATGATGACGTCACTGTAAATTTTGGGGCAGCATGCACAACTACATGATGTAACAAAGCTTTTACAAAAAGAATCATTGCCGTAGCACTTACCGTTCTCGAGATATGCTGCTAATAATAAAAATCAGCATTTTTGATGACGTCATCATGACGTCACTGTAAATTTCTTGGCAGCATGCACAACTACATGATGTAACAAAGCTTTTGGAAAAAGAATTATTTTCATAGCATTTGTAGTTCTTGAGATACGCTGCTAACAAAATTGACTAATTAAATATGCAAATGAGCTGTCACGTGCATAATTAATTAAGAATTTTAACAAACTCAGTCTTAGGATTAACTTCAGCTTATAAGCTTTCATGAGATACATCATTTAAGCTGATCAGAAGAAGCTAAGTAAGAGATCAGGAATAAACAAACTTTGGGTGATAAAGTATAATAATAATAACTAGACATTTAAGTGTTCGTGGACGAACACGGAGCTGTTCCGACTAATTTGATCAGCTTTATAAGCTCCGATGACGTCATGGTCATTTACAAAGCAGCGTGCATCTGCAGTTTCTAACAAAGCTTTTGTGAAAAGAATCATTACCATAGCTTTTGTCATTCTCAAGATATGCTGCAATCATAAATTATGCCTTTTGATGACGTCATAATGACGTCACAGTTAATTTTAACAACAGCATGCAAATCTACAGGGTCTAACAAAGCTTTTACAAAAAGAACAAATACCGTAGCACTTACCGTTCTCGAGATATACTGCTATAAACCAAAAATTACCTTTTTTGATGACGTCATGATGACGTCACTGTAAATTTAGGGGCAGCATGCACAACTACATGATGTAACAAAGCTTTTACAAAAAGAATCATTACCGTAGCACTTACCGTTCTCGAGATATGCTGCTAATAATAAAATCAGCATTTTTGATGACGTCATGATGACGTCACTGTAAATTTCGTGGCAGCATGCAAAACTACATGATGTAACAAAGCTTTTACGAAAAGAATCATTACCGTAGCACTTACCGTTCTCGAGATATGCTGCTAATAATAAAATCAGCATTTTTGATGACGTCATGATGACGTCACGGTAATTTTTTTGGCACCATGCACAACTACATGATGCTACTAAGCCTTTGCAAAAAGAATCATTACCGTAGCACTTACCGTTCTCGAGATATGCTGCTAATAATAAAATCAGCATTTTTGATGACGTCATGATGACGTCACTGTAAATTTCGTGGCAGCATGCACAACTACATGATGTAACAAAGCTTTTACGAAAAGAATCATTACCGTAGCACTTACCGTTCTCGAGATATGCTGCTAATAATAAAATCAGCATTTTTGATGACGTCATGATGACGTCACGGTAAATTTTTTGGCAGCATGCACAACTACATGATGCTACTAAGCCTTTGCAAAAAGAATCATATTCATAGCCTTTGTTGTTCTCGAGATATGCTGGTTACAAAATTGACTAATTAAATATGCAAATGAGCTGTCACGTGCCTAATTAATTAAAAAATTTAACAAACTCAGTCTTAGGATTAACTTCAGCTTATAAGCTTTCATATGATACCTCATATAAGCTGACCAGACAAACATTATAAAAGATTAGGAATAAACAAAATTTGGGGTGATAAAGTATAATAATAATAAAAATCAGAAGAAAAACAAAACCTGTTCCGACATCAGAAATGTCGGAACAGCTAATAATAACTAGACATTTAAGTGTTCGTAGACGAACACGGAGCTGTTCCGACTTATTTGATCAGCCTTATAAGCTCCGATGACGTCATGGTCATTAACAAAGCAGAATGCATCTGCAGTTTCTAACAAAGCTTTTGTGAAAAGAATCATTACCATAGCTTTTGTCATTCTCAAGATATGCTGCAATCATAAATTATGCCTTTTGATGACGTCATAATGACGTCACAGTTAATTTCACAACAGCATGCAAATCTACAGGGTCTAACAAAGCTTGTACAAAAAGAACCAATACCGTAACACTTACCGTTCTCGAGATATACTGCTATAAACCAAAAATTACCTTTTTTGATGACGTCATGATGACGTCACTGTAAATTTAGGGGCAGCATGCACAACTACATGATGTAACAAAGCTTTTACAAAAAGAATCATTACCGTAGCACTTACCGTTCTCGAGATATGCTGCTAATAATAAAATCAGCATTTTTGATGACGTCATGATGACGTCACGGTCAATTTCTTGGCAGCATGCACAACTACATTATGCTACTAAGCCTTTGCAAAAAGAATCATATTCATAGCCTTTGTCGTTCTCAAGATATGCTGCTAACAAAATTGACTAATTAAATATGCAAATGAGCTGTCACGTGCCTAATTAATGAGGAATTTTTACAACTCAGTGCCAGTATGATCCTTAGCTTATAAGCTTTCATATGATACCTCATCTAAGCTGATCAGAAGAAGCTAAGAAGAGATAAGCTGTTAACAAGCTTAGAGGGTGATAAAGAATAATAATAACTAGACATTTAAGTGTTCGTGGACGAACACAGAGCTGTTCCGACTTATTAGGTCAGCTTTATAAGCTCCGATGACGTCATGGTGACGTCACTGTCATTTCCGAAGCAGCATACATATCTAGAGGATCTAACAAAGCTTTTGCAAAAAGAATCATTACCATAGCATTTTTCGTTCTCGAGATATGCTGCAAACATTAAAATCAGCTTTTTTGATGACGTCATGATGACGTCACGCTAAATTTCGTGGCAGCATGCACAACTACAGGATATTACGAAGCTTTTGCAAAGAGAATCATTACCATATTATTTGTCCTTCTCGAGATATGCTGCAAACAATATTCAGCCTTTTCATGACGTCATGATGACGTCACGGTCAATTTCATGGAACGGAGACCTCCTCTAACAGTTTCGGCCGGATGCAGCCTTTGTCACTTGTCACAATTTAAGTTAAAATGCTTGGTGGCGCTATAACTGTGCTTCTATCGACCCCGATCTACCTGTACCTTCGTATCTCAAGCCAAGGTCACGAGACGTCACACAAAGCGGGAGTTTATTCATTCTTTTTTAGGTATAAGGCCTAAAATGTTTTTTTTTTTTTAATCAGTTTTTAATGTTTCACGTAGCAATTCTATCAGTAACTCCAATCTCAATGTCACATTCTCCGACAAATGATTTTTAGTAAATTTTTGAATTAACCGTAGAAAAAAAATCAACAAATTACTTATCTTTAAATAAGAAGCACAAATTTCGATTTTGATGACGTCACGATGACTTCATGATGACGTCACGGTCATTTTCGTGGCAGCATGCACAACTACATGATATAACCAAGCTTTTGCAAAAAAAATCATGTCCGTAGCATTTGTCGTTCTTGAGATATGCTGCGAACAAAGTTTACTAATTAAATATTCAAATGACTGTAACTTGGCTAATTAATTAAGAATTTGTACAACTCTGTTCCAGAATGATCCTTAGCTTATAAGCTTTCAGAAGATACCTCATCTAAGCTGATCGGAAGAAGCTTATAAGAGATAAACTGTAAACAAAATCTGGACGATAAAGAATAATAATAGTGAAAAATTCGAACGAAAACAATACCTGTTCCGACATCGGCAATGTCGGAACAGCTAATAATAATAATAATAATAAAAATCTAAGCAAAAACTAAACCTGTTCCGACATCCGAAATGTCGGAACAGCTAATAACTAGACATTTAAGTGTTCGTGGACGAACACGGAGCTGTTCCGACTTATTTTATTAGCTTTATAAGCTCTGATGACGTCATGATGACGTCATGTTCATTTTCGTAGCGGCATGCTCAACTACAAGATTTAACAAAGCTTTTACAAAAAGAATCATAACCATAGCATTTGTCGTTCTCGAGATATGCTGCTAACACAAAATCAGCCTTTATGATGACGTCATGATGACGTCATGGTAATTTTTTGTAGCAGCATGCACAACTACATGATATAGCTAAGCTTTTGCAAAAAGAATCATTTCCGTAGCATTTACCGTTCTTGAGATATGCTGTGAACCAAAAATCAGCCTTTTTGATGACGTCACAATGACGTCACAGTAAATTTCGTGGCAGCGTGCAATGCTACATGATATAACTAAGCTTTTGCAAAAAGATTCATTACCGTAGCATTTACCGTTCTTGAGATATACTGCAAATACAAAATCAGCCTTTTTGATGACGTCATAATGACGTCACGGTAAATTTTGTGATAGCATGCACAACTACATGATGTAACAAAGCTTTTGCAAAAAGAATCATATCTGTAGCATTTGCCGTTCTCGAGATATGCTGCGAACAAAATTTACTAATTAAATATGCAAATGAGCTGTCACGTGCTTAATTAATAAAGATTTTTTACAACTCAGTTTCAGTATGATCCTTAGCTTATAAGCTTTCATATGATACCTCATTTAAGCTGATCAGAAGAAGATAAGAAGAGTTAAACAATAAACAAAATTGGGTGATAAAGAAAAATAATAATAACTAGACATTTAAGTGTTCGTGGACGAACACGGAGCTGTTCCGACTTATTTGATCAGCTTTATAAGCTCCGATGACGTCATGATGACGTCACGGTCATTTACAAAGCAGCGTGCATCTAAAGTTTCTAACAAAGCTTTTGTGAAAAGAATCATTACCATAGCTTTTGTCATTCTCAAGATATGCTGCAAACATAAATAATGCATTTTGATGAAGTCATGATGACGTCACAGTTCATTTCACAACAGCATGCAAATCTACAGAGTCTAACGAAGCTTTTACAAAAAGAACCAATGCCGTAGCACTTACCGTTCTCGAGATATGCTGCTAATAATAAAATCAGCATTTTTGATGACGTCATGATGACGTCATGGTAAATTTCTTGGCAGCATGCACAACTACATGATGCTACTAAGCTTTTGCAAAAAGAATCATATTCATAGCCTTTGTCGTTCTCGAGATATGGTGGTTACAAAAAAGTCTAATTAAATATGCAAATGAGCTGTCACGTGCCTTATTAATGAAGGATTTTTGTTATAGTGTGGGAATGATCCTTAGCTTATATACGCTTTCCTAAGATACTTCATCTAAGCTATTAATCACAAGAAGATAAGAAAAGATAAGCAATAAGAATCATTACCGTGGCACATGTCGTTTTCAAAATATATGCTTCGTAAAAACAGCCTTTTGATGACGTCATGATGACGTCACGAATATTTTAATGGCAGCATGCACATCTACATGATGTAACTAAGCTTTTGCAAAAAGAATCATTTCCGTAGCATTTACCGTTCTCGAGATACGCTGGTTACAAAATTGACTAATTAAATATGCAAATGAGCTGTCACGTGCTTAATTAATGAAGAATTTTTACAACTCAGTTACGGAATGATCCTTAGCTTATAAGCTTTCAGATGATACCTCATCTAAGCTGATCAGAAGAAGCTAAGAAGAGATAAGCAATAAACAAACTTTGGGTGATAAAGTATAATAATAACTAGACATTTAAGTGTTCGTGGACGAACACGGAGCTGTTCCGACTTATTTGATCAGCTTTATAAGCTCCGATGACGTCATCATGACGTCATGGTCATTTACAAAGCAGCGTGCATCTAAAGTTTCTAACAAAGCTTTTGTGAAAAGAATCATTACCATAGCTTTTGTCATTCTCAAGATATGCTGCAAACATAAATTATGTCTTTTGATGACGTCATAATGACGTCACAAGTAAATTTCACAACAGCATGCGAATCTACAGGGTCTAACAAAGCTTTTACAAAAAAAACCAATACCGTAGCACTTACCGTTCTCGGGATATACTGCTATAAACCAAAAATTACCTTTTTTGATGACGTCATGATGACGTCACTGTAAATTTCGGGGCAGCATGCACAACTACATGATGTAACAAAGCTTTTACAAAAAGAATCATGACCGTAGCACTTACCGTTCTCGAGATATGCTGCTAATAATAAAATCAGCATTTTTGATGACGTCATGATGACGTCACGGTAAATTTCTTGGTAGCATGCACAACTACATGATGCTACTAAGCCTTTGCAAAAAGAATCATATTCATAGCTTTTGTCGTTCTCAAGATATGCTGCTAACAAAATTGACTAATTAAATATGCAAATGAGCTGTCACGTGCCTAATTAATTAAGAATTTTAACAAACTCAGTCTTATAATAAACTTCAGCTGATAAGCTTTCATATGATACCTCATATAAGCTGACCAGAACAAGATTATAGAAGATTAGGAATAAACAAACTTTGGGTGATAAAGTATAATAATAACTAGACATTTAAGTGTTCGTGGACGAACACGGAGCTGTTCCGACTTATTTGATCAGCTTTATAAGCTCCGATGACGTCATCATGACGTCATGGTCATTTACAAAGCAGCGTGCATCTAAAGTTTCTAACAAAGCTTTTGTGAAAAGAATCATTACCATAGCTTTTGTCATTCTCAAGATATGCTGCAAACATAAATTATGTCTTTTGATGACGTCATAATGACGTCACAAGTAAATTTCACAACAGCATGCAAATCTACAGGGTCTAACAAAGCTTTTACAAAAAAAACCAATACCGTAGCACTTACCGTTCTCGGGATATACTGCTATAAACCAAAAATTACCTTTTTTGATGACGTCATGATGACGTCACTGTAAATTTCGGGGCAGCATGCACAACTACATGATGTAACAAAGCTTTTACAAAAAGAATCATGACCGTAGCACTTACCGTTCTCGAGATATGCTGCTAATAATAAAATCAGCATTTTTGATGACGTCATGATGACGTCACGGTAAATTTCTTGGTAGCATGCACAACTACATGATGCTACTAAGCCTTTGCAAAAAGAATCATATTCATAGCTTTTGTCGTTCTAAAGATATGCTGCTAACAAAATTGACTAATTAAATATGCAAATGAGCTGTCACGTGCCTAATTAATTAAGAATTTTAACAAACTCAGTCTTATAATAAACTTCAGCTGATAAGCTTTCATATGATACCTCATATAAGCTGACCAGAACAAGATTATAGAAGATTAGGAATAAACAAACTTTGGGTGATAAAGTATAATAATAATAATAATAATAATAATAAAAATCAGAACAAAAACAAAACCTGTTCCGACATCAGAAATGTCGGAACAGCTAATAATAACTAGACATTTAAGTGTTCGTGGACGAACACAGAGCTGTTCCGACTTATTAGGTCAGCTTTATAAGCTCCGATGACGTCATGGTGACGTCACTGTCATTTCCGAAGCAGCATGCATATCTAGAGGTAACAAAGCTTTTGCAAAAAGAATCATTACCATAGCATTTTTCGTTCTCGAGATATGCTGCAAACATTAAAATCAGCTTTTTTGATGACGTCATGATGACGTCACGCTAAATTTCGTGGCAGCATGCACAACAACGGGATATTACGAAGCTTTTGCAAAAAGAATCATTACCATATCATTTGTCCTTCTCGAGATATGCTGCAAACAAAATTAAGCCTTTTCATGACGTCATGATGACGTCACGGTCAATTTCATGGAACGGAGACCTCCTCTAACAGTTTCGGCCGGATGCAGCCTTTGTCACTTGTCACAATTTAAGTTAAAATGCTTGGTGGCGCTATAACTGTGCTTCTATCGACCCCGATCTACCTGTACCTTCGTATCTCAAGCCAAGGTCACGAGACGTCACACAAAGCGGGAGTTTATTCATTCTTTTTTAGGTATAAGGCCTAAAATGTTTTTTTTTTACAATCAGTTTTTAATGTTTCACGTAGCAATTCCATCAATAACTCCAATCTCAATGTCACATTCTCCGACAAATGATTTTTAGTAAATTTTTGAATTAACCGTAGAAAAAAAATCAACAAATTACTTATCTTTAAATAAGAAGCACAAATTTCGATTTCGATGACGTCATGATGACTTCATGATGACGTCACGGTCATTTTCGTGGCAGCATGCACAACTACATGATATAACCAAGCTTTTGCAAAAAAAATCATGTCCGTAGCATTTGTCGTTCTCGAGATATGCTGCGAACAAAGTTTACTAATTAAATATTCAAATGACTGTAACTTGGCTAATTAATTAAGAATTTGTACAACTCTGTTCCAGAATGATCCTTAGCTTATAAGCTTTCAGAAGATACCTCATCTAAGCTGATCAGAAGAAGCTTATAAGAGATAAACTGTAAACAAAATCTGGACGATAAAGAATAATAATAGTGAAAAATTCGAACGAAAACAATACCTTTTCCGACATCGGCAATGTCGGAACAGCTAATAATAATAATAAAAATCAGAACAAAAACAAAACCTGTTCCGACATCAGAAATGTCGGAACAGCTAATAATAAAAATCAGAACAAAAACAAAACCTGTTCCGACATCAGAAATGTCGGAACAGCTAATAATAACTAGACATTTAAGTGTTCGTGGACGAACACGGAGCTGTTCCGACTTATTTGATCAGCTTTATAAGCTCCGATGACGTCATCATGACGTCACGGTCATTCTCAAAGCAGCGTGCATCTAAAGTTTCTAAAAAAGCTTTTGTGAAAAGAATCATTACCATAGCTTTTGTCATTCTCAAGATATGCTGCAAACATAAATTATGCCTTTTGATGACGTCATAATGACGTCACAGTTAATTTCACAACAGCGTGCAAATCTACAGGATCTAACAAAGCTTTTTTAAAAAGAACCAATACCGTAGCACTTACCGTTCTCGAGATTTACTTCTATAAACCAAAAATTACCTTTTTTAATGACGTCATGATGACGTCACTGAAAATTTCTGGGCAGCATGCACAACTACATGATATAACAAAGCGTTTACAAAAAGAATCATTACCGTAGCACTTACCGTTCTTGAGATATGCTGCTAATAATAAAATCAGCATTTTTGATGACGTCATGATGACGTCATGGTCATTTCCATAATATCAAACTAACCATGAACTGACTAAATAATCAAAAGAAATAAGCATATAAACTTGGGTCAGAAAGTGAGCCTCATAACACATCCTCTAGACGATGAACTTGACAGTACTTTCAACATCGTACTACATGTGCTTTCATGCCCTTGAATGCTAACACATCTTGTTACCGTGGCAACAGTGCATGGTCATGCACTTGCTGGCCTACCTCTTACATAACAGCACATTCCTCAGACTCTGATCATTTGAGATAAACAATCCCAGCTGCAAATGGGGTTAACTGTATACAGTAATACAATACATGTACATGTACATGTACACACTACACACACATAATAGGCCTATGCTCTGACGTAGGGCTTAAAAACAGCCAATTTTATGACGTCATGATGACGTCACGGCCATTTTCGTGGCAGCATGCACAACTACAGGATGTAACAAAGCTTTTGGAAAAAGAATTATTTTCATAGCATTTTGGGTTCTCGAGATACGCTGCTAACAAAATTGACTAATTAAATATGCAAATGAGCTGTCACGTGCCTAATTAATGAAGAATTTTTACAACTCAGTGCCAGTATGATCCTTAGCTTATAAGCTTTCATATGATACCTCATCTAAGCTGATCAGAAGAAGCTAAGAAGAAATAAGCTGTTAACAAGCTTAGAGGGTGATAAAGAATAATAATAATAATAACTAGAGGTTTATGGCTGTTGTGAACAGCACATAAGGCTTTTCCGCAAAATTATGATATAAACTG